>OX387433.1:7368369-7752446 GCA_947563755.1 Lochmaea crataegi | reverse complement strand
TTTTGGAAAAACGGGAATTTCTAGCGGAAAATTTTCTATACAAAAGTTGTAGATAATAATAGAACTTATGGATTACATTTTATTGAATAATCTCAAATTTTTGGAGAAAATGGTTGAAAACAGATTATTTTTTGGAAAAACGGGAATTTCTAGCGGAAAATTTTCTATACAAAAGTTGTAGATAATAATAGAACTTATGGTTTACATTTTATTGAATAATCTCAAATTTTTGGAGAAAACAGTGGAAAACAGACTATTTTTTGGAAAAACGGGAATTTTTAGAGGAAAATCTTCTATACAAAAATTGTAGATAATAATAGAACTTATGGTTTACATTTTATTGAATAATCTCAAATTTTTGGAGAAAATAGTGGAAAACAGACTATTTTTTGGAAAAACGGGAATTTTTAGAGGAAAATCTTCTATACAAAAATTGTAGATAATAATAGAACTTATGGATTACATTTTATTGAATAATCTCAAATTTTTGGAGAAAATAGTGGAAAACAGATTTTTTTTTGGAAAAACGGGAATTTCTAGCGGAAAATTTTCTATACAAAAGTTGTAGATAATAATAGGATTACATTTTATTGAATAATCTCAAATTTTTGGAGAAAATAGTGGAAAACAGATTTTTTTTTGGAAAAACGGGAATTTCTAGCGGAACATTTTCTATACAAAAGTTGTAGATAATAATAGAACTTATGGTTTACATTTTATTGAATAATCTCAAATTTTTGGAGAAAATAGTGGAAAACAGATTATTTTTTAGAAAAACGGGAATTTTTAGAGGAAAATCTTCTATACAAAAATTGTAGATAATAATAGAACTTATGGTTTACATTTTATTGAATAATCTCAAATTTTTGGAGAAAATAGTGGAAAACGGACTATTTTTTGGAAAAACGGGAATTTTTAGAGGAAAATCTTCTATACAAAAATTGTAGATAATAATAGAACTTATGGTTTACATTTTATTGAATAATCTCAAATTTTTGGAGAAAATAGTGGAAAACAGATTATTTTTTGGAAAAACGGGAATTTCTAGCAGAAAATTTTCTATACAAAAGTTGTAGATAATAATAGAACTTGTGGATTACATTTTATGGAATAATCTCAAATTTGTGAAGAAAATAATGGAAAACAGATTTTTTTTTGGAAAAACGGGAATTTCTAGCGGAAAATTTTCTATACAAAAGTTGTAGATAATAATAGAACTTATGAATTACATTTTATTGAATAATCTCAAATTTTTGGAGAAAATAGTGGAAAACAGATTATTTTTTGGAAAAACTGGAATTTTTAGAGTAAAATCTTCTATACAAAAATTGTAGATAATAATAGAAATTCTGGTTTACATTTTATTGAATAATCTCAAATTTCTGGAGAAAATGGTTGAAAACAGATTTTTTTTTGGAAAAACGGGAATTTCTAGGGGAAAATTTTATCTGTTAAATATCGTACTTTAAATATTTCTGTTCCGTATATCTTTCTCATTTCAAAGACACATATTGTTGCGAGGTCATCATGTCCAAGCCGGCCCTGTCCCTCAACTGTAAATTTTGGTGGCTGCGCCCCTCCTGTTCGAGAACATTCCAGTCAAATCGTTTTGCTCACGCATAGGACGAGCGCGGAACCTACTAGAATTTTCGAGAGTTGAGAAAGACTATATATACGCAGGTTTATGAGTGAGTTGGGAATTAGTGAAACGGACAGTAAAAAGTTAGTTCATAGAAGTTCTTAGTAATCGGACAGTCAATGAAATAGTGAAGATAAATAGTGAAATATTCAAGTGTTAAAAATAAATTAGAACTAATATACCGAGTGTAAATAAATTAGTAGAGTGTGTAAATAAATGAATAGTAATTAGCCATAGTAGGGTGTATAATTTTATCCCACAAGTAAAAACTATTCAAATAAATAACAAAAACATTACAATATTTTCACACTCAAATTTTACTTCAAATGCTTAAAACTTTATATTCATTAAAATCACTTTACAGAATTTGAAACTAATAAAAAAATTAACTTTCTTCGAAAGTACGTTCAAACAATTTAAATTAGATTTAAAAAAAAAACCTCCGTTGATTTTTGCTATCGACCTCTTTTCTCCACCTTTTTTTTGGTATTTACTCCGTCTAATTGTAATTCAATATTACTCCAGCAAACAATTTGTCCAATCAAGCTTTTCAAATATTTAAAATGGTCTTAAATTAACGTCGAGGGTTTGAAAAAAAAATGTCTAGAAGCATTGCACGATGGATATTCTTGAAAAGTTATTTTCCCTTTTTTTGAAAATACAATTTTGGTCCCACTTTTTTTTACCATTCGAATAATTAACACACAGTGTGCAGTGCGGTAAATGGTGAGTGGCAGGGAAGTAATTGAAAACGCACGATAATTAAATTAAGTATACTCCATTTGAATGAATACAGAAAGGTTAAATTATTTTTATTTTTTTATACAGGGTGATTCTTAACCATTGGAACAGATATAATAAATCAATTGTTTCACCCCTTATATACTAGGTGTAATCTTACCATAATCATTAAATAAAAACAATAAATAACAAATTCCACAACAAAAATATAACTTATACTACTCGACCGGTTGAATACCACAGCTGGAAGGGAGTAGAACTGGTGGTGTTCCAGGGAGAAAACATCCCAAAAATGCATACCGCTACGATCTTTCTCCCAAGAAGCAAAGGCGTACAGGAAGGAAAACTTCTTTGCTTGATAAAAGCGCAGAAAGAAGGTTTGGTAACAGACCACTGGAAGGTCCTTAACCTTAAAGAAGAGGGCCAAGGCCTAGTCTTGAGGGCAGGAATAGACAATCTATCCTGTCAAAAAATCAAGAACTACGGGTTCTCCATTCATTACAAGTTTGGGAAAATCCCCGTAGAAGAAGGTTTCTATCACCTCCAAGGCCAGCGACGACTCGAGTAGTGTAGAAAGCCTACACATCTCTAAACTCCTTGGGAAGAAGTCGCTGCTGTCCGAGGAGAAAATGGAGTTTGGGTCGGAGGAAAGGGGCAGCACTCTTACGGAAGGGGTCATCACCCTGATAAAAGAGGCTTATACCCAACCTGAAAACCAACAGGATGGCGGGGATTAACTTAGCTCAGGTTAATGCTCACCATGCCAAAAGAGCTTCGGCGGTGATCACAAGATTGTTTACTAAGGTCCGATGGGGGATCCAATGCACACAATACTGTTTGGGGCAGTAGCAATACCAACCAGAGAGATGAGCAACTTTTAGAATATATCCTTAATAAAAACCTTAATATTCACAATATAGGGAATACCCCCACATTTGTAACAAGGGTAAGGCAAGAAGTTTTGGATGTCACACTGGCAACACAGGATCTAAAACATATAGTAAAAGATTGGAAAGTTTCAGGCGAACCATCTCTCTCCGATCATAGCATCATAACGTTCAAGTTAGAACTAGGCAAACCTGAGATGAGCCCCAGAAGATAACCAAAAAAAAACAGATTGGGGCAAATGTAACACCTGTCTGAAGGAAAACCTAGCACATATCCAGAGAAAAGGGAGGGCTGAGCACCATCTCGATCTGGAAAATGAGCTTAAAGACCTGAACAGGGCAATAATCAATGCATTTGAATCGAGCTGCCCTCTGCAAGAACAACGAAGCAGCAGAGATGCACCCTGGTGGAATAAACATCTGTCAGAATTAAGATCTCAAACCCGGGACCTTTTTAATAGAGCAAAACTCACCGGAGAATGGCAGAGATACACCGAGGTGAGAAACACTTACTATAAGGAAATTAGAAAAGCTAGAAGAAATAGCTTCAGAAAATTTTGTAAAGATATAAATACAACACCTGCTGCGGCAAGACTCTACAAATTCATGGCAAAAAGTAGGGTCAACACAGATATGGCTTTGAGAAGGTCAGACGGTAAATATACCGAAAATTAGGAGGAAAGAGTGAGACTCTTACTAGAAATTCATTTTCCTGGGAGAAGCCCAAATAGGGGAGATAATCCTCTGAAGGTCATAACAGACCTTCGAGAGAAAGTACTACAATGGCTATGCACATTTATAGTAACGAAAGGTTAAAATGGGCTATGAACACCTTTTCCCCTCTCAAAGCACCGAGAGCCGATGGGATTTTCCCAGCATTGCTTCAGCACGGACAAGACGAAATTCTACCACATTTGGTTAGGATCAGTCGAAGCAGCTTAGAACTGGGTTATATAAACATGGAGAAGGGCAATAATAGTAACCTTCATTCCAAAAGCTGGAAAAAGGGACACAACAAACCCCAAATACTTCAGTCCAGGCGGGGGAGACGAGAGAGTGGAGTGATACTGGAGTGAAGAGAAAGGAGGTATCGCCTTTGGAGGACAAGGAACAGAAGAGAAAACTGAAGGAGAAAGGAAAGAAGGAAGTGGAGAATGGGAAAGAAGTAGAGAGGAAGAGTGTAGAGATTGAAGGATGGAAAGGCGGCTGGAGGAGAGGATGCAAAGGCTGGATGAGTAGAAGGCAGCGGCAGAGGGGCTGGTCAAGGAATTAGAGAGGTTGAGGAGAGAGGACGATAATGCAAACACGATGAGAGGTGTGTCAGAGACTGGGAAGGATGGAAGTAGGCTAGAGATAGGGACTTGGATGGTAAAAAGGGGGAGGGAATAGAGGTGAAGGTGGGAAATCCAATATTAAGGGATGAAAAGGTAAAGGTGGTATGGGTGACCAAGGAAGACAGTGGAATGGAGAAGGGAATACAGAGGATGTTTAGGGATAGGTACCCGATGCTAGGAGGAAATGAAGTGGGTCAAGGAGGTACGCACTACAGAAAGGAATGGGGTAAGGTCGGTTATCGAAACGCGCGTAAGATAGTGTAAAATGTTAGTGTTGGTGTAGTGGTAGTGTAAACAGTGTTCAGTAGCCTATTGACGACGAGAGAAAACCTCTCCAAAATTCAAAGACTAGCCTGTATGTGCATTAGAACGTGTCCAACGGCAGCTATGGAGGTGATTCTCAACCTTACACCACTACATATGGTGGTGGAAAGTGTTGCAGGAAGAACAAGATACAGACTAAGTAGAGAGGGAATCATTAGAAAAAAACACCTCCTTACTTCTTAGAAATCAGAAAACCTGGGACATGCCACAAGATGGTATGATGAAAAAGTATAACTTTTCAAAGAAATTCATTACGGAATCAAGCAACAAGAAGGAATGGGATCCATATACCATTAACAGACTCGGAAAGAATGCCATTCAATGGAACACAGACTCAAAAGCAATAGAAGGATCTGAATCCTAGGGCACAACACCTTGGAGATTACTGGATAGAAGAGGGACATTTACCTAAGTTAAAGCCTGTAAATATCCTAAAATTCCTCTGGGAAGTAGGACTAAAGGAGCTACTAGTCTCTGAGACTTTCCTCAGGAACTAAGTAGAAGTAAGGGGGCACAATAGATCTTTTAGGTCTCAGTGAATGTCACCCCAATTTACATACATACTCGACCGGTTTCACAAATAACATTTGCATCGTTAAGAATTTTCATTTAATTCACTGTTAATTCCGTCATGCTACGCCTATGCGACTTGTTATTGTGTTTCAGCGTTCTCGACTATAGGTAAATAATTATTTTTCTCACATTCTTGGTGTGGAAAAACAGTGAATTTAATGACATTACACATATTAATTAAATATTCTACATTTCCGAATAAAATGTTATATATTATACGTCGCTTATTTTATAGAATTATTACATCTCACAATTTCTCTTTTTATTATAACACACCAAGAAACAATAGTTATCCAATGATCAATTAAATGGAAATGGCAATAATATACAGGGCTGTTCACGACGATCGGCCATTAGACGTCTCTCAAAAATTACATAAGATAGAATTATGAAATTTTGTATTATGGGATTACCAGATTTCTGATAATATTAATATTTGTTATTTTAAATGGAACGTCCTGTATATTTTAACATTTTTTTAATTTTGCGCTTAATTTTAGGTCATTTTTCTCTGATAAGTCATCTCATATATAATCGTTTTCGAGATATTTAACTTCTTATATTTTTTTAGAAACATAACCCTACATTCAAGAGTGAATTATGCACAGTTAAATAATTTAAACTTAAAAAAAAAATTTTTTTACGTCAAGTGTTATACAGGGTGATCCAATTTTTTTTTTCAATTCTGTTATCAGAAAAATCGTAAATTCAATTTTTTCAAATGAAAGACTGTATATTTTTTTACATTCTGGGATTTCGCAAACAATTTTAGGCCAATTTTCCAATAATTCGCAGCGGGGTTTGGAAAACGGTTAACTATGACCCAGGAGAATTTTTCAAAAAAAAAAATATTGTAAACAACACACAAAGAAAGTTCTGAAAACGTTTCCCTTATCTCGTCACGATATCTATCTATCTGTAAACAGATCGTGCAAAAATGTCGGGTTGTGTAATTGAAATTATTAAATTTCAAAGCGAATTCGTAAAAAATTTTGTTCATTTGTACGCCTAGGGATATGAAGTAATCTAGCTTACATTGCAACGAACATACACTTCTTGATTAAAGTTACTTAACTAGACCGTCAAGGTTTTGAATTGTAACTATGCGATAATTGTAAAATCCCGGAAAAAAAATTAGTTATATGTATATATGATAGAAGCAGTACCGGCATTAATAAAATATACTTCGACAAGTATTAGCTACTATATTATATCTATACCTTTAGTATCTTTCAAGCGGAAATTCACGCCATAGGAAAGTGTGCTCAGTTATATAAACTATTTTATTAGGCATTGAATTCCATTTCAAATGATACCAAGTTTTTCAAAATCCATAAAGCGGAACAAAAGTAATAATAGTTTTATTGAGTCAGCGTTCCCACTCACCCCTACCAGTTATTTTACAAGATGGAGGAAAAAGTACTGGAGCAAAATTATCTAATGATCGGCGATTGTAAATTGCAGCGGCGGTCAGAGTTTCTATAATCCTTACATGTAAATTGCAACGTATGGTCATCTATGGGTTCGTAGTAACTATGTAAATTGCAGCGCACTGCCAACAAAGAGCGTTAATCTTACCCTGGTTAGATTTGAAAAAGTTGTAAAAACACCCCTTTTTCAAGTTTTGCTCCCATTTTTTCGAGGTTTGCCCCTATGTTTTAAGGTGTTTGCCCCTATTTTCCTGAGCTTAGAGAGGGTTGGGGTTAGGTTTTGTTAGGTTTAGTTGAAAAAGTTGTAAAAACACCCCTATGTTTCAAAGAATTTAATCGCTGCAATTTACAAGTCGGATTAAAATCTCAAATTTGACCATCGCTGCAATTTACAGATTCTATTATCAACTCTTATCAGGTATACGGATTACGAATATTTAAATTTTGTGGTACTATAACGGTACATTTATTATAGAAAAATTAGGTTTTTTTGATATTATTGTGAACTACGCTTTCTAGCGGTGGAGTAGAAAACTTGAAAATAATCTCCAGCAATTTCTCGTATGCGAGATTTTTTTCTCCGAGCTGTACGATAAATAGTTTCTGAGATACAGCGAGTTAATCAGACACCCGGTACATCACACAGTATAGTCCGTTTCGATTTTAAACAGACCAAAGTTCGCCGTAGCCCCGTTAAAACTTTTTGCTTACCGCTAATTGGCTAGTCGCAATAATGGAATACAAACAAAATGTAACATTTCTATTAAGTAATATCAAGTGGGTACAAGAAACTTATTAATTATAAAACCTTAAACCGGAAACCACTAACGACTGTAAATGACAATGCGTATTCGACGGTTAAGTTTTGTTTAACATGAAAATTATATAGTTTGGTAATTAGACTTCGGGTATACAATTAAACCGAGTATGGTTTAGATTTAGAATGTTCTCAGGTATAGTGATATATATATATATATATATATATATATATACGTTGAGATCTATAATATTGTTTCGGAACTCTGATATAACTAGTTAGAATTGAGTTTGGGGAAATTCCGATAATTAGGTGACATATCCACAAGTAACAATAATACATTATTATTATTATTATAAGACGTTATATATAGCCATTCATGACTTAATTTTACACAGAAACGTCCTACGACGATATTTCTACAAATAAACGATCAAATCACAAAAAATATACTGTGCATTGTTTAAATTGCGATTTATTGGAGTAAAAACTTCCTTGGCCGCGTTGTTCGATACTTGGAAGTGGCTAAACTTATGGGCTGGCGACCGCTTATTGAACGTACAATTTAATTTTTAAAGGGGTTAATTTAATTGCAAAAAATTTTATCTACCATAGGCGAACAATGAAATTTTTATGAAGGATCAAATTATGTGTACGAAATTTCTCTATCATAGGGGTACGATGAAAATTTTAAAGGGGGTTAATTAGTTTAAAAAAATACCATTCGATAACGTTTTTAAAAGGGTTGCATTTATTAACAAAAATTTCCATCACCATGGAAGTACGATGAAATTTTTCCAAGTGATCAATTTATTTGTTACAATTTCTATATCAGGGACAAGGGGTTAATATATTTGTTAAAATACCATTTTTCATTGGCGTACGATAAGTTTTTTTTAGAGGGATTTATATATTAGAGCAAATTTCCTTTTATTATATATATATTGTTATGGTATGAATAGTTACTCAATAATAAATTTAAATATTTGATAATCATATAATTTAATTGATACATGTACAACCAACTCTATCATTTGATATTCAGAATCATAATATATTAAATAAATCCGTGACAAGCCTAAAACAAACATACAAAAGTTAGAAACATTTAGAAAGAAAAAGAATAATATAAACTTAGTTTTGATACACCCTGTATACTGAATAATTAGAGTCATACAATGACAAACAGTAAAACAGGGACACAAACTTCAAAATAAAACATTAACAGAGTACCAACTTAAAAGGCGATGATTGTAAAATTGAAATGAAAATAAAATAAACAACAAAATAGAAAAATTTATAACTTAAAATTGAACTATAGATAAAATTGAATAATTTAACATAAATAAACTATCAATATAATTAAAAATAGAAATAATAATTTAGTAACTAAATTTTTCAAAGACAGTAATTGGTAGAAATAATTTTAAAATAGAATCTAAGACTGTTTGTTGAAAAACAAAGAAAAAAATCAACGAGTTGAGATTTTGAGAAGGAAGGAGGGTTGTTAAAAGTAAAAAGTAAAAAACTAAAAGTTATGCAAAAATATTCAAATACAAATAAAAATTTGTAAATATAAAATTAACTAAACTAATGTAAAGTGCGTGTAGCAATAATTAAGTGAATGAAAAGTAATACTTACCATTAAATAAGTATTGCTAAGTGAAACACTGGTATAAGCAATATAATATACCTTATTTGGGTGTATCTTCAATAAAATCAAAAGTGAAAAGCAGAAGAACATTGAAATCGCTTATCCAGCACAGAAAAAAACTTTTCAAGTAGCCCAGAATTTCTGTCCAGGCCGACGAACATTGAACTTCAATTGACCTTCAAGAGAAGAAAAGAAATAAATGCGTTATTTCAAAGACACTCAGGTATAATTTATCTATCTAATCTAATGTTGAATATACTGATGTATAAATTCCAATTGTTTCAAATTTAAAAACGATATTACATAAATTTATACTTACTGATAAAATTTTTCAAAGATATATCGACTATAATTGATATAGACTACATTTTATTCTAGAAAAATGTCTTGAATGTCACTTTTTCACGAATAAAATTGAATCTTTTTTGTAGTTTTTAAAACCATAGAATTGTAAAACCATAGAATCGGATAAGTATAATTTTAATTTCTTTGTTGAACATTTATTTAAATTAAATGTGTTTGTTTTTTCCTTTATATCTATAATAAAATTTTACAATCAACACAGGGTAGCCCGTTTGAACTTGTTGAAGATCAAAGGACAGAGTTGGCTTCACTGAAATTTGAACTCACAAATAAAATATAATTTCCCTGAGATAATTTTAATAAATTTAAAAAAATAAAAAAAAAACAATATTCAAATAACATAATAGAGTCTCATAACAATCATTTAAAAATAAAAAATATATATAATAAAAATTAGTAATTTAGATAGTTTCCGACTGAGCTAGGTAAAGAAAGATAAGTATTAAAACTAAAATAATAAATAAAAAAAAATTAAATTAATTAAAAAATATGGAATTAATAACCATTCATTAAAAAAACCATATCAATATATATTAGCTCTACAGGCCCTTAGTGGTTCTTGGCTTCAATTTTTTTCACTTTTTCTCTCCATTTTCTTCTATTTAATGTTTCGCTTTGCCAGTTCTGTACTCCTATTTTTTTCAGATCATCTTTTACTGCATCTAGCCATTTTGTTCTAGATCTCCCCCTTCTCCTTTTGCTACCTGTTCCACCCATTAGAACTCTCTTAACCCATCTGTCTTCTGTCATTCTGCTAATATGTCCCAACCATCTGGCCCTCTGAGCTCGTATTATGTGTGTTATCGTTGGTTTTTTGCATAACACTAGCAATTCGTTATTAGTTCTTCTTCTCCATTCGTTCTCCTCTGTTTTTACTCCTCCAAATATTTTTCTCAACATTTTCCTCTCCCATATTTCTGGTCTGTCCTCTTCTTTTATATTCATTTTGAAAAAATGGTCAATAATTATAAAAGACTCAAAAATGGTCAATAATTGTTAAAAATTGTCAAAATTTTTGAAAAATTGTCAAAATTTTTGAAAAATTGTCAGAATCTGTCAAAAATGGTCAAAAATGGTCAAAAATGGTCAAAATGGTCAAAAATGGTCAAAAATGGTCAAAAATGGTCAAAAATGGTCAAAAATGGTCAAAAATGGTCAAAAATGGTCAAAAATGGTCAAAAATGGTCAAAAATGGTCAAAAATTGTCAACAATTGTCAACAATTGTCAAAAATTGTCAAGAATTGCCAAAAATTGTTAAATACACTAAAAAATGGTCAAAAATAGTCAATAATTGTCAAAATTTTTGAAAGTTGTCAAAAATGGTCAATAATTATCAGAAACTGTCAAAAATGGTCAATAATTGTTAAAATTTTGAAAAATGGTCGGTCAAAAATTGTCAAAATTTTGAAAAAATGGTCAATAATTATAAAAAACTGTCAAAAATGGTCAATAATTGTTAAAAGCTGTCAAAATTTTTGAAAAATTGTCAAAAATGGTCAATAACTTTCATAACCTGTCAAAAATGCTCAAAAATTGTCAAAAACGGCCAATAATTGTTAAAATTTGGAAAAACGGTCTAAAATGGTCAAAATTTTTGAAAAATTGTCAAAAATGGTCATTCTATTGTGCAAAAGAAGCAAGCTTCTGTCGGCTGTCCGACGACCGCTCACCTTTTTTTTGTATTTTATAAAATAATTCGTACAAAATAGTTAAGTTTAAATAATGATATATTATTAAATGAAAGTTGGTACATCGGGAAACCGCGGTGAATTCTTGAAGATTATCAAAGTGTAACCGGTGTGGACTGTCGACAATATATCTAAGATAATAAGTACAATGCGGGACGGCAATTACGTCTGAGAGATAATTAGATTTCATAAAATAATAGTTTAATTTTCACAAACTTTGTGAAAGTGATGATGTAAATTTTATGTGTGGTTTTATTAAATTTTTTTTTTCATTATTCTAAATAGTTCGATCTAAAATGGAGTGAATTTATAGGAAGATAGATTAGAACTAAAGTTGTTGGATAGAAAAACAAAATGAATATTTAAAATAGAATAGGAGTGGAGTGATTTTGGAATATTCTTTTTGTTAATTAATTCGGGAAATTAAACCACAATCTTTTTTTGTATTTTTTAATTCAACGTTTCGGTAGCGTTCCAGCTACCGTTATCAACATCAATATTTTTAAGTTTAACATTGAATTAAAAAATATAATTAACAAAAAGAATAATAAATACACCACAAGGAACATACAAAACATGATGGAATAGTTTTTTACTGACAGGAGTCGTTTTTTAGTAGATTGCTGAACAGACAAAATCTTTTTTCAACAGTCGAGCGTAAAATGACTAATTACTATATTCAAATGAAATCCGAGGATTGTTACTTTACGCTCTAGCGTAAAAAAGGAATCTTTTTCGCTCGCTTATTTAATCAAATCACGCCCTCCGAATTAACTCAATCGGTGAATATTTAACAATTTATCAGATTAAAAATCAAATAAAATTATATGAAAATTGTCAAAAATTTTGAAATATTATTGTCAAAAACTGTTAAAAATGGACAATTTTTGTCAAAAATGGTCAATAATTGCCAAAAACTGTTAACAATTGTTAAAATTTTGAAAAATGGTCGATAATTGTCAAAATTTAAAAAACAAATTTGAAAAATGGTGAAAAACTATCAAAAATGGTCAAAAACTGTCAAAAATGGAAAATTATTGTCAAAATTGGTCACTAATGGTCAAAAATTGTCAAAATTTTGAAAAATGGTCGATAATTGTTAAAAACTATCAAAAATGGTCTATAATTTTGAAAAATGGTCAAAAATTTTGAAAAATTGTTAAAATCATTGAAAAATTGTCAAAAATGGCCAATAATTGTCAGAAACTATCAAATATGGTCAAAAATTTTCAAAAATGGACAATTATTGTTAAAAATTGTCAAAATTTTGAAAAATAGTTGATAATTGTCAAAAATTGTGAAAAATTTTCAAATCTGGCCAATAATTGTCAAAAATGGTCAAAAATTTGGAAAAATGGTCCATAATTGTCAATAATTATCAAAAATGATCAATAATTTTAAAAAATGGTCTAAAATATTGAAAAATTGTCAAAAATGGTCATAAAAAGGTTAAAAATTGTCAATTATTGTTAAAAACTGTCAAAAATGGTCAATAATTTTAAAAAATGGTCAAACATTTTTGAAAACTTGTCAAAAATGGCCTATCATTCTCAAAAACTATCAAAAATTGTCAAAAACTGTCAAAAATGGACAATTAATGTTAAAAATTGTCAAAATTTTGAAAAATAGGTGATAATTGTCAAAAATTTGGAAAAATGGTCCATAATTGTCAACAATTGTCAATAATTTTGAAAAATGGTCTAAAATATTGAAAAATTGTCAAAAATGGTTAAAAATTTTCAATTATTGTTAAAAACTGTCAAAAATGGACAAATTTGAAAAATAGTCGATAATTGTTAAAAACTATAAAAAATGGTCAATAATTTTGAAAAATGGTCAAAAACTGTCAAAAATGGCACAACACAGTATGAAATAAAATATTGTACGATACACGACCGTGAAATGTTATTAAAGTACTCGTCTAGAAATTCCAGACTCGGCTCCTTCGTCGCCTCGTCCGTAAACATCTAGACTTGTACTTTAATAAGCCATTTTCCGGACTTGTAACGTAAATTACTATTACTATACTTCAAATTTAGATAACGTATTCCCTATACCCAATCTGAATAGTTTTTGTGGTATTTCAATTTTATGATTGAATACAGGGTGATCTATTTCAAAAAAATTGTGAAACCGATATATTCGAGTTTGGACTCGTCCTGTACACAGTTTCTTAGATATGGAAATAGGTCTAGTGAATAATGATACAGACGTATGGCTGTAACAGATTAATTTCAAATTGTGCAGCTTAGAATATACGAGGCGTTGAACCCATTACGATTTTCAAGAACAAGTGGTCAGAACTTTTTAAATACTCTGTATAACCTACTTCAACCTCACATCATTGCAATAGAGAAGTCAAGCAGAATTCGAATTTGAAGTAAAATAGAGGGTGTCCCATTTAAAAAAATGTAACTTTGATCTTGCATGGCGTTCTGGAGCACGCTTTATAATTGCGACTAGTTGTACAGTACGTTCCTTTAGGCCGGCTACAATCGGTAATAATTTGATTCGAATATATTCGAGGATTTACAAGATAGTCGACTTTATCGCACTAATGAATTACCCTGTAGTAATATACAAAAAGTTGTTTCAATAAGTTATATTTTCCAGCTATTCTAAACGCCTTAGGGGGCATCCATTAATTACGTAAGGTGTTTAAGGGGGGGAGGGGGTCAAGTAAAATCTTTCCAAATTTCACTTGGGGGAGTTTTAACAAAAATCACGTAATATTTCTTTCAATAGAAAAGCATGTAAAATTGCGTGAAAGTAAAGTTATATTAAAGTAAAAAAAATTTCTAGAGTAAAAATATGGCTAAATACTGTTTGTCGTATTTTAAAAAATCTCACGTGAGATTTGGGGAGGGAGTAAAGGAAAATCTTACGTAATCTCACCAGGGGGGGCGGCGGAATCGAAGAATCCTAAAAAATGTCTCACGTAATTTATGGACGCCTCCTTATTTTAATGCCACTAATAAATTTATATCTATGTATTTTTTTCTTAAATATTTCCAAACTAGCTTTCTAAGAACGTCACGAACTAAAAGTTTACTGGAGTAAAGAAAACATTTGTATAGTGAGCTTAACAATTTTAGAAAATATATCTGACAACCTTGCTTTTTTCTCATGTCACATTGACTTTAGAATGACTATAAGAAAAATTAACACAAAAATATAATTTGATCGAATAAAAATAAACATATTACTTTGCGTTAGTTACAAAATATTAAAAATTTCTTCAATATATTAATTGCAGCAAAAAATTGTTTATTCCATCACCTTGATATTGTTATAAATGGTTAATTAGCAAACTTTCGAAAAGATGTAATAGATTTATGTAGAAATACGATATATAGAAACGGTAATAAAACTTCAAAAATGAAATATGACCCTATTTGTTTATATGTATAAGTACTAGTTTATTTCTTGAATTTAACATTATTAATGTATTCCTATGAGAGACAGATCTACATAAAGTAATCTTTGCATTCACTTTACGTTCACCTGTCAGAGTGTAGGAACTTAAATTTAACCAGGACTGGATTAGGAACCTTTAGAAGTGACTGAAAAATATTATTATTATTTTATATTTTCAAATTTGTCAAACTGGTAGAGGCAATTTTTTTTATTCCAAAAACACTACCTACGTCTATGGATTAAATATATTTTCTATATTGTATTGATATTGTATATGTAGGTTAGGTTACGTTAAATCTATGAAATTTGATGTGTAAAAATATGTCATTTGTGGTTATGATTTATGTCACAATGAAAGGTTTTTTTTTTAATAGTTATCGGGGAAAAAATGAAAATTGAATGTGGGTAGTGACTAATTCAAGTGGCTAAATATCTCTAATGGCTGAATATGCTATTAGGTACAAGTTGTACGACTAAGAGGAAGCAGACCAAAACTTATATGTCAGTCATGTTACATGAAAATGTCAAAATATATAATAATTGTGGAATTAAAAAAAGAATTTAAAAGAAATGAATATCAATATCAGTGTTTTTTAAATGTGAGTGTGAGAGGAATATCTTAAAAAGCAATTATAGTGTATTTAATATTGTGTAGAAGTTATAATGCATCATTTTAAAGCAGTTATAATATGACAATAAAACCAGTGCAGTAGTGATCTGACCTCATCTTCAATAATTCAAAACTCGTTTTAGGTAAGAGAGCGCCGATTTCTTTTTTCATTTTCGCGTTCAGCGACCTCGAATTAATTTAAAAAAAAAAATATTTCATCAAAATCCGCGTTGGTTCACTAAACTATATTTTTTCCCAATTCTTTAAAGTAAAAATTATAATGAATTCATAAATTTAAAAATTATAAATTTTAAATTAAATTGTTAATAAATAAGTATTTTTGAAACAGGATATCATTTAAAAAAAATAATAATTAAGTATTGAACCCAACCCTGAGAAAGAGATTTTTGAAATAAATTAACAACTAAATTAAATAATAATAATATATAATTAATTACATAAAATTTAATAAAACAAAAATTTAAAATATAATAGTAAAATAGGATAAATTTAAATATCATTATAATATATATAGAAAACTGCAATAAAAGGTTTAGAAATTTTTTGGATTATTCCAAATCCTTTATTAAATAACCAAGTGAAAGTTTTTTGGTGCTCAAAAAAAACAGATTCTGGAACAAAAAACAAGGCATAACTTCTACAATTCAATAGTTAGAACGTTGTAATGACTGCCAATCGATTCAGGGGAAAATTTTAGATATAGGGGTGAATTTAGAATCGTTATTTCCAAGCATTAAGAAAATTATGGGAGAAAATGTAAAATCGCGAGATATTTCCATACCTACCTAAACCTTTGTTCAAAATGGGATTTTTTGGGACAAGACTCAGTCGACTCAGTTTTTTTGATAAATTCATTATTTTACCTTCAAATCGTGTCTTGAATTTTTTGAGAAACGCATAAATATTCCACAAAACTAGGAATATTGTGCTGAAATAGTACTTTCCAAGGACCAACCTACTCGGAAAAAAATACACAAACTCATAACCTGGAGAATCACATCCAAAAAACCATTTTCTGGATCCAGTCTACGTTTCAGTCCAACACTGAGAGAAAGCAAAATGTTAATTTTCTTCACTACTTTATGTATTTCACGAAATTGCATTGTTCGTCAAGAATAAATCAGAATATATTTGCCATACGAGGCAAGTGGTTTGTTGCACTAAATTTTAAATTCGTTAGAATTAGCTACACATAAACTCTTGTATTGTTTTCACTTTCTAAAATATGCAACTCTGACACAATAATTGTTATTCAATAAATTTTCAACTTGCATTTTAAAATTAATGTATCGATAGACGTTTGGCGATGAAATATCATCAAAAGCTTACGCATACTGCTACAATATATTTAGCAAAGTCTGTTCATATTTATAGTGGAGTAACTAAGTAGACAAGTCCATACTTAGCTTAGGAGGATTTATATATATATATATATATATATATATATAAATAAAAATAATAATAATTCACGTGTTTAGTTAATTTAAAAATATAGTATGTTCATACTTATATTGAAGAAACTCAACCTATTTAAGAGCACTCATAAATAAACGTTTAGAAGATATAAGTTTTTGAAAACAGTCAGCATATAATGAGACACCCTGTAATGGCATTAATTGAAAATTCTCTATTAATCCCAATGAACTGAAATTTTATTTTAATGATTAAATCCTAAAAAAAATTAAAAATAAAAATAAAAAAAGGGGGAGACCAAGGAAAACTTGGGATAAGGTAATAGCTGGATTACTGGATAAAAGAGAAAGAAGCAGGCAAGAAGCGAAGGGCTTAGTTCAAAATACCACTTAGTGGTGTAGGGCGTGCTGCAGTTACTCTTCTTTCACGAATTTTTTCCTATTTTTCGCTTCTTCCTTTTTCATCCAGTAATCCAGCTATTACCTTTTTCCTTTCCCTGCCCCTTTTTTATTTTTTATTTTTATTTTTTTTAGTATCATTAAAATAAAATTTCAGTTTGGGATTAATAGAGAGTTTTCAATTAATGCCATTACAGGGTGTCTCATTATATTCTGACTGTTTTTAAAAACGTATATCTTCCAAACGTTTGTTTATGGCTGCTCTTAAATAATCCGATTGAGTTACTTCAATATAAGTATGAACATACTATATTTTTAAATTAACTAAACACGTGAATAATTTTATTGTGAATCTGTTAAGAATCATTTAAGGTATATCATTATAAATTTATAGCCACTCCTTAAATGAATAAGTACTCAGGAAGTACCTCACGACTGACAATCTCTCGATATTCTAGAAGTGGGTACATACTTTTCAAGAACTGGAGGAAATGGTAATGCACATTTTTTTCTTTAGCGAAGTGCGATAGTATACCATGATAGTTATACACACAAACGTTGGTAAATATAGAAACCGGTAATTTTAAAATACTAGTTTATTATAAATTAAATAATGACATTTTGTGGAATTTTTTTGTGTTAAGTGATTGGATTTTGTTTGTTTTTTCATTTGGATTTTTAAAAAAGGGAGAAAATATGAAGAAAGTAATTTTATTGATATTGTTTTTAATTGGTAAGTTTGTTTTTTATTTAAATTTTGTTTTTTTGTGAAAAAAATATAAACATATTTGTGTAAAATAAAATGAAAATTCTTCCGGAAATGAAAATAAAATGTTAAATAGACTAACAGATACAAGACAGATCCGTATTATCATAATTTGTAACTTAAACTCAAAGGTTAAATTTATAATAATTTTTTTCGAGATATTTCCTTTAAATAGTAAAAATGCCTCTATTTTGAAAAAAGAATACCTTTGCTTGTAGTTTTTTTCGATTTTGTTATCATAAATTTTTTTTAATTACCAGAAACAATTTTTTTTTCAAAAATATTCGCAAATTGAATTATTTTACACTCGATTTAATTATTAACCATCGAATTGTCGAAAATTGTTTTATTTCGAATACTGTGAACTTTATTTTTTACCTGAATCAGCATGTGTGAGTGCCTCAGGTGTAAATTACGAATTCTCTATGTTGTAGATTTATTTAAAAAAAATACTTTTCATCGTACATAGTAGTCACTGGGCAAAGATAATAACGAGTCTTTTTTTTTGAATTTTACGTATTTTATAACTTTGTCTTAATATCCTTACCAAGAACATCGTTAAGTTGAGAGGGAGGATTTAATTATTGTTTTTTATAATAAAAAGTCCAATTTATAAAAATTAGGGGGCATCCATTAATTACGTTAAGTGTTGGGGGGGGATCGAGCCGAATCTTACCAAATCTCACTTGGGGGGAGAGGGAGGGTCTTGGCAAATATCAGCAGAAAACGATGTAAAATTGCGTAAAATTAAAATAAAAAATTAAATCAAATTTAAAATAAAAGTCACTGTTGAGACCGTGCACGAGTCTCCATGGACTGAATTAGAATAAATATTTTATTAAATTTAAAAATCTTACTACATCTCACCAAGGGAGGAGCGGGGGTTCAAAAAATCCTCAAAAATACCTGACGTAATTAATGGACTCCCCCTTATTATTCTCGGAATGCTCATATTTTACATGTTCTTTTAATCTACCTTTTAGTTTGCCCAACATAACTACCACTTTTTTCCAAAATAACAAGATTGATTAAATTTTTAAACTATATTAAATCACACTTTATTAAAAAGATTTTTGTTTAACAAGGATTTAAAAGCAGGATTATTAATTTCAAATTCAGTATAATAAATTGGAGAAATCATTTAAATTGAAGAGTATAAATTAAAAACTTTTAATTATTATAAAACAAAAAAAAAACGTCGATATAAAAAGAAGTCATTTAATGAAAGTATTCATGGGGAAATCCCGAATCAATTAATAATAATATTTATATTAAAAACAAAAAATATAAGATACTTTCGATAATTATCAGCAGAATACAGCAAAAATTGAGTTCAATATTCACTATAAATGTAGATAATTAAGTAGGTACCAATTTTTTATACAATTGTATATTTTTCGAATAATCATTCTTTATTGGCATAAGTAATATTTACCCTGGAATAAGGTCAAGGTCCTTCCAATTTTTTCCAAGGATTAGCTGTCAATACAGCTTAAGAATAAAAATCATCCACTATTTGAGCTGGATTTGGCACCAAATGACTTTTTATTTTCGCTCACTGTATTTAACTCCATAGAAATGTTTATACAACTATCAACATCTTATTTTGATCAGTATTCTCGAAACCTATGGTTTTTTTTTCTATAAAGTATAATTGAGATGGAAAATTAATGGTTTGGTATAAAATTAATGTTTTCAATCGAATCAGTTACGTATTGGTATCTGCGGTTAAAGAAAGCGACTCAACAGCATTGCTTCTATATACCGGGTGTCCCAGAAGTTATTATTTCCAACGTGCTACATTTGCAACCTAATAACTGACTATTCGATTTTAAGAAAAATTGCAAACAATCCCTATTTTGCTACCACTATTTTGTTTATAAATGGAGCCAACTTTTCTTGACAAAGCATTATACAATACTCCTGGCTTTTTCGAACGTCTTCGGCGATCCATTATGGAAATACCTTGTATATGGGACACCCCCTATAATCCCTTTTGTTTATAAAATAAATAATAAGTACCTTAAAAGACTCGTAAGTGGGAAAAAATTTTCGGCAGATTTATGCTTCTTAACGAGCTTCATAAAACCTTTATACCACCTGATTTTGTCGGATAAAAACTCACCCTCTATAACCCCTTTTATTTATTTTGAAAAAATAATCACAAGATGGTCAAAATGCTCGTAAATTGGAAATTTTTTTTGGGCAGATTTATGCTTCTTACCGAGCTTCATAAGACCTTTATACCACCTGATTTTGTCGGGTAAAAACTCACCCTCTGCAACCCTTTTTATTTATTTTGAAAAAAAAAATCACAAGTTAGTTAAAATGCTCGTAAATGAGAAATCTTTTTCCTCAGATTTATGCTTCTTAACGAGCTTCATAAGACCTTTATACCACCTGATTTTGTCGGGAAAAACTCACCCTCTGCAACCCTTTTTATTTATTTTGAAAAAAAAATCACAAGCTGGTCAAAATGCTCGTAAATGTGAAAGTTTTTTCGGCAGATTTATGCTTCTTAACGAGCTTCATAAGACCTTTATACCACCTGATTTTGTCGGATAAAAACTCACCCTCTATAACCCCTTCTATTTATTTTGAAAAAATAATCACAAGTTAGTTAAAATGCCCGTAAATGGGAAATTTTTTTTGGCAGATTTATGCTTCTTAACGAGCTTCATAAGACCTTTATACCACCTGATTTTGTCGGGAAAAACTCACCCTCTGCAACCCTTTTTATTTATTTTGAAAAAAAAATCACAAGATGGTCAAAATGCTCGTAAGTGGGAAATTTTTTTCGGCAGATTTATGCTTCTTAACGAGCTTCATAAGACCTTTATACCACCTGATTTTGTCGGATAAAAACTCGCCCTCTATAACTCCTTTTATTTATTTTGAAAAAAAATCACAAGTTAGTTAAAATGCTCGTAAATGAGAAATCTTTTTCCTCAGATTTATGCTTCTTAACGAGTTTCATAAGACCTTTATACCACCTGATTTTGTCGGATAAAAACTCGCCCTCTATAACTCCTTTTATTTATTTTGAAAAAAAATCACAAGTTAGTTAAAATGCTCGTAAATGAGAAATCTTTTTCCTCAGATTTATGCTTCTTAACGAGTTTCATAAGACCTTTATACCACCTGATTTTGTCGGATAAAAACTCGCCCTCTCTAACCCCTTTTATTTATTTTGAAAAAATAATCACAAGTTGGTCAAAATGCTCGTAGATTGGAAATTTTTTTTGGGCAAATTTATGCTTCTTAACGAGCTTCATAAGACCTGCATACCACCTGATTTTGTCGGGTAAAAACTCACCCTCTGCAACTCCTTTTGTTTATTTTGAAAAAAATAATCACAAGTTAGTTAAAATGCCCGTAAATGAGAAATCTTTTTCCTCAGATTTATGCTTCTTAACGAGTTTCATAAGACCTTTATACCACCTGATTTTGTCGGATAAAAACTCGCCCTCTCTAACCCCTTTTATTTATTTTGAAAAAATAATCACAAGTTGGTCAAAATGCTCGTAGATTGGAAATTTTTTTTGGGCAAATTTATGCTTCTTAACTAGCTTCATAAGACCTTTATACCAGCTGATTTTGTCGGATAAAAACTCGCCCTCTATAACTCCTTTTATTTATTTTGAAAAAAAATCACAAGTTAGTTAAAATGCTCGTAAATGAGAAATCTTTTTCCTCAGATTTATGCTTCTTAACGAGTTTCATAAGACCTTTATACCACCTGATTTTGTCGGATAAAAACTCGCCCTCTCTAACCCCTTTTATTTATTTTGAAAAAATAATCACAAGTTGGTCAAAATGCTCGTAGATTGGAAATTTTTTTTGGGCAAATTTATGCTTCTTAACGAGCTTCATAAGACCGTTATACCAGCTGATTTTGTCGGATAAAAACTCGCCCTCTATAACTCCTTTTATTTATTTTGAAAAAAA
The DNA here is from genome assembly GCA_947563755.1 of Lochmaea crataegi. Taxonomy (NCBI): domain Eukaryota; kingdom Metazoa; phylum Arthropoda; class Insecta; order Coleoptera; family Chrysomelidae; genus Lochmaea; species Lochmaea crataegi. The sequence goes on along the minus strand of OX387433.1, from coordinate 7,730,482 downwards.
ATCACAAGTTAGTTAAAATGCTCGTAAATGAGAAATCTTTTTCCTCAGATTTATGCTTCTTAACGAGTTTCATAAGACCTTTATACCACCTGATTTTGTCGGATAAAAACTCGCCCTCTCTAACCCCTTTTATTTATTTTGAAAAAATAATCACAAGTTGGTCAAAATGCTCGTAGATTGGAAATTTTTTTTGGGCAAATTTATGCTTCTTAACGAGCTTCATAAGACCTTTATACCAGCTGATTTTGTCGGATAAAAACTCGCCCTCTATAACTCCTTTTATTTATTTTGAAAAAAAATCACAAGTTAGTTAAAATGCTCGTAAATGAGAAATCTTTTTCCTCAGATTTATGCTTCTTAACGAGTTTCATAAGACCTTTATACCACCTGATTTTGTCGGATAAAAACTCGCCCTCTCTAACCCCTTTTATTTATTTTGAAAAAATAATCACAAGTTGGTCAAAATGCTCGTAGATTGGAAATTTTTTTTGGGCAAATTTATGCTTCTTAACTAGCTTCATAAGACCTTTATACCAGCTGATTTTGTCGGATAAAAACTCGCCCTCTATAACTCCTTTTATTTATTTTGAAAAAAAATCACAAGTTAGTTAAAATGCTCGTAAATGAGAAATCTTTTTCCTCAGATTTATGCTTCTTAACGAGTTTCATAAGACCTTTATACCACCTGATTTTGTCGGATAAAAACTCGCCCTCTCTAACCCCTTTTATTTATTTTGAAAAAATAATCACAAGTTGGTCAAAATGCTCGTAGATTGGAAATTTTTTTTGGGCAAATTTATGCTTCTTAACGAGCTTCATAAGACCTTTATACCAGCTGATTTTGTCGGATAAAAACTCGCCCTCTATAACTCCTTTTATTTATTTTGAAAAAAAATCACAAGTTAGTTAAAATGCTCGTAAATGAGAAATCTTTTTCCTCAGATTTATGCTTCTTAACGAGTTTCATAAGACCTTTATACCACCTGATTTTGTCGGATAAAAACTCGCCCTCTCTAACCCCTTTTATTTATTTTGAAAAAATAATCACAAGTTGGTCAAAATGCTCGTAGATTGGAAATTTTTTTTGGGCAAATTTATGCTTCTTAACGAGCTTCATAAGACCTTTATACCAGCTGATTTTGTCGGATAAAAACTCGCCCTCTATAACTCCTTTTATTTATTTTGAAAAAAAATCACAAGTTAGTTAAAATGCTCGTAAATGAGAAATCTTTTTCCTCAGATTTATGCTTCTTAACGAGTTTCATAAGACCTTTATACCACCTGATTTTGTCGGATAAAAACTCGCCCTCTCTAACCCCTTTTATTTATTTTGAAAAAATAATCACAAGTTGGTCAAAATGCTCGTAGATTGGAAATTTTTTTTGGGCAAATTTATGCTTCTTAACTAGCTTCATAAGACCTTTATACCAGCTGATTTTGTCGGATAAAAACTCGCCCTCTATAACTCCTTTTATTTATTTTGAAAAAAAATCACAAGTTAGTTAAAATGCTCGTAAATGAGAAATCTTTTTCCTCAGATTTATGCTTCTTAACGAGTTTCATAAGACCTTTATACCACCTGATTTTGTCGGATAAAAACTCGCCCTCTCTAACCCCTTTTATTTATTTTGAAAAAATAATCACAAGTTGGTCAAAATGCTCGTAGATTGGAAATTTTTTTTGGGCAAATTTATGCTTCTTAACGAGCTTCATAAGACCTTTATACCAGCTGATTTTGTCGGATAAAAACTCGCCCTCTATAACTCCTTTTATTTATTTTGAAAAAAAATCACAAGTTAGTTAAAATGCTCGTAAATGAGAAATCTTTTTCCTCAGATTTATGCTTCTTAACGAGTTTCATAAGACCTTTATACCACCTGATTTTGTCGGATAAAAACTCGCCCTCTCTAACCCCTTTTATTTATTTTGAAAAAATAATCACAAGTTGGTCAAAATGCTCGTAGATTGGAAATTTTTTTTGGGCAGATTTATGCTTCTTAACGAGCTTCATAAGACCTTTATACCACCTGATTTTGTCGGGTAAAAACTCACCCTCTGCAACCCTTTTTATTTATTTTGAAAAAAAATCACAAGTTAGTCAAAATGCTCGTAAATGAGAAATCTTTTTCCTCAGATTTATGCTTCTTAACGAGCTTCATAAGACCTTTATACCACCTGATTTTGTCGGGAAAAACTCACCCTCTGCAACCCTTTTTATTTATTTTGAAAAAAAAATCACAAGCTGGTCAAAATGCTCGTAAATGTGAAAGTTTTTTCGGCAGATTTATGCTTCTTAACGAGCTTCATAAGACCTTTATACCACCTGATTTTGTCGGATAAAAACTCACCCTCTATAACCCCTTCTATTTATTTTGAAAAAATAATCACAAGTTGGTCAAAATGCTCGTAAATTGGAAATTTTTTTTGGGCAGATTTATGCTTCTTAACGAGCTTCATAAGTTCTTTATACCACCTGATTTTGTTGGGTAAAAACTCACCCTTTGCAACCCTTTTTATTTATTTTGAAAAAAAAATCACAAGATGGTCAAAATGCTCGTAAATAGGAAATTTTTTTCGGCAGATTTATGCTTCTTAACGAGCTTCATAAGACCCATATACCACCTGATTTTGTCAGATAAAAACTCACCTTCTATAACCCCTTTTATTTATTTTGAAAAAAAAATCACAAGTTGGTCAAAATGCTCGTAAATGGGAAATTTTTTCGGTAGATTTATGCTTCTTAACGAGCTTCATAAGACCTTTATACCACCTGATTCTTCGGGTAAAAACTCACCCTCTGCAACCCCTTTTATTTGTTTAAAAAAAAATAATCACAAGTTAGTTAAAATGCTCGTAAATGGGACTTTTTTCGGCAGATTTATGCTTCTAGGAGAGCTTGTCAAACTGACGTTATTAATTTATAAATTCTTAGGGGATTTTTGACAGGAGGGAAATATTCGGAGATAGGCAGAAACTTCTGGAACACTCGGGATATAGTTTTTTTTAGCGTGACCCACAGACGAATCAACTGTGTATGTAAATGAAATATATTTGGTCAAAATAACAATTATATTATCGATGCACTCGATTTACCCCACAGGGTGCGTTGCTCAGAATCGTTTAAGCATGAATTTGTTCAAATAATATACACACACACGTATCAACAATTTTTTTTTTAACCGAATCATTCACATGGAACTAATTTTGAATAAATTCATCTTGTAATTAAATTATGTCGGAAAATCGTTCTTTGTGGTCGCAACTACGAGTTCAGCATAACGTATATATGAATATACATATACATATGTTTAATTTGTACGTATACATAAATTTTGCCTTGGCAAATCAGCGTTTTGTTTTCCTGGAACATTTTCTGTATCGATTTACATATCCACAAAGGGATTAATTAACGAATTAATTACGTTGTTTCAGCTTTTATAAAATTAGCTGGAGGTACAACAAGATAGGAAAATTTTATATCCAGATGCTCACTCTTGAGATAATGAATTTTCTTTATGAATTTACCTGGAACCTCCTAGTATAGTCAGTTTAAAGTATCCTTTTTAAAATTATATTTTCCAGAGAAAATGTGAGATTTTAAAATAAACTTCCCCTCAAAAGATAAGGAAGATCATAAATTTTAACAAATTACCATTTTTGGTTTCCAAGTATTTATATGTTACAAATTGGATTTTTTTTCTCTTCTATGTAAGCGTTTGTTTGTCCAACAACAATTTGAGGTTATGTACAAAGTGTCTGATTAAGAGAAGTACTCACTGTATCTCAGAAACTATTTATCGTACAATTTAGAGAGAAAAATCTGTACTACAAACTCGTATACGAGAAACTGCTAAAAATTATGTTCAAGTTTTCTACTACACCGCTAGAGGGCGTAGTTCACAATAAATAATATCAAAAAAACATCATTTTTCTATAATAAATGTACCACAAACTTTTAATATTCGTAATCATCAGATCATTTAACGTAAGTTTGCTCCAGTACTTTTTCCTCTATCTTGTAAAATAGCTTGTAGGGGTGAGTGGAGAAGCTAGAAAATTTTGACATATTCCAGACAAAATTTCTTAAAGAAAAAGTCAAGATTTCCCATTGAACCTTGAGCTTGCCGTTTTAATAAAGAACGAAGTTTTGAATACATTGTGTTTAATTGTTTAAATTGTTTAAACGTTTATATGCATATTCGTACTTTTCTCTTGATTTTTTTGGCAATAATTCGGTTCTGGTAGACATCGCGACCCTCGGAATTTTATGTTAATTTTAAATTTATTTGATGGCTTACCTTAAATAAAGCAGGTTAGAACAAAAATTTCGCAGGATCATTCAGTAATTACTTTAAAAATCACGAATTCAGTTCAAAAAAATGATACTTTTTCAACACTATTTAATGCTATTTTACGATGAATATTTTCGCTTTAAACTGTAAAGGTTATTATTTTAAACTTTTTAACTTCCCGCTAAGAAAATCAATGATTCTTCCCAATGATTTTCGAAAAATCGGGAAGATTTACATAAATCGAGGTTCCAACAAATCTTGACGTTTTAAAGTCCTAAGAAGCTTTCCTGACTATTTTTACAATGATGTCCGTACGTCTGTATGTGTGTATGTAAACCTCTTATAGCTTCTGAACGGCTTGACCGATTTGATCGCAGTTGATGTCATTCGAAAGGGCTTCAAAAAACTTAGATTTCCTGTAAGTTGGAACCAATTCGGATCAGTAGATTTCGAGGAATTGCAAAAAAAGTTTAAAAAAGTTTTTTTTTTCATTTTTTCAAAATATCTCCGAATTGGCTAAACCGATCAACCTCAAAAACTAATCAGTTCTTAACCTTGAAAACCCGCATCGATCGCCATCAAGTGCGTTAGAATCGGTTGATGCGTTCGTGAGATATCGTTGTCGCAAAAAAATCGAAAAAAAGTGTTTTTTTGTAATAGCTCCGAAATGTTTCATCAGATCGATTTTTTTGTTCCAAATTTTTTATAGAGCTCAAAAAACTGCTTAGAAAAAATGAAAATCGTTTGATTCATTCAAAAGTTATAGCAGTTTGAAAATTAAAAAAATCGTGTTTCATCGAACTTTGATAAGACTTTTGAGCTCGAAGAGCTCAAAAGCTTCGAATTCTTTGAGTTCGGAGAGCAACTAGCAACTAGCGACAAAATCGCATGCGTTTGAAAATTGAATTTAGCGGGAAGTTGCAGGGATGGCCTTTAGGGTCAACCGATTTCCAAATTTTTTTCTTTTAAAATGTTCTATAGCAAAAGGGCTTTCTAATAAAAAAAATCGTTGCAAAATTCCGAGGGTCGCGAACCTTACCGAACAAAATAAATTCAGATAGTTATATGATTATCCAGTTTTATTTAATTGTATCTGAATTTTGTATAAAGGGAGTGCCCAATAAAATGCATCTTCAATATTTGAAATGGGAACCCTAGTATAGAACTAAAAGAACTTCACTCTTCATGTATTCACTATTTTTTGTGCAACCTGTATTTAAATTTTTTGTACTGTTGTTAATTTATTCGGTATAAACTTTCCTTCTTTAAAAATGTAAAAGTACTAGTGATTTAATCAAGGTAAATTTGATATGAAAAAAAAATTCTCATAAATAGAGTGATGTGGTAACGAACTATTGTTTACTTTATATTGAATTCATTAAGTAATGGATACGTTATAGTTAATAAAATAATTATGAGAATTTGCAGTGTCTAAATGGTGTTCCCATGACAATGGGTTACTAAACAACATTCCATTCAAAACTTAAATACAGTCATTTCGGATTAATTGTCTTTTAACATTGTTAAAAATAATGGGATACTAAAAATATTGTTTTTCAAAATAACAGGCGGACAATGAGTTTCAGATTTCACATTTCACTAATAGAAAAGTTTTACTTTCGACGGCCGGTTCCAGTATCTCATTCAGTGTCGCCCCTAAAATATTTATTCCAAAGGTAATTGTGCATTAAATTTGGCATTCAGGTAAAGTGTCATTATTTGAACTGTCACAAAGTCAAATTATCTTTTAAAGGGAAGGGATATGATCGAAATATGTCCTCCTTGAAATAAAAAACGACCAGTTTTTGCATTTCCCCTTAAAAAAATGTGTCTTGAATTTTACAGCTTTTCGGAGAATTTTAAGTTTTTTTCGGAATTTTTGACAGTTTTTAATGAAATTTGACAGTTTTCAATGAAATTTAACCGTATTCGATGAATTTGAACACTTTTCGCTAAAATTTGACAGCTTTTCGGTGAAATTTGACAATTTTGGATTGGATTTTATGGTTTTCTCAAAATAATTTAATATTTTGAATACATTTGAGCTTTTCGATTGAGTTTGACAGTTTTTTCTGAAATAGTTGATATTTTTCCTACGAAATTTGACAGTTTGCACAAGAATTTTTTTTTAAATTTGGTAGTTTTTCCAGGAAATTTGACAGCTTTAGATTAGATTTGACAATTCTTGATCAAATTTGATCATTTCCCCAAGGAATGTGGCAGTTTTTCGGAAAAATCGTCTTGTGTGCCACACCCTGTACATTTAGTAGCATTCGATTAGACGTCAATATAATTTTGTAGCCCAATCGGATTAGGATTTGACCCAGCAAAAATTTTAAGTAGCAATTTTCCTTCGGAATTCGTTAAGGGAGGGGGGTCACTGGCAATCTAAATTTTGTTTTGCGTCGTACTTCAATTTTTAAGGTTAAATTTTTGTTTATTGAATAACTCGATTAGTTTCAATTTTACAGGAAATATAGCAATCACAAAGGATGCTTAGAATTAAATTTCCTACAATTTTGGTTCCCATCAATTATTTCCTAGGATAGATATTTTCCGACTAAACCCCCTAAAAGAGGTGGTGAATTTTTGTTTGATTAACAACTCGTTTATTGTTAATTTTACATGAAAAGATGTTACAACTAAAGTTATTTAAAATTAAATTGTCTACAATTTTGGTTCCCATCAATTTTTTGGTATGATCGATATTTTTCGATTTATACCCGAGAAAAGGTGGGGATAAAATGTTATCATCGCATTAATACGTTTATTTCTAATTTTACGCGAAACGTGGTTATAAATTTAATTCTATGCATCTTTTGTAATTACCATTTTATGTGTAAAATTGAAAATAAAGGAGTTACTCAATAAACAAAAATTGACCCTTAAAATCAAGATGACAGATGACGTAATGGATCGAGTACAAAATTTAGTCTGCCAGTGACCCCCCCCCCTCCCCCCAACGAATTCCGAAGGAAAAATTTTGCTGGGTTTGCCCCTTTTTGAGCTAATCCGACTGTGCTGTTGTGCCCTTTTAAGTTTTTTCGATAAAACAGGAGGAAGGAAGTACTAAATGGACACCCTGTAAGACTCACTTAAAGGTGTATTAAATGAGGTAATCGGTTCCCTAAATCTACCGGTACTTATTAGTTTTCAGAGCCGGATTTTAACGATTTGTAAGTTAATTATGAAAAACAAACAAAAATTGTGTTAATTGTAAACATTTTCCAATTATTCGCAATAGTGACATTTCAATAAAAGCATATGTCTTCTAGTTGTTTATTTAAAAGCTTTCTCTTGTATCTACCATCTGGTATTTGTTGAAAATAAAATTGTAGCAAATCAAATAAAACCGAATCCGCTTAGGGGGAAGTGGGTACTTACCTTTTAAGATTAATATAATTAATATTTGGACCAAACTGTCATAGTCAAAGATCCGGCAAAAGAAATTTGATTGTATTTTATACGTTACAATGAATTCTGGTCAGTGCAAGCTGGCCTTCATCGAGTTTTTTTTATGATTAACTTGGTACTATTTATGTTCTAATCACGATTGGTATAGTTTGGCAAGTCTATCTAAAGCTACAGGGCATCGGTAAGGGGCGAGGAAACATGGCCCATATCTGTCATAAACGTACCAATAGCGTACGGTACGGTATTTTTCAAAACACGGTACCTATTTGTTAAAAACAAATGTTGTTAAAAATCGTACTTGAATTCAATATGGACACGAAATAATAAAATACCAAGTAAAACTGTAAATACTGACATTATAAACGCCACTGGATAATCAATGTCAGTCAATTGTCGGAGTGAGAGGGAAGAACACACGCACGCGCTTGCCAATAGGAAGTCAGGTGGTTAGCTAGCAACGGCGATTCGATAAATATTCACCAATTGAGTTAGTAAGAGGGCGTGGTAATTATGATTTTCGCACGACGTTGCTGGCTTGAAGGAAACCCATAACATATTTGGAAAAATGTTCATCTTTTAACATTCAGAAATTGAAAAAATAATGTTATTAGACAAAATCCAATGAAACAGAACTAACGTTTAATCATTATTGACATATTGTTAATAATAAAAAGTCCATTTTTTAATTATTATCACTACATACTTAGCACTTTAGCTTTTTCATAGTTAAACGTGGCAAAATCGAATGTTTTCGACCGCATTCCTTTCTCAGCTTCAGTTATGTTTGCCAAACTATAGTTATTATGAAAAAATCCCTAATAGAGTCAACGACTTATAAATATTACAATGTATCTGACATTACCCGATTTCCCCTACGGGTGACACACTTTTCATTCAGAAATTAGTCATTGACATTGAAGGTAGTCAATTATTTTCCCAAGAATTGTTACCGCTTTGTTGTATTTTATAAACAATAACAGGTTTAATAATTACTTTGATACATTTTATATCATAATTATAAAAATATTTTTAAAAAATTCAAGTATGTACTCGTTACATATACGCTGTCGAGCAAAAAATTGAGGTCACTTAGAAGTTTTAAATATTTTATTGAAATTGTGAAATGTTTTTATCGTTTTTTGTAAGCTGAACTTAATCTGAACTGATAAAGCCTCTCTAATGTACGAGTTAGTTCTTTCACTAGTTCGGACGGTACACTCAATCTGCGCACACTCCGTCCAATTCCGAACAAATTCTAAAGCTTATTGGAACAAACCTTCTAGCTGTAGCATCACTATTGTTTCTCCACATGAAAGTCTGTTCCATATTTTTGTGTATAATTTACAAACTGTTGATTCTATCGACTTGTAATCTGTCTCAACCGATTCAAAATTGATTCTACTACAAAATGAAAATATTTCGTCTCATTTTGATGAATACTTTATGAAATACGGCACATTAAAGTGGACACTTATTTTTCTCTTCGTAGATTTTTGCTACCCTTACTTTTTTACTTGTAAAATGAAAACCCTCGAAGTTATACTTTTGTTGATTTTTATCCTGGTAGACTAATCTTTCGAGAGCATCCTCCTAAAATTTTAACTCAATTTTCACATTATTGAGGTCGGTACAAATTTTTAAATTGACTTGGTATTATTGAAACAAACCTTTTAGCTCTAGCATCATTTTTGGTTCTCCACATGAAAGTCTGTTCCATATTTTTGTCTATAATTTCCAAACTGTTGATTCTATCGACTTGTAATCTGTTTCAACCGATTCAAAATTGATTCTACTACAAAATGAAAATATTTCGTCTCATTTTGATGAATACTTTATGAAATACGGCACATTAAAGTGGACACTTATTTTTCTCTTCGTAGATTTTTGCTACCCTTACTTTTTTACTTGTAAAATGAAAACCCCCTAAAGTTATACTTTTGTTGATTTTTTTCCTGGTAGACTAATCTTTCTAGAGTATCCTCCTAAGATTTTAACTCAACTTTCACATTATTGTGGTCGGTACAAATTTTTAAATTGACTTGTTCGAACGCTACACTCCGTCCAATTCCGAACAAATTCGAAAGCTTTATTGGAACAAACCTTTCAGCTCTAGCATCACTTTTGTTTCTCCACATGAAAGTCTGTTCCATATTTTTGTGTATAATTTACAAACTATTGATTGTATCGACTTGTAATCTGTCTCAACCGATTCAAAATTGATTCTACTACAAAATGAAAATATTTCGTCTCATTTTGATGAATACTTTATGAAATACGGCACATTAAGTGAACACTTATTTTTCTCTTCGTACCCTTACTTTTTTACTTGTAAAATGAAAACCACTGAAGTTATACTTTTGCTGATTTTTTTCCTGTAGACTAATCTTTCGAGAGTATCCTGCTAAAATTTTAACTCAATTTTTACATTATTGTGGTCGGTACAAATTTTTAAATTGACTTGTTCGAACGCTACACTCCGTCCAATTCCGAACAAATTCGAAAGCTTTATTGGAACAAACCTTTTAGCTCTAGCATCATTTTTGGTTCTCCACATGAAAGACTGTTCCATATTTTTGTGTATAATTTACAAACTGTTGATTCTATCGACTTGTAATCTGTCTCAACCGATTCAAAATTGATTCTACTACAAAATGAAAATATTTCGTCACATTTTGATAAATACTTTATTAAATACGGCACATTAAAGTGTAATCTTATCTTCCTCTTCGTAGATTTTTGCTACCCTTACTTTTTTACTTGTAAAATGAAAACCCCCTAAAGTTATACTTTTGTTGATTTTTTTCCTAGTAGACTAATCTTTCAAGAGTATCCTCCTAAAATTTTAACTCAATTTCCATATTATTGTGGTCGGTACAAATTTTTAAATTGACTTGTTCGAACGCCACACTCCGTCCAATTCCGAACAAATTCTAAAGCTTATTGGAACAAACCTTTTAGCTCTAGCATCACTTTTGGTTCTCCACATGAAAGTCTGTTCCATATTTTTGTCTATAATTTCCAAACTATTGACTGTATCGACTTGTAATCTGTCTCAACCGATTCAAAATTGATTCTACTACAAAATGAAAATATTTCGTCTCATTTTGATGAATACTTTATGAAATACGGCACATTAAGTGAACACTTATTTTTCTCTTCGTACCCTTACTTTTTTACTTGTAAAATGAAAACCACTGAAGTTATACTTTTGCTGATTTTTTTTCCTGTAGACTAATCTTTCGAGAGTATCCTGCAAAAATTTTAACTCAATTTCCATATTATTGTGGTCGGTACAAATTTTTAAATTTACTTGTTCGAACGCCACACTCCGTCCAATTCTGAACAAATTCTAAAGCTTTATTGGAACAAACCTTTTAGCTCTAGCATCACTTTTGGTTCTCCACATGAAAGTCTGTTCCATATTTTTGTCTATAATTTCCAAACTATTGACTGTATCGACTTGTAATCTGTCTCAACCGATTCAAAATTGATTCTACTACGAAATGAAAATATTTCGTCTCATTTTGATGAATACTTTATGAAATACGGCACATTAAGTGAACACTTATTTTTCTCTTCGTACCCTTACTTTTTTACTTGTAAAATGAAAACCACTGAAGTTATACTTTTGCTGATTTTTTTCCTGTAGACTAATCTTTCGAGAGTATCCTGCTAAAATTTTAACTCAATTTTTACATTATTGTGGTCGGTACAAATTTTTAAATTGACTTGTTCGAACGCTACACTCCGTCCAATTCCGAACAAATTCTAAAGCTTATTGGAACAAACCTTTTAGCACTAGCATCACTTTTGTTTCTCCACATGAAAGTCTGTTCCATATTTTTGTGTATAATTTACAAACTATTGATTGTATCGACTTGTAATCTGTCTCAACCGATTCAAAATTGATTCTACTACAAAATGAAAATATTTCGTCTCATTTTAATAAATACTTTATGAAGTACAGCACATTGAAGTGTAATATTATTTTTCTCTTCGTAGATTTTTGCTACCCTTACTTTTTTACTTGTAAAATGAAAACCCCTAAAGTTATACTTTTGTTGATTTTTTTCCTAGTAGACTAATCTTTCAAGAGTATCCTCCTAAAATTTTAACTCAATTTTCACATTATTGTGGTCGGTACAAATTTTTAAATTGACTTGTTCGAACGCTACACTCCGTCCAATTCCGAACAAATTCTAAAGCTTATTGGAACAAACCTTTTAGCACTAGCATCACATTTGGTTCTCCACATGAAAGTCTGTTCCATATTTTTGTCTATAATTTCCAAACTGTTGATTCTATCGACTTGTAGCCTGTCTCAACCGATTCAAAATTGATTCTACTACAAAATGAAAATACTTCCTCTCATTCTGATGAATACTTTATGAAATACGGCACATTAAAGTGGACCCTTATTTTTCTCTTCGTACCCTTACTTTTTTACTTATAAAATGAAAACCACTGAAGTTATACTTTTGCTGATTTTTTTTCCTGTAGACTAATCTTTCGAGAGTATCCTGCAAAAATTTTAACTCAATTTTTACATTATTGTGGTCGGTACAAATTTTTAAATTGACTTGTTCGAACGCTACACTCAATCTACGCACACTCCGTCCAATTCTGAACAAATTCTAAAGCTTTATTGGAACAAACCTTTTAGCTCTAGCATCACTTTTGCTCCCCCACATGAAAATCGGTTCCATATTTTTGTGTATAATTTCCAAACTATTGATTGTATCGACTTGTAATCTGTCTCAACCGATTCAAAATTGATTCTACTACAAAATGAAAATATTTCGTCTCATTTTAATAAATACTTTATGAAGTACAGCACATTAAAGTGTAATATTATTTTTCTCTTCGTAGATTTTTGCTACCCTTACTTTTTTACTTGTAAAATGAAAACCCCCTAAAGTTATACTTTTGTTGATTTTTTTCCTGGTAGACTAATCTTTCTAGAGTATCCTCCTAAGATTTTAACTCAACTTTCACATTATTGTGGTCGGTACAAATTTTTAAATTGACTTGTTCGAACGCTACACTTCGTCCAATTCCGAACAAATTCGAAAGCTTTATTGGAACAAACCTTTCAGCTCTAGCATCACTTTTGTTTCTCCACATGAAAGTCTGTTCCATATTTTTGTCTATAATTTCCAAACTGTTCATTCTATCGACTTGTAATCTGTCTCAACCGATTCAAAATTGATTCTACTACAAAATGAAAATACTTCCTCTCATTCTGATGAATACTTTATGAAATACGGCACATTAAAGTGGACCCTTATTTTTCTCTTCGTACCCTTACTTTATTACTTATAAAATGAAAACCACTGAAGTTATACTTTTGCTGATTTTTTTTCCTGTAGACTAATCTTTCGAGAGTATCCTGCAAAAATTTTAACTCAATTTTTACATTATTGAGGTCGGTACAAATTTTTAAATTGACTTGTTCGAACGCTACACTCAATCTACGCACACTCCGTCCAATTCTGAACAAATTCTAAAGCTTTATTGGAACAAACCTTTTAGCTCTAGCATCACTTTTGCTCCCCCACATGAAAATCGGTTCCATATTTTTGTGTATAATTTCCAAACTATTGATTGTATCGACTTGTAATCTGTCTCAACCGATTCAAAATTGATTCTACTACAAAATGAAAATATTTCGTCTCATTTTAATAAATACTTTATGAAGTACAGCACATTAAAGTGTAATATTATTTTTCTCTTCGTAGATTTTTGCTACCCTTACTTTTTTACTTGTAAAATGAAAACCCCCTAAAGTTATACTTTTGTTGATTTTTTTCCTGGTAGACTAATCTTTCTAGAGTATCCTCCTAAGATTTTAACTCAACTTTCACATTATTGTGGTCGGTACAAATTTTTAAATTGACTTGTTCGAACGCTACACTCCGTCCAATTCCGAACAAATTCGAAAGCTTTATTGGAACAAACCTTTCAGCTCTAGCATCACTTTTGTTTCTCCACATGAAAGTCTGTTCCATATTTTTGTGTATAATTTACAAACTATTGATTGTATCGACTTGTAATCTGTCTCAACCGATTCAAAATTGATTCTACTACAAAATGAAAATATTTCGTCTCATTTTGATGAATACTTTATGAAATACGGCACATTAAGTGAACACTTATTTTTCTCTTCGTACCCTTACTTTTTTACTTGTAAAATGAAAACCACTGAAGTTATACTTTTGCTGATTTTTTTCCTGTAGACTAATCTTTCGAGAGTATCCTGCTAAAATTTTAACTCAATTTTTACATTATTGTGGTCGGTACAAATTTTTAAATTGACTTGTTCGAACGCTACACTCCGTCCAATTCCGAACAAATTCTAAAGCTTATTGGAACACCCTTTTTAGCACTAGCATCACTTTTGGTTCTCCACATGAAAGTCTGTTCCATATTTTTGTGTATAATTTACAAACTGTTGATTCCATCGACTTGTAATTTGTCTCAACCGATTCAAAATTGATTCTACTACGAAATGAAAATATTTCGTCTCATTTTGTTAAATATTTTTTGAAATACGGCACAGTAAAGTGGACCCTTATTTTTCTCTCCGTAGATTTTTGCTACCCTTACTTTTTTACTTGTAAAATGAAAACCACTGAAGTTATACTTTTGTTGATTTTTTTCCTGGTAGACTAATCTTTCTAGAGTATCCTCCTAAGATTTTAACTCAACTTTCACATTATTGTGGTCGGTACAAATTTTTAAATTGACTTGTTCGAACGCTACACTCCGTCCAATTCCGAACAAATTCTAAAGCTTTATTGGAACAAACCTTTTAGCTCTAGCATCATTTTTGGTTCTCCACATGAAAGACTGTTCCATATTTTTGTGTATAATTTACAAACTGTTGATTCTATCGACTTGTAATCTGTCTCAACCGATTCAAAATTGATTCTACTACAAAATGAAAATATTTCGTCACATTTTGATAAATACTTTATTAAATACGGCACATTAAAGTGTAATCTTATCTTCCTCTTCGTAGATTTTTGCTACCCTTACTTTTTTACTTGTAAAATGAAAACCCCCTAAAGTTATACTTTTGTTGATTTTTTTCCTAGTAGACTAATCTTTCAAGAGTATCCTCCTAAAATTTTAACTCAATTTCCATATTATTGTGGTCGGTACAAATTTTTAAATTGACTTGTTCGAACGCCACACTCCGTCCAATTCCGAACAAATTCTAAAGCTTATTGGAACAAACCTTTTAGCTCTAGCATCACTTTTGGTTCTCCACATGAAAGTCTGTTCCATATTTTTGTCTATAATTTCCAAACTATTGACTGTATCGACTTGTAATCTGTCTCAACCGATTCAAAATTGATTCTACTACAAAATGAAAATATTTCGTCTCATTTTGATGAATACTTTATGAAATACGGCACATTAAGTGAACACTTATTTTTCTCTTCGTACCCTTACTTTTTTACTTGTAAAATGAAAACCACTGAAGTTATACTTTTGCTGATTTTTTTTCCTGTAGACTAATCTTTCGAGAGTATCCTGCAAAAATTTTAACTCAATTTCCATATTATTGTGGTCGGTACAAATTTTTAAATTTACTTGTTCGAACGCCACACTCCGTCCAATTCTGAACAAATTCTAAAGCTTTATTGGAACAAACCTTTTAGCTCTAGCATCACTTTTGGTTCTCCACATGAAAGTCTGTTCCATATTTTTGTCTATAATTTCCAAACTATTGACTGTATCGACTTGTAATCTGTCTCAACCGATTCAAAATTGATTCTACTACGAAATGAAAATATTTCGTCTCATTTTGATAAATACTTTTTGAAATACGGCACATTAAAGTGGACCCTTATTTTTCTCTCCGTAGATTTTTGCTACCCTTACTTTTTTACTTGTAAAATGAAAACCACTGAAGTTATACTTTTGTTGTTTTTTTTTCTGGTAGACTAATCTTTCAAGAGTATCCTCCTAAAATTTTAACTCAATTTCAAAATTATTGTGGTCAGTACAATTTTTTAAATTGATTGGAATTTTTTTTTCGAAAACCCCGTTTCTTTGTATTGAGGTCAAATTTTGATTTATACAAAAACTGATGATACCATTCAATTTCTCATCCGCAAAAATCTAATATAACACAAAAGTAACATGCACGAAAAAAAAAATTCGAACGCCAATTTCATGATATTCCAATTTTATTTGTTAGTTGACTTTAACTGCCTGAAGCAGTGACATTAGAATTAAATAAATTTGATTTATTATCATTTTTTTTAATGAAGAAACAGACCAAAACTAGTGAGTTACGTAAGTAGATCTCTTCATTTTCTATCTTGTCAATAAATTAAGAAGATGAATGTAGATGAAGTACATCAATAAATTATTTAAATGAATCGTGACTTGATTTATTTAAGTATCCAAAAATTGTTTCGGTAAAAGTCATAATTTTTTACAAAATGAAAGTCCCTTTCAATTTATAGACTAGTTATGAACACTTCAAATTCGAAGATTAAGAAATTTTTAACTGTAATTAAGAAATTTTCTATTAATGAAAAAAAAGCTATAAAAGTATACTATATTTTGTGTTCGTAGCAGCAAAATGCCTCATTATTTATTCAAAAGTACTATAAAAATAGAGTGAGTCTTTTTTTTTTCTATGTGGAATAAAATGATAAAACAGGTCGGTTTTACCTAAATTAAATCGACACGTCCTGTATCGCCTCAAATACAATAGGGTCGTAAAATTCGGCACAAGGGTTAAGGATTCATTAATATGATAAGCCGGTTGCCAGTGTCGTGCAGTAACAGAACTTAAAGGTGTACTTTTTTACGCTACATACTTAGTCTTAAACACAAGATTACTTTCGAAGTGAAATGTTTATTACAAACTAAAATTCTGAGACTATAATAAAAATAATTATCTATTTTATCTATAAATATAACCAATTTTCCTTATGGTATATCCATTATTAGACACACGAAACGGACTTCATAGTGGACAGAAGAGGTTAGAAGAAAAGTTGGAGAGAAAAAATTAAAATGGAAGCAATATTTAAAGAAAGGTACATAAGGCTCTTATAATATCTACAAGGAACAAAGGAAAAAAGTGGAAGATATAATAACGGAGGCGAAGAGGCAATCATGGGAGCAATTTGGAACAAAAATGGAAGATGTCTATCGCACAAACTAAAAGTTCTTTTACAAACGCAAGAACGGGAGGCAAACAGACTAGTATTAGGCAAATAAAGGATAAAAAAGCAATATCCTGATGGAGGAAAATGAAATAATGGAAAGGTGGAGGCAATATTTCCACGAATTGTTAAACCTACAGATTCAAAATGAAGAAGAATTAGAAATATGAACAAGAAGAAGGAGAAGTATCAAATAAAGAAGTCCTGGAAGTCATAAAGGGGTTGAAAAAAGGCAAATCAGCAGGTCACGATCAAATCACAACTGAAATGATGACATGGGGGAGAACGAATTGGAGGTTTTAACACAAATTTATAATAAAGTATGGAAAAAAGGAGTTGTGCCACAAGACTGGAAGACCAGTATAATAGTTCCTATACCCAAAAAGGGCGACAAAGGAGATTGTTCAAACTACAGAGGTATTACACTGTTTAGTATTACGGGGAGAAGACCAAAGTGATGGTGACAGGAAAAGAAAATACCCAAATAAATGTAAATCTTAACGGAAAACATCTGGAACAAGTAGAAAATTTCAAAACATCAATAATAAAGGGAACCATGACATAGAAATAAATACAAGAATAGAAAATGCATCAAAGGTGTACCATAGTCTTAAAAACTCGTTCATTGGAAAGAAAGAAATCTCTGTTAAGACGAAAATGACTGTATATAGAACTATATTTCTCCCTATATAAATAACAGAGTATGGAGATGAAAAACTAACGGAAGGTCGCAGGGATTACAAGGAGAGACAGAATACGAAATTCAACAGTAAGAGAAAACCTTAATGCACTACCAATAATACGAGATCGACAATTAAAATGGTTTGGACACTTGACTAGATTAAGCAATAACATGCCAGTAAAACAGATATGGGAGGAAAAAAGACGTGAAAGCAGAACCAGGGGAAGACCAAGGAAAACATGGGACGATAACATAGAAAGAGTTCTGAAAAGCAATGGTATAACTTTAGCGGAAGCAAGAAACAAAAACGCATGGAGAGCTTTTATATACAATGATTAAGCCAAACAATCACGCCTTGCACCTTCGGGTAGATAGGTTTATTTTATTTATTTGTTTAGGTTTTTTTGTTATGTTTTTGAAATGAAACTACAATATAAACTGAATAGCACGCCTGAGTCACCCTGTATTCCTTTGATTGAATACGTCCACAAATTACGTTACCAATTGCAATTTGTTGTACCAGTAGGAGTGTCCTACCTAATAATTTCAATTTTGAATTTCAAGGTTTCGCGTGCAATAAGTATATAATATCGACACCTCCTTCGATTGCGGATATGTTCGAAAAAAGGATATTTATCATTACATTTTAACAAGGTCGTTGTGAATTACGAAAATTGATCCGATTCCGTATTTTTTTATTGCCAATTAGAGCGCATTTTAAACTTTCACCGATAAATATTGAAAATATTAATTATTTTTCATTGTACATGTTATGCCGGGTCCAGACCAAGCTATGGAGGGTGGAAGGAAGGAAGGAGAACCCCATCTTTTATAGGGGACAAGTTGAAAAAGTGTCCACCTGTAAACAACAAATTATTTTTCGAAGATTCACCGAAATGACGCTCGTGTAGCTAATGGAAATGATGTGAATTTATATATATATATATATATATATATAATATATATTTCATATGTATGTTTGTCTATGGTATAATAATTTAAAAATACGCGCTGTAATAAACCGGAAGTATTTCTTTCCTTTTTTAATTTTGTATCTTACTCTAATAATTCATGGCGCTGTGTTTAAAATCTTTCCACTTGCTACTATGGCGCCACCTTAATTTGCTCCCTTTCGATGGACACTTTTTAATATATTCAGATGGTTCTCCTTCCGTCTACCCTCCATAGACCAAGCGGACAAAACAACGACAAGACAGAAACAAAATGACGACTAGTGATGAGCGATATTTCACGAACTGTTACTTTTTCACTGATACAAACAAATCACAGTCAGTCACAGTTCCTATTAGCAAAACTAAAGCGTGACGTGATCTCAGCCAGAGAAAACGACAATGAATTGAATGAATGAATCGAAATCGAACATAACCTTGACCTTCATCGCTCTCATTCGACAAATTCGGCAACAAAATCGAATTTCGTTAATTACAGTAAAATTATAAAGAGATTTCTTGCTCTTTTTACCAGAAACGAGGAACGGTATTCTAATATTTCGTATGTAGTTATGATATGGTGACTCGGATATATCTATTGATGATACCGTGAAAAGGAACGATATTATATTGATATCTAATGCTTTTCAGCGATTTAAATATTGATTGATTTGTAGGAAAAACTGTTTGGAAAATGGGAAAGTAGAAAGGAAGGTGCAGGCATTTAAGAACATTTTATTAGCTTAGTAGGGAAATTTGATAATACAACAAAATATTATGTACTGATACCGATGAATATGGATATAATTATTATCCTATCGGATACTTAAAACAGAATATCAAATGTCGTGACGACATCACGTTTTAAAATAACTGATATTAACAAATCACGAAATCATTTTACAGCGTGATTGAAAAATCACGATATCGCTCATCACTAGTGACGACAAATCCAATACATGTCTGCGACTTTCAGTCGCGCCTCTGTCTTTTAAGGTACTGTGCCAATCAGTGATGGGATGTCAACTTTTTGTATATCAGTAGAAATCAGTACACCGTCACAAGGACGTCGAACAACACAGAATTAGGAATAGAGAACTATCGATTATTGTTAATCGATATTTTTGACTATCGAAAAAAATCGATAGTTTTCGGTACTATATCGATATAGTTGAGATGTTTTTAGGTGAAAAATGTATATTTTGAAAGCTGATATGGAGTAAAAATGCGATGACAAAACGGCACAGAGAGATGAGAGAAAGAAAGAGAGAGAGAAAAAGATAGGAGAGAGAAAGAGAGTGATGGGAGAGAGATAGGAAAGAGAGAGAGATGGGAGGGAGAGAGAGATATGGAAGAGAGAGATAGGAAAGAGGGAGAGAGAGATGGAAGCGAGAGAGATGGGAGAGAAAGATGGAAGAGAGAGAAAGATGGGAGAGAGATAGAAAGAGAGAGATGGGAGAGGGTGAAAGAAATATTAGAGAGAGAGGGAGAGAGATGGGAGAGACAGATTTGGAATAGAGAGAGAAGAGAGAGATATAGAGAGAGAATATAGAGATATAGAGAGATGGGAAAGAGAGAGATAAAGGAAAGAGAGAAAGAGAGAGATAGGAAATAGAGAGAGAGATGGGAAGAAGAGAGAAAGATGAGAGAGAAAAAGTGAGATATGGAAGAGGGAGGGAAATGGGAGAGAAAGATGGGAGGGAGAGAGAGAAAAAGAAAGTGTATTGCGTGTGATTACAATCATTATTTTAAATTGTCAGAATCTAAGACGGATTCGGTAAGGTTCGCGACCCTCGGAATATTGTAAGACTTTTTTTTCTTATTAGACCAGTTTTGACAGTTTTTTATAATTAATTATTGACCATTTTTGACAATTTTTCAAAAATTTTGACAAATTATTGTATATTTTTCAGAATATTTAACAATTTTTGACCATTTTTCAGAATTTTAACAATTATTTACTATTTTTGACCATTTTAAAAAATATTTAACAATTATTGACTATTTTTGACCATTTTTAAAAATATTTAACAATTATTGACCATTTTTGAAAGCTTTTCACCATTTTTGACAGGTTCCGACAATTATTGACCATTTTTCAAAAATTTTGACCATTTTTCAAAAATTTTGACCATTTTTTCAAAATTTTGACTATTTTTGACAATTTTTCAAAAATTTTGACAATTTTTCAAAAATTTTGACAAATTATTGTATATTTTTCAGAATATTTAACAATTTTTGACCATTTTTCAGAATTTTAACAATTATTTACTATTTTTGACCATTTTAAAAAATATTTAACAATTATTGACTATTTTTGACCATTTTTAAAAATATTTAACAATTATTGACCATTTTTGAAAGCTTTTCACCATTTTTGACAGGTTCCGACAATTATTGACCATTTTTCAAAAATTTTGACTATTTTTGACCATTTTTCAAAATTTTAACAATTATTGACCATTTTTGACAGGTTTTGACAATTATTGACCATTTTTGACAATTTTTCAAAAATTTTGACAATCATTGACCATTTTTTAAAATATTTAACAATTTTGGACCATTTTTCAAAATAGTTATTTAACAATTTTTGACCAGTTTTGATAGGTTTTGACAATTATTGACCGTCTCTGACAATTATTGACCATTTTTGACAATTTTTGACAATTTTTCAAAAATTTTAACCATTTTTCAAAAATTTTGACAATTATTGACCATTTTTTCAAAATTTTTACATATATTGACAGTTTTTCCCAAATTTTGATAATTATTGGCCATTTTTCCAAATTTTTGACAACATTTCAAAATCTTTGACATTTTTCAAAAATATTACCATTTTTGGCAATTATTAACTATGCTTTCAAAATTTTGACAATTTTTGACCATATTTTAAAATTTTTGACAATTTTTCAAAAATTTTAACATTTGGCAATTATTAACCATTTTTCAAAATTTTGACAATTATTGACCATTTTTCAAAATTTTAACAATTATTGATCATTTTGACAATTATTGACCATTTTTTAACGTTTTTTTTTTGGCAATTTGACTATTTTTGATAGTTTTTGACAATATTGACCATTTTTTCAAAATTTTTGACTAAAATCGTACAAAGATGTTACCGTTTGTAAATTTTAGAAACTAATCGATAATAATCTGTAGTAAAAATATAACTATCGATGAATATCGATAGTCGCGACTATCGATAGTTATTTTACCGAAATATTACTAAAAAACAACTATGGTTAAATCAGTAGATTGCATGTATAAATCAGTAGATAGTTGATAGTTTTTGGCAATTATTAACCATTTTTCAAAATTTTGACAATTATTGACCATTTTTGAACTTTTTTTGCAATTTGACTATTTTTGATAGTTTTTGACAGTATTGACCACTTTTTCAAAATTTTTGACAAAAATTGTACAAAGATGTTACCGATTGAAAATTTTCGGAAATAATCGATAATAATCCATAGTAAAACTATAACTATCGATGAATATCGATAGTCACGACTATCGATAGTTATTTTACCGAAATATCACTTAAAAAAACAACTATGGTTAAATCAGTAGATTGCATGTATAAATCAGTAGATCAGTAGATAGAACCTGAAATCAGTAGATCTACTGATAAATCAGTGGATATCTCATCACTGGTGCCAATCGAGCGACTGCAACGACTACGGCCGCGCGGCTGGAGACGTACGACTTTTGTAGTTCGGCTGCAGCGGCCAATACAAATGTCAATTCCGCGATTGCGGCCGCTTCAACTTTTAAAATGATGTATTTTATAGACGCGAAGTCAGTTTGTAGTCGGCTATTATGGAGAAAGCAGTGGTTTCTTGGTTCTGTTTGGAAAACGAAGAAGAAGAACGGGGTTATGAGAATATGTTGCTTCGGAGACACCTTTTACAAGAAGAGACCAAATTTCGAAATTTTTATAGACTGACCTAAAAAAGCAATCATGTGGACTACTTAGACACCAAATAAGCCCAGAAGAGAAACCTCATTTTAAATATAGCGGCTTAGCGACTTCTACAGTACCAACGAATATAGACGCTCATAGAAGGGCAGGCTAATGCCAATGAGTAAGACCGAGAGGTTTTCGAACTGACCGTGAGATGGCGCCAGATGGACGAGAAAGACGGTTTGTTGCATAAAACGCGAATGAATGTCACTATGGTGTTTACCTATGTTTACTCTCGCGGCTAGAGTGCTATTTTGGCAGACGCGCCGCCAGAGTCGTTGCAGACGCTTCTGACGAGAAGCCGCGCTTGACAACGCGACCATTTACTTTAACGTAAACCAGTGAACGACGGAAAGTCGTCAGAGTCGCGCGGCTGTAGTCGTTGAAGTCGCTCGATTTAGACCGATGGCTGTTTAAGTGATGGAAAAGAGTTTTACAACATAAACTAACTTTCCTTCTTGTTGTTGCACTTTTGTCTTTCTGGTATAAGTAGACAGTTTGTCTCAATTTTGTCTTTTCTTTTTTGAGATAATTTTGTCGTGTTCACTGTTTGGTATAGACCCGGCATTATAAACAACAAGTACTAAATAATTTACGCCACTAAGACGTGTCTAAGCCCAATAATTACTTCTTCGATTACGTTCGAAGTATTCATCTTTATTTATACCAAATCTCTAACACTCGCCTTTATTCGCAAATTAATCGGTTACCGCAAAAACCGAATTTCGAGGTGTAACAATTAATTGCAATTTACTGATTTTGAAGCATCGATTTTATGTCTCTAACATGCTACTGTTTAGAGAGATTTCGCACTCATATTAAACGACAATAATTAATTTAAGATTGATGGAATCTTCATCCAATCTAAAATATAAAATATTTAATCGATGAAATATAGGATGAATTTTCACTTTATACTTCAAGATTTTAACCAAATCAAAAGAATGCTAGAGCTTGAAAGTATTTCTGTAAAATTTATTGATAATTCTATAAGGGGGCAACCATTAATTACGTGAGTTCTTTTTCGGTCAATTTAGACTCCCCCCCTCCTTAGGTGAAATTTAGTGAGATTTGCCTGGACCCCCCCCCCCACCCATTACGTGAGATTGACGCTAAAAATATTTTAAACTTAATTTATTTTCATTATTCGGGAAAATAATAAATTGTTCAGGTATACACTATATTTAATTTATTTAAATTAAATAAATACTCTCGTACTAAATGATATTAATAGCCATGCGATTTATTTTGGCGGGTAAAATGAACACTCAAAATAATTTTTTTTTAATATCTACAATATTTTATATTTTTTGAAGTTAACGTAAGATTTATCCCCACCTCGATTTAAATGATATTTGGTGAGATTTCATTGGGCCCCTCCCCCCTCCTATTCTGAGCTCACGTATAATTAATGGATGCCCCCTAATAATATTCAGCGATCTATAATAAAGTAATACTTTCACAAAAATGCGAGTCCTTCAATATAAAATATTTGTGTTAAAGTTAACTTTCAGCATCTTTTATAGAATGGTCGGGTCACACGAAGTGTATCGTATCGAGTTTTGCATTTAGAGCACGATTGCAGATTTTTTACATTTATTTCGAAACCGCGAAATGTATAACTAACTGCATATATGTTGCAGCATTTATCTTTATAACGACCTCGCCCTGTACACGCAATATTATAACGAAAAAGAATATTGGCACACAATACTCGACAACAATGAAAAAGAAGTGAAGATTGTATAGTCTGTTCACACTTATAATGCAGTGACTAAAGTATATCTATCGAACAAACAGAGCGACCCAAACAACGATAGATGCGTGATCGAAGTATGATCACCTTTGCATCTATAGGCTAAAATAAATATGCCTCCCTACGCTGGCCAATCGGATTTAACTGTATTCGCCAGCAGAATCCGTTGCCTTTGGTACATTGGTACAGAGTCGGAGAGATCACGTGCACTATGCATGATACTGTTTTGGAACACTCCGTTGCTTGGATGGACAGAGTATAGATTAGATTTGATGAGGTGGCTAATCGGCCTTTGGTGCCTTTTTGGCATAAGAAATAAATTCCATTGAAACTATTTTCAATAAATCATTGAACGTTGAAAAATGCATAAATAAAACCCACGAGGCCGACAGGTATCGAGAGTCAAGTTCATCACGTAAATAAACATATAACATTAAATAGTAAATATCAGCCTGAACTTGAACCTCAATATAAATATCATAGAAACAGACGATAACACAACTAGTATGCTATAATGATAGATACTTATAATAGATTTAGTAACCTAATTAATAATTGTAGTGTGTAATATTAAATATGGTAGTAAATATAACTTATCACAGTGCAAGAAGTCGTAGTTTTATTAAAGTCAGAACACCCTCCGAGTGACCTGGAAGACCACCAATTAAAGAGGCCTTTCCGTAACAACATCCCAACATCACCGGCCTATTCCACTGCGACCTTTTCTGATCTTTTCTGAAAATACTTAGTATATATATATATATATCTTTTTTTTCTAATATATTGGATGATAAGTATATCAAAGTTGGGGAGTTTTGGTTTGAATTTAAGAGGTTTGGGAATTGCTTAAGGGGGAAAGTTTTCAAACAGTTGGCATGACTGGTAAAAGATCTATTGTGCCCCCTTACTTCTACTTAGTAATTTCAGCTTCTTTAGACCTGTTGAAACCACACGTTCAACAATTTGTATATTTATATTTTAGTTCCTTTGTATATTCATGTACAGTTATATTTTAGTCCTTTATTTTCATTCTAAATTCCTACCGGCGCGCCACTGCTTCCAAAATACTTCTTCATTAATTCAAAATCGCGTTTTGTTTTCTTTTCCTGGCGACTGACCGACGCCTTGCAATATTTACTATTATTCTTCGGCAGTTGAAGTAGGCGTGACCAAACGCGCCTAAATGCGTTATCTCAGTAATAGTAGAGTCGATGTTGAGTTCCCAACCCGATCGGTCTCCCCCATACTGAAAGGCTTGTCTATATTCATCGTTCCATCTGTATGTATTTTCGACGTTAAAGTTTATTAAAGTTTACTGAATTGTTAACGAAAACGTGACATTTACTGAGACCTGAAAGACAGTGATGAGCTCCGGGGTTTTCTTCATAAAATTAGCGAGAAAAATCTGTATAGGCAGTTTTTTGGGTGGTAAAATTATTCATGGGTATTTTTAGAGATAAAATTTTATTTGCACTTTTTAGAAAAATACTTAGTGTAATCAATATATATATATATTTTTCTAATATATTGGATGATAAGTATATCAAAGTTGGGGAGTTTTGGTTTTTTTATTTAAGGGAAATGCTTTGGGGGGAAAGTTTTCAAAAAGTTGGTATCACTGCTAAAAGATCTATTGTGCCCCCTTACTTCTACTTAGTTCCCGAGGAAAGTTTCAGTTTCTTTAGATCTGTTGAAACCACACGTTCAACAATTCGTATATTTATATTTTACTTCCTTTGTATATTCATGTACAGTTATATTTTAGTCCTTTATTTTCATTCTAATTTCCTACCGGCGCGCCACTGCTTCCAAAATACTTTTCCATAGTTCAAAATCACGTTTTGTTTTCTTTTCTTGGCGTCTGACCGACGCCTTGCAATATTTACTATTATTATTCAGCAGCTGAAGTGGGCGTGACCAAACGCACACTTCGCACCTAAATGCATTATCTCAGTAATAGTAGAGTCGATGTTGAGTTCCCAACCCGATCGGTCTCCCAACTAAGACCTACCACTTCTTTACCGGTATAAAACCGATATTTTCAGACCAAATAATAATAACTATTTCATACTGAAAGGCTTGTTTATATTCATCGTTCCATCTGTATGTATTTTCGACGTTAAAGTTTATTGAATTGTTAACGAAATACAGTTATTATTTATGCGAAAGAACCAGCCTCCTTTAGAATTCAAGTCTACTAAATCGAAGTCATTTTTTTTTACGACAGCATAAAATTAGTTGTCATTTGAACTGATGTGACAATTTGCAATTCGCAAGTATGTGGATGGAGGTTTCTTCTTCCATACCACAGAATCTCCTTTTTTTTTCCTACACTATTTTGAGCAGGTGCCCATCCGTACTTTGCTTAGAATTCAATCATTGGAATACAATTTAAACAGTATTCTATTTATTTATACAGGGTGTTTCCAAACTAAACTGAAATATTGTTATGGGCGATTCGTTATTCAATTTTGAGACGAAAAGTTTCTATAAACTGTTTGGTTTTTTTTATACTAAGCAAGCTCTGACTGTGACTGAAATTTATTTCGACCATAATTTTTCCTGAGTAACGCTATTGGTTTCCAAAACTAATAAGAAAGAACATGTAGTACAAGTACTTTTCTGAGTATTCCCATAGTAGTAATCACAGTTACTTATTTCTGAGAGTGGTTGCTTAAAAGTAAAATTAAAATTTGTTTGAAATAGACAGAGTAATAAAACCTAATTTAACATGCAAAACCCTTACAGGGTGGGCAAGTAAAATTCCATGATTTTAAAACGATTTACATTATAATTCAATTCTTTATTCTTTTATTTGCCTACCCAACCCTGTACAACGCCGGTATACAATAGAAATCCGATCTTCGGGTCGCTTGTAATTGCAGGCATAGCCGTACCTTTAGGTAGGGCTGTCAGTAGGTATGATATTAAATGAAAAACATGATTGCGACGAAGATTAATTTTCATCTGGTCCAAACATTATAACTATTAGTTTTCCATTTAATTGTCCAATTTCCACGTTTGCTGTTCTTCTTCGATTACATGTTCTATGCATTTTCGCCATCTCTCTTCATTAACTTGTTCCAAAGCTTCATCAAAATATGCAAGGACATTTTTTATACATACAACAATTTTTATTGATTTCACATCCTAATTGTCTTTTATGTCATAATTACAACACGTTTGAGAACAAATTTTGTTGAATCATTTCATCAATAAATAAAATTTATAGTCTATCGATCAATTTCAACAGATAACGTCATTTAAATTGACTCTAATTGTTTAAATATACAAATCTATATTGTAGAACACGCCCATATAAAAACACCAGCTTTTTCAGAAACATTTCCTCTATATTTCCTTATACAGAGTGAGTTTCAAGTATGGAACGCCTCAGTTATCTCGGAAACGGATAGCAAGATTTCTATAGATTTTGGTGTGCAAGTATTTACATTTCCTTTTTCCGGAATAATAGTGAACTCTGTTATTTCGAATGGATCACCCTGTATATTATATTACGTGAAAATAAATTCCATCAATACAAGATAAGATTAGCTAAAGAGTTGTCAGATGATGATTTCGATAGACGAGAAGAGTTTGCAGATATAACGAAGGAAAAATGTTACAATCAAAACGATCTAAATTTTTGATGTTTTTCGATGAAGCCACTTTTTTTATTAATGGCAACGTAAATCGGCATAATTGTAGATACTGGTCACGTAACAATCCCCGTTGGATGCGTGAATCCCACACACCCAATATCCACAAAAACTGAATGTATGGACTGGATTAATAGGCGACCAAATAATTGGTTCCTTTTTCAGTAAGGAAAACTTAAACGGTCCAGCGTATTTAGATTTATTGGATGTGTTTCCCAGAAGATGGATTGGAAGGCGTGATTTTATCAAATGGCCCCCTCGATCACCCGACATGAATCCTTTAGACTATTTCCTGTGAGGTCACTTAAAAAACATTAATTAAAAGACAGGATTACCACAAAGATAAGAAGAATTGAGCAGTCGGGGATGTTGCAAAATTTTAAAAAATCGCATGGCTTGTTGTATTGAAGTAAACGAAAAATATTTTGAGCATCTGCAGTAATCGTCTTTATTGATAATTGAGGCGTTCCATACTTAAAACTCACTCTGTATTATCACCTTTATTTTGTCATTTTCATCATATTTGCCGCTTAAATAAACAACATTTAAAATTCTTCAACAATTTTTGAAAAATTAAGGGTTACAAAAAAAAACACCTTTAATGATGTTATAGAGCATAAAATTTCCTACAATTTTGATGTCTACAATTGTTTTAGTGCGAGCAAAACTGAAAGAGATATCAGCATAAAATAGTCGTGTGTCTCCCCAAGGAATGTGGCAGTTTTTCGGAAAATTTTAAGTTTTTTTAGGAATTTTTGACAGTTTTCAATGAAATATGATAGTTTTTCTAAGAAATTTGACAGTTTTTTCATATAATTTGCCGTTTTTCCAGGATATTTGACAGCTTTGGATTAGATTTCACAGCTCTTGATCAAATTTGATCGTTTCCCCAAGGAATGTGGCAGTTTTTCGAAAAAATTTGAATTATACGAGTTTTCGATTGAATTTGACAGCTTTTCGGAGAATTTTAAGTTTTTTTGGGAATTTTTGACAGTTTTCAATGAAATATGATAGTTTTTAAAGAAATTTGACAGTTTTTTTGATATAATTTGCAGTTTTTCCAGGTTATTTGCAGCTTTGGATTAGATTTGACAGCTCTTGATCAAATTTGATCGTCTCCCCAAGGAATGTGGCAGTTTTTCGAAAAAATTTGAATTATATGAGTTTTCGATTGAATTTAACAGCTTTTCGAAGAATTTTAAGTTTTTTTGGGAATTTTTGAAAGTTTTCAATGAAATATGATAGTTTTTCTAAGAAATTTGACAGTTTTTTTTATATAATTTGCAGTTTATCCAGGATATACGACAGCGTTGGATTAGATTTGACAGCTCTTGATCAAATTTGATCGTTTCCCCAAAGAATGTGGCAGTTTTTCGAGAAAATTGAATTATATGAGTTTTCGATTGAATTTGACAGCTTTTCGGAGAATTTTAAGTTTTTTTGGGAATTTTTGACAGTTTTCAATGAAATATGATAGTTTTTTTAAGAAATTTAAGAGTTTTTTGATATAATTTGCAGTTTTTCCAGGTTATTTGCAGCTTTGGATTAGATTTGACAGCTCTTGATCAAATTTGATCGTCTCCCCAAGGAATGTGGCAGTTTTTCGAAAAAATTTGAATTATATGAGTTTTCGATTGAATTTAACAGCTTTTCGAAGAATTTTAAGTTTTTTTGGGAATTTTTGAAAGTTTTCAATGAAATATGATAGTTTTTCTAAGAAATTTGACAGTTTTTTTTATATAATTTGCAGTTTATCCAGGATATACGACAGCGTTGGATTAGATTTGACAGCTCTTGATCAAATTTGATCGTTTCCCCAAAGAATGTGGCAGTTTTTCGAGAAAATTGAATTATATGAGTTTTCGATTGAATTTGACAGCTTTTCGGAGAATTTTAAGTTTTTTTGGGAATTTTTGACAGTTTTCAATGAAATATGATAGTTTTTTTAAGAAATTTAAGAGTTTTTTGATATAATTTGCAGTTTTTCCAGGATATTTGACAGCTTTGTATTAGATTTGACAGCTTTTGATCAAATTTGATCGTTTCCCCAAGGAATGTGGCAGTTTTTCGAAAAAATTTGAATTATATGAGTTTTCGATTGAATTTGACAGGTTTTTGAAGCATTTAAAGTTTTTTGGAAATATTTGACAGTTTTCAAAGAAATTTTACAGTTTTTGAAAAAATTTTACAGCTTTTTGGTGAAATTTGACAGCTTTGGATTGGATTTTATGGTTTTATCAAAATAACTTTGTTTCAAATGTTTCAAATACATTTGAGCCTTTCAATTGAATTTGACAGTTTTTCCTGAAATGGCTGATATTTTTTTAAAGAAATTTGACAGTTTTTTTTTATATAATTTGGCCGTTTTTATAGGAAATTTGGCAGATTTGGATTAGATTTGACAGCTCTTGATCAAATTTGATCGTCTCCCCAAGGAATGTGCCAGTTTTTCGGAAAATTTTGAATTATATGAGTTTTTCGATTGAATTTGACAGCTTTTCGGAAAATTTTAAGTTTTTTTGGGAGTTTTTGACAGTTTTCAATGAAATTTTATAGTTTTTGAAAAAATTTAACCGTTTTCGATTAATTTGAACACTTTTTGATAAAATTTGACAGCTTTTTGGTGAAATTTGACAGCTTTGGATTGGATTTTATGGTTTTATCAAAATAACTTACAGTGTTTCAAATACATTTGAGCCTTTCAATTGAATTTGACAGTTTTTCCTGAAATAGTTGATATTTTTTTAAAAAAATTTGGCAGTTTTTTTTTATATAATTTGGCCGTTTTTACAGGAAATTTGACGGATTTGGATTAGATTTGACAGCTCTTGATCAAATTTGATCGTCTCCCCAAGGAATGTGCCAGTTTTTCGGAAAATTTCGAATTATATGAGTTTTTCGATTGAATTTGACAGCTTTTCGGAGAATTCTAAGTTTTTTTGGGAATTTTTGACAGTTTTCAATGAAATTTGATAGTTTTTGAAAAAATTTAACCGTTTTCGATTAATTTGAACACTTTTTGATAAATTTTGACAGCTTTTTGGTGAAATTTGACAGCTTTGGATTTTATGGTTTTATCAAAATAACTTACAGTGTTTCAAATACATTTGAGCCTTTCAATTGAATTTGACAGTTTTTCCTGAAATAGTTGATATTTTTTTAAAGAAATTTGACAGTTTTTTTATATAATTTGGCCGTTTTTATAGGAAATTGGACAGATTTGGATAATATTTGACAGCTCTTGATCAAATTTGATCGTCTCCCCAAGGAATGTGCCAGTTTTTCGGAAAATTTCGAATTATATGAGTTTTTCGATTGAATTTGACAGCTTTTCGGAGAATTCTAAGTTTTTTTGGGAATTTTTGACAGTTTTCAATGAAATTTGATAGTTTTTGAAAAAATTTAATCGTTTTCGATTAATTCGAACACTTTTTGATAAAATTTGACAGCTTTTTGGTAAAATTTGACAGCTTTGGATTGGATTTTATGGTTTTATCAAAATAACTTACAGTGTTTCAAATACATTTGAGCCTTTCAATTGAATTTGACAGTTTTTCCTGAAATAGTTGATATTTTTTTAAAGAAATTTGACAGTTTTTTTTATATAATTTGGCCGTTTTTATAGGAAATTGGACAGATTTGGATAATATTTGACAGTTCTTGATCAAATTTGATCGTCTCCCCAAGGAATGTGCCAGTTTTTCGGAAAATTTCGAATTATATGAGTTTTTCGATTGAATTTGACAGCTTTTCGGAAAATTTTAAGTTTTTTTGGGAATTTTTGACAGTTTTCAAAGAAATTTGACAGTTTTTGAAAAAATTTAACCGTTTTCGATGAATTTGAACACTTTTTGCTAAAATTTTACAGCCTTTTGGTGAAATTTGACAGTATTTTCATCATATTTGCCGCTTAAATACACAAAATTTAAAATTCTTTAACAATTTTTGAAAAATTAAGGGTTACAAAAAAACTCCTTCTATGATGATATAGAGCGAGCAAAACTGAAAGAGATCTCATAATGTGTCTAGGGATGTATATATATATATATATATATATATACATATATATAATCAAATTCCCTTCTACCCTTCGGTGTAGGGAGATTTCTTAAAATTTCAACAACATTTTTCCATTCTTTTCTATTTGTTGCCAATTATTTTGCTTCTATCATTGTTTTCCTTCTTTCCTTTAATATTTTGGCTATCCCTGGATTCTTTTGGTCTACCTCTGTCTTTTTTAACAATCACCTTTGCTTCCCATACATTTTTAACCAATTTAGTATCCCCCATTCGCTGAGGATGTCCCCACCAGCTCAGTTGTCTTTCTTCTTTATAGTCTAGCATGGATTTTATTTCTAGCTAGTTTATGAATATATAATCAGCGCTATAGGCCTATCTGGCCCTTGGCTTCGAGATCTCTCACTCTCTCTTTCCATTTTTTTTTCTGTTCCTCGCCTCGTTTTCTCAGTCCCTTACTGTTCTCAGGTCTCTCCTAACCTCCTCCAACCATTTTTTCCTTGGTCTTCCTCTTCTCTTTTTACCACCTTCTCCACCTTTTAGCACTCGTTTTACCCATCTATCTTCTGTCATTCTACTTATATGTCCCAATCATCTCGCTATCTGTCCTTTAATTATATGGGTGCTTATACAATTCTGATAGTTCTCTGTTTGTTCTTCTTCTTCTGTACATTCCATCTTCTTTAATTCCACCAATTTATGGATACTGTATTTAAATGTAATTGGAAGTTGTATTAGAATTTCACCAAACAACATCAATAAAATGGTTGTTGAGGAGTACAAATTATTCTTTAATTACATTCAAATATTGTAAATGTATGTTGACATCGTATTAGTACGAATAAATACATATTATATCTACACACACGTGAATCGCTATGAAAATCTATAATTAAGAGAGACTCTTTCTAATTGCAACATAAATGTACTCACTCCAGTGTCGGCCTTAATAAATTTACAACTGATGGCGGTTTACATTTATCGTAATACCGAGCCTAGTTGTGTTAAATACGCTTATTGTTATAGTAGAGGGGAATTTGGTAAGGAAACTTATAAAAAGTACGTGGGAGGATATGTGGATATAAAGCCAGTGTAAGTATATTTAAGGATCCAATAAGGATATCTGAACAGTTTTCTGAAAATATTTAACGGTTTTTTGGAGAAATTTGACTGCCATTTGGAGTGATTTGACAGTTTTCAGAAGAAATTGAAGTTTTTTGGGAAAATTTGATAGTTTTTCGATGAAATTTGGCCGTTTTTCCAGGAAATTTAACAGCTTTGGACTAGATTTGACAGTTCGAGAATAAATTTGTTTTTTTTTCTTTTTTTGGGGAGTTTTCATTTTTTTTTGGGAATTATTGACAGTTTTCAATGAAATTTACAGTTTTTGGAAACATTTAACCGTTTTCGATGAATTTGAACACTTTTTGCTAAAATTTTACAGCTTTTTGGTGAAATTTATCAGCTTTGGATTGGATTTTATGGTTTTCTCAAAAAAACTTACAGTGTTTCGAATACATTTGAGCGTTTCGATTGAGTTTGACAGTGTTTTCTGAAATAGTTGATATTTTTTCTAAGAAATTTGACAGTTTTTTTATATAATTTGGCCGCTTTTCCAGGAAATTTAACAGCTTTGGACTAGATTTGACAGTTCGTGAATAAATTTGATTGTTTCCCCAAGGAAGGTAACAGTTTTTTTTCTTTGAGATTTTCGAATGAATTTAACAGTTTTTTGGAGAATTTTCAGTTTTTTTGGGAATTTATGACAGATTTAAGTGAAATTTACAGTTTTTGGAAAAATTTAACCGTTTTCGATGAATTTGAACACTTTTTGCTAAAATTTTTCAGTTTTTTGGTGAAATTTGTCAGCTTTGCATTGGATTTTATCGTTTTCTCGAAAAAACTTAACAGTGTTTCGAGTACATTTAAGCGTTTCGATTGAGTTTGACAGTGTTTTCTGAAATAGTTGATATTTTTTCTAAGAAATTTGACAGTTTTTTGAAATAATTTGGCCGGTTTTCCAGGAAATTTAACAGCTTTAGATTAGATTTGACAGTTCGTGAATAAATTTGATTGTTTTCCCAAGGAATGTAACAGTTTTTTTCTTCGAATTTTTCGAATTCAACAGTTTTTCGGAGAATTTTCAGTTTTTTGTTTTTAATGAAATTTGACAGTTTTTGAAAAAAATTAACCTTTTTCGAAGAATGTCAAAACTTTTCTCTTAAATTTGACAGCTCTTTGGTGAAATTTGACAGCTTTGGATTGGATTTTATGGTTTTCTCAAAAAAATTTACAGTGTTTCGAATATAATTGAGCCATTCGATTGAATTTGACAGTTTTTTCTGGAATGGTTGATATTTTTTTTAAGAAATTTGACGGTTTTTTATATAATTTGGCTGTTTTTCCAGGAAATTTGACAGTCTCCCCAAGGAATGTGGCAGTTATTCGGAAAAATTTGAATTATATGAGCTTTCGATTAAATTTGACAGCTTTTCGGAGAATTTTGAGTTTTTTTGGAAATTTTTGACAGTTTTCAATGAAATTTGAACACTTTTTTCAGTTTTTTGGTGAAATTTGTAGGCTTTGCATTGGATTTTATCGTTTTCTCGAAAAAACTTACAGTGTTTCGAGTACATTTGAGCGTTTCGATTGAGTTTGACAGTGTTTTCTGAAATAGTTGATATTGTTTTAAAGAAATTTGACTGTTTTTTTAAATAATTTGGCCGTTTTTCCAGGAAATTTAACAACTTTGAATTAGATTTGACAGTTCGTGAATAAATTTGATTGTTTTCCCAAGGAATGTGACAGTTTTTTTTCTTCGAATTTTTCGAATGAATTTAACAGTTTTTCGGAGAATGTCAACACTTTTTGCTAAAATTTTACAGCTTTTTGGTGAAATTTGACAGCTTTGGATTGAATTTTATGGTTTTCTCAAAAAAATTTACAGTGTTTCGAATATATTTGAGCCATTCGATTGAATTTGACAATTTTTTCTGGAATAGTTGATATTTTTTTCAAGAAATTTGACGGTTTTTTTATATAATTTGGCTGTTTTCCAGGTAATTTGACAGTTTTGGATTAGATTTGACAGCTCTTGGTCAAATTTAATCGTCTCCCCAAGGAATGTGGCAGTTATTCGGAAAAATTTGAATTATACGAGCTTTCGATTAAATTTGAACACTTTTTGCTAAAATTTGACAGCTTTTTGGTGAAATTTGACAGCTTTGGATTGGATTTGGATTTGATAATTTTTTCACAAAATCCAAGTTTTTCAGACAGGTTTTTTTTGGAAAATTTGACTTTTTTCCAAAAATCTTTACCGTGTTCGATTAATTTTGACAGATTTCAATGAAATTTGACAGTTTTTCGAAGAGCTTCACAGTTTTTCATGGAATTTGACAGTTTTTGGAGAAAATTTGACAATAATAAAAGAAGGATAAGATGGCATTTTAAGGAAAATTAATATTCAGCTCTAAAAGGTATTAAAAGAAATTGTTGTAGATTTAATGTTTTCCATGTAAATAAACTGACTTCATGTAAGAATTAACTTCTGGTATAACAAAATAAGTAACGTAACTCTCTCTCTTTCTATCTTCACTAACTCCTATCTCCCTCTCAACTTTCGTTCGCCTCGCCCGATCACACTTTTCGTAACGCTCTCGTCACGCATTCAAGTCAAGCGTGCGTAAAGAAGTTTTACTTAAAAAATCGTTCTGTAATAATTGAGTCCATGCTTAAAACTCACTCTGTATACAAAAATGTATGCTGAATAAGTCAACAATTTGTGTGTTAACATTCATGGAATATGTTTTCGTTTGAAGTTGTGAAAATCTATAATATTTTCCAACTTCCAGCAAAACATGTTTGTTTTTAACCGAAATTATATTTAATCT
Organism: Lochmaea crataegi; assembly: GCA_947563755.1. Taxonomy (NCBI): domain Eukaryota; kingdom Metazoa; phylum Arthropoda; class Insecta; order Coleoptera; family Chrysomelidae; genus Lochmaea; species Lochmaea crataegi. The sequence goes on along the minus strand of OX387433.1, from coordinate 7,694,661 downwards.
AAATCGTGAAAATGCATAAAATCTGTTTATCAAAGTGGATTCGGTTGTTTCTAAATTATTTTAATGCTATAAAATGTAATTTTCCACCTTTATATTCATTTGATTATATTGTTTGGAGATTAAAGAAGTAATAAACAACGTAGATCTCGCTGAAAAGTTTAGTTCCAAAATAAAAATTATACACCTTGCTTCTACGAGTATAATAGCAAACGAGTTTACGTTTCAAAATTGCCGAGCACCGACGAATTGAGCTACGCGATAGTGATGTGCAAAGCAAGAACCAAGACCAATACCAAGACACTCTCGGTCTTGGTCTTGTTCAAATAGTTTGTTACTTACGTCGTTCTGGGAAATTTTCGAGTCTTTTGATAGGTATAAATGATCAGCAATTCATATCACGGTCAATTGACAATTTCATCCAACAAATAATTCCACTTTGTAAACAATGGACAGAAATAATAATGTCTGTATTAAGGATTATTCAAATAAATTTGAGCAATAGATAGCACCACAATACCCCCCTGCCAACGTAAACCCCCTGCCTAAAAGAAAGAGTCAAGAGGTGACAAATCAGGTGAACGTGCCGCCCACATAATTTCTGGAGAGTTGTTTGCTATCCAGTGGTTATCGAAACGGTTTTGTAGGTGGTCGCTAACGATTCTCGCATTGTGTGAAGGAGCTCCGTCTTGTTGCTTGTTTCTTGATAACTTACGAACCCCTTTTTATTTTTGAAAAATTTCTTGAATAGAAGATGGAAGACCATATCCAAAATTATAAAAAAAATTACAGGGTGCTATTAGAAAATTTCAAGTTAGGGATTGTAACTAAGGGATGAATATTTAGGGAATGATTTTTTCTACGCCACATTGAAGTGTATTAGAAATGGAATAGATCAGTTTTTGTCCCATTAGAAAATCTCTATTCGTTTAAGAGTTATAGCCTGGATAAATTAGTCTGGGACACCCTGTATAAATTGAGCTTTATTCTCATATATCCTATTTAAAAAGTTGTTTAGTTTAGTCTTGCACTTTCGTCTTGTTCTTGCATTCTCGGTCTTGGTTTTGGTCTTCTTCTTGTTCATTCAGCCTTGGTCTTGGTCTTGCTAGTGTATGTATGATCTTGGTCTTGCAAAATCGTAAGACCAATACCAAAGACAATCTTGGTAACGGACTCGGTCTTGCTTGTCCGGTTTCGGTCTTGGTCTTGCTCAAATACTTGTAGTTTTGGTCTTGGTCTTCCGTACTTTTTCTTGGTCCTGGTCTTGTTCAAATAGTTTGTTACTTACGTCGTTTTGGGAAATTTTCGAGTCTTTTGATAGGTATAAATGATAAATGATCAACAATTCATATATTTAGTTAATTGAGCTTTATTCTCATATATCTTATTTAAAAAGTTGTTTAGTTTAGTCTTGCACTTTGGTCTTGTTCTTGCATTCTCGGTCTTGGTTTTGGTCTTCTTCTTGTTCATTCAGTCTTGGTCTTGGTCTTGTTAGTGTATGTATGATCTTGGTCTTGCAAAATCGTAAGACCAATACCAAGACAGTCTTGGTAACGGACTCGGTCTTGCTTGTCCGGTCTCGGTCTTGCTTGTCCGGTCTCGGTCTTGCTTGTCCGGTCTCGGTCTTGGTCTTGGTCTTGCTCAAATACTTGTAGTTTTGATCTTGGTCTTCCGTACTTTGTCTTGGTCTTGGTCTTGTTCAAATAGTTTGTTACTTACGTCGTTTTGGGAAATTTTCAAGTCTTTTGATAGCTATAAATGATAAATGATCAACAATTCATATATTTAGTTAATTGAGATTTATTCTCATATATATCTTATTTAAAAAGTTGTTTAGTTTAGTCTTGCACTTTGGTCTTGTTCTTGCATTCTCGGTCTTGGTTTTGGTCTTCTTCTTGTTCATTCAGTCTTGGTCTTGGTCTTGCTAGTGTATGTATGATCTTGGTCTTGGTCTTGCAAAATCATAAGACCAATACCAAGACTGCAAGACCAAGACAGATTTTGCTCATCAATACTACGCGAAATTAACTCAGACATTTACTTGGCATCGATAACAATTATTAAATGAAAAATTGTATTTTTCAAAGTAAATCCAACGTGTTTACACCAAAAATTATAAATTTTGAAAAATTATAGACAGGGTGAGCCAAATTTCACGACATCTCACCGGTGATGGGATGGAGTGTTAGAAAAACGTCAAAAACTCCTCACGTAATCAATGGTCTCCCCAGCTTTGTTTTAGTAGGCCAAAAACTGATAATTTCAGTGAATTCATTCAAGTATGTAATTTATTTAGAAACAGCACAGATTTCCAACAAAATGTGTGGATTTATCTTTATAAAGTAATAATTTAGTTTTAACTTTCGTAGTCTGTTGAATTCACTTAGTTAATTCGTGCAAATTTTAATTAAAACGTCAAATTCGACTGTAAAATTTAATGTAGGGATAATGCACTTGTTGAACAAGAAATTTTAATAGAAACGATGTACAGGATTAACTGCTAATAGGAGTACAGGGTGTGCCGAATTGCTAAGTATCTCGAAAATATAAAGAAACTGAAAAAAATTGTCAAATATTATATTATAGATGGATTCATTTTCAAGAAATAGAAGTAGTGATAAAAACAGATGTAATAGATGACAAGCAAGAAGCGACACTAATTGGTTGAGTAAATCTTATCCCTTCACGATTACCAGATTTATCTCCTTTGGATTTATTTTCATTGTGGTATTGCAACTACAGTATTTATGGTTATGTCCTACTTGCCTAATACTTTGGAAAATTCACGAGCTCGAAATTATCCAAAATATTACATCATGTAGATCGGTCGGTAGTAAACTAGACTCACTAAAATTATAGTTTTCGTACTTGAATGGTTTAAGTTGAGGTAGGTTAAATAATAGAGAATTTTTAAGAATTCGAAGTTTAATGACGATGTTTTATAAAAATTAATACCTACATCACGGAATTATGTAATTCTAGATTATTGCAATGCTGTTATTTCCATCTTTCTCATAATGTTAACTAGTGGATGCAAAATTTACAGCTGGATCACTATGAATTCTCTTCTCCGGTGAAACATTCGTCTTTACTGGTTTGTGTTTGTTGTGACAAGTGGTTATGGTTATTATTAACGGCTTCTTATCATTTCCGGGTTTGTCGCATGCACAAAACATTTCAATTATTTTAAAAATGTAATTTTAAAAACGAAAAAAAATAATGGGATTATTTAAATGACAAGTGATAATGACGTGTGTTTCCCCTAATCGTATTTATAACATAGATATAATGCATATAGAGTAGGCATGCGTGTTGGAAAGAGCAGTATAAAAAATCGTTGAACGTGACTTCTGTCATAACTGACTATGTTGCCAATCCATTGAAATAGTAGGAGGATCTAGTAATCTTCTTTTTATTTGGCTATAGGTTAGTGTAAACAAACTTCAACTTATTTTTAATAACACACAGATAAAAGAATCGAAAAATTGAATTAGCAATATAAAATTGTCACAACATAACCCCAAAAATGTCAAGACGTCAACTGAACCAAATAAACAATTTTAATCACGGCAACAGCGCGCATTATTGCCAACATATAAAGTTTTTAGGGCAGTGTAAATAAATAAATAAAATAGCATTTTATTCAGACAATAAATATTATATAGAAGCGGAGAAACACCCACGATTACAGTCCTGTCCATTTTAATTAATAACTGCAAGTATTACATTTCGCTTTATAGGAAAATGTATTGATAGCCGTTTATCATTTTGAAATTGCGCAAGTTAAATGTCCTAACTTCTAATAGTGTAGATCATCTGAGATGAAGTAAAAGCAATGGAATTATGTAATCTAGAAGAAATGAAATGATTAAAATATGGTAAATATCAAAGAATATTATTATTCTAACACTTTAAAACGAAGTTTTGAAAAATATTTTTCAAAAAGAGGGACCGTTCAATTAAGAAGAAACAACTACTTCCCGGGCTATATGCTCCGACAGACATTGAATTACACTTCTAAGTCGAACGGGGTCGGTATGATCTACAAGATTTAACCAACCAGAATGGAAATTCAATGTCTGTATGTGTAGTTGCACGGTCACTGTTTTGAAAAATATTTCTCAAAACTTTGTTGTAAAGCGTTAGAATAATATATTCTTCGATATCTATTGGTAACACGCTTTACTAAATACGACAATTTTTCCGGAAACTTTAATAATATTTTATTAAAATGGGGGTTTTAAACATCACTGATCTATTTAGAGCGTAATAAAAGATTTGCAATTTTATCTGTCGCTGATACTGACGTTTATCGTCCCACGAACATTTAAATCAAACTCAAATTATTTATTGAGAAAAATAAAAAAATAGATTAGAAACTCTAAATTCTTTGTTTATGATGGAAGAGTTAGAAAAAATCATATGTTTAACACTGGAGTAAAGTGTCTATTTCTACCTTCGCGTATGCTGCTCTGGCTAGCTATTTCGTGTCAATTCATATCGTTGGATTCATTTTTTCAACCTACATTCATCTATTTCTATGGTTATAACCACAGAACTATTGTTTAGATCTGTAGTTTTAACAAAAACGAACATGACATGACAATGGTGGTTTTATGATGGAGGAGTTAAAAAAAATCATATGATTAACACTGGAGTAAAGTATCTATTTCTACCTCCACGTATGCTGCTCTGGCTAGAGCTATTTTGTGTCAATTCGTATCGTTGAATTCATTTTTTCAACATATGCTCATCTATTTCTATAGTTATAACCACAGAACTATTGTTTAGATCTGTGGTTTTAACAAAAACGAACATAATTTGACACATGACATGACAATGGTGGTTTTATGATGGAAGAGTAAGAAAAAATCATATATTCAACACTGAAGAGTAATGTGTCTATTTCCACCTTCGCGTATGCTGCTCTGGCTAGCTATTTTGTGTCAATTCATATCGTTGGATTCATTTTTTCAACCTATATTTATCTATTTCTATGGTTATAACCACAGAACTATTGTTTATATCTGTGGTTTCAACAAAAACGAACATAATTTGAAACTAGACATGACATTGTTGGTTTTATGATGGAGGAGTTGGAAAAAATCAAATCATTAACACTGGAGTAAAGTGTTTACTTCTACCTTCGTGTATGCTGCTCTGGCTAGCTATGTTGTGTCAATTCGTAACGTTGAGTTCATTTTTTCAACCTATATTCATCTATTTCTATGGTTATAACCACTGAACTATTGTTTAGATCTGTGGTTTTAACAAAAACGAACATAATTTGACACATGGCATGACAATGGTGGTTTTATGATGGAAGAGTAAGAAAAAATCATATATTCAACACTGAAGAGTAATGTGTCTATTTCCACCTTCGCGTATGCTGCTCTGGCTAGCTATTTTGTGTCAATTCATATGGTTGGATTCATTTTTTCAACCTATATTTATCTATTTCTATGGTTATAACCACAGAACTATTGTTTATATCTGTGGTTTCAACAAAAACGAACATAATTTGAAACTAGACATGACATTGTTGGTTTTATGATGGAGGAGTTAGAAAAAATCAAATCATGAACACTGGAGTAAAGTGTTTACTTCTACCTTCGTGTATGCTGCTCTGGCTAGCTATGTTGTGTCAATTCGTAACGTTGAATTCATTTTTTCAACCTATATTCATCTATTTCTATGGTTATAACCACTGAACTATTGTTTAGATCTGTGGTTTTAACAAAAACGAACATAATTTGACACATGACATGATATTGGTGGTTTTGTGATGGAGGAGTTTGAAAAAATCATATGATTAACACTGGAGTGAAGTGTTTATTTCTATCTTTGCGTATGCAGCTGTAGCTAGCTATTTTGAGTCAATTCGTATCGTTGAATTCATTTTTTCAACCTATATTCATCTATTTCTATGGTTATAACCACAAAACCATTGTTTAGATCTGTGGTTTTAACAAAAACGAACAAAATTTGACACATGAAATGATATTGGTGGTTTTGTGATGGAGGAGTTAGAAAAAATCATATGTTTAACACTGGAGTAAAGTGTCTATTTCTACCTCTGCGTATGCTGCTCTGGCTAGCTATTTTGTGTCAATTCATATCGTTGAAATCATTTTTTCAACCTATATTCATCTATTTCTATGGTTATAACCACAAAACTATTGTTTAGATCTGTGGTTTTAAAAACGAACATAATTTGACACATGACATGACATTGGTGGTTTTATGATGGAGGAGTTAGAAAAAATCATATCATTAACACTGGAGTAAAGTGTCTATTTCTACCTCAGGGTATGCTGCTCTGGCTAGCTATTTTGTGTCAAATCGTATCGTTGAATTCATTTTTTCAACCTATATTCATCTATCTCTATAGTTATAACCACAGAACTATTGTTTAGATCTGTGGTTTTAACAAAAACGAACATAATTTGACACATGACATGACAATGGTGGTTTTAAGATGGAAGAGTGAGAAAAAATCATATATTCAACACTGGAGTAATGTGTCTATTTCTACCTTCGCGTATGCTGCTCTGGCTAGCTATTTTGTGTCAATTCATATCGTTGAATTCATTTTTTCAACCTATATTCATCTATTTCTATGGTTATAACCACAAAACTATTGTTTAGATCTGTGGTTTTAAAAACGAACATAATTTGACACATGAAATGATATTGGTGGTTTTGTGATGGAGGAGTTAGAAAAAATCATATGATTAACACTGGAGTGAAGTGTCTATTTCTACCTTTGCGTATGCAGCTGTAGCTAGCTATTTTGAGTCAATTCGTATTGTTGAATTCATTTTTTCAACCTATATTCATCTATTTCTATGGTTATAACCACAGAACTATTGTTTAGATCTGTGGTTTCAACAAAAACGAACATAATTTGACACATGACATGATATTGGTGGTTTTGTGATGGAGTTAGAAAAAATCATATGATCAACACTTAGGTGAAGTGTCTATTTCTACCTTTGCGTATGCAGCTGTAGCTAGCTATTTTGAGTCAATTCGTATCGTTGAATTCATTTTTTCAACCTATATTCATCTATTTCTATGGTTATAACCACAGAACTATTGTTTAGATATGTGGTTTTATCAAAAACGAACAGAATTTGACACTTGACATGACAACTGTCACTAGAAAAACCTAAACAATTTGACTAATAACGTTTCCTAGGTAGAAACTGAATTAAAATAAAATTTCTTTATACAACTTGTTGAAGTGGAAACTTCTTTAGGTGCGTTGAGTACTTTTTTTGGGTGAAGAAAAAACACGGATTTTTTGTCATTCTTCACGCTTTTATGCAACACACAATACTTTTAGTTATGCAACACAATTAACAACGAAGCGTATATAGTGTTGCATAAAGCATCGTCACGCTTTCCATGAGCTATATATGTATACTGTGTATATATGCGTACTTTTTTTTGTAAAAAATTCCATTTACGATGGGCTTACAATAAAAAGGGATTCATTTATTGGTGTTTTCACTTCTGTCGACAGTCCCATGACTGGACTCTACGTTTTTCATTTTTTTTCTAAGTATGAACTGTCATTGAACGCATAACTTTTACATCAAAACATTTAAGTTCCTACAAATGGTAAACTTGTCCATATAAAGTGATTGTTTTGTAACTCGGCCTTGTATGTTTATATGGTTTAAAAAAAATTAACCTTATTGATTCCAACAAATATAACAAACTTCATTATATTAGGAACAATTGATTAAATTGATTGAAATCGAAATTCTTTTATTCGTTCGATTCTGCTTAATTCGATTCAGCCTAAATAAATTTATTCGGGTATTCATCATTGGGTAACTGAAAAATAGGGCGTCCAACTTTAAAAAATTTGCAACAGGTACATTTACATATTTTTCAGTCTACCATGGACGTCGTACAATTAAATTTCTATTAGGGAACAAGTTATTTCCAAAATCTCCCTACGATGAAATTTTCAAGAGGTTAATTTAATCGCAAACAATTCCATCTACCATGAGCGTACAATTACATTTCCATAGGGTATTAATTTATTTATAAGAATTCCTATATCATGGACATACGATAAAATTATTGAAAGAAGTTAATTTAATTGTCTCTTGTCTCCCTCCCATGAGCGTACTATAAAATTTTTAATAGGGATTGTAACAATTTCCATTTGCCATAGTCATACGAATTTTTTTTAAAAAAGGGGTTTTTACTTCTGTCAGCATGACTGTCCATTATTTTTTATTTATTTATTTGAATGATGAAGTGACGGAGGAACAAAGTGCATTTTGTGTTGGATTTAAAAAAAGTCTAACTAAGTAATTTGATGTTTTGATAGTTTTCGATAGCAGCTGAAACATTCGAAGCCCCAGTAACTTTTAAAGACAAAACGCTTGTGTCGAAAATCCATCTGTAAACAGATTCGGTTCGACAATATAATACCTACAATTGTGAAACGTGTCAGATGAAAATTTGCATATACAATTAGGTGTGTATTTACGTGTAAATTTTAATCGGATGTGCTCCAAGTGATGATCATTGGATTTAAACTGGAATTCGCGATTCCCACGAACGCGATCTAATTGTGTTTACATGGATTACCTGCTTCAGCTTCTGTTTGTTAACACGTGTTGTTGTGTAGGAATTTTACCAAAAAAAAACATCAGACTGTTTCTGTATGAGTTTGAAATTTCGATTGTTGTATAAATAGATATAGAAATGTACATTATAAAATCTCTACTATAACGAAGAACTAGTCGAAAGAATCTGAAATATGGGCATTAACCCTCCGTCGGGCGCAATAGTAGAATTTCCGAGTTCGGGCGCATTGCATCTCTTAGATTCATGAGCGAGTATTTTTTCGTTGCAATTTTCATGGACAACATTTTACAAAAATACATACAAAAGCATATTAATTAACAAATAGAAAATGAATTTGGCATCATCGGACTTGTCTGGATTGTATAGTCTTTGACGTCTCTTGTACAAGGTTTCTAGTAAGGAATAAAAAACACCATAAGTGGACGCAATGATACTTTCAAATTCATAATATAGTGAAATTGCTATATTTGGATAATAAAAATGAATACACTATTAGCTCGGTATTATATTTCTACTTCATGCAGAAAATATACCAAACGGGCGCAATGAATCTGTGAGATTAAAACACTCGCTGCAAAGTAGACCTTTACACTAGATTAGCACGATTGCGACTGTTGAATGCACACAACGTTAGGATAAGTTGCGCCGCCGCACTGCCCGTTAGCCTGCGTATTGGATAGGGTCGTGAGAGTAATGGAAAAGAATCGATTAAATATTTTTCAAAATTAATCGATTTGTCAAAAATAGATTTTAATAAAAAATAAATCGATTTCCGTGAAATAATCGATTTTTTTTGTATTATTTTAAAAAGTACATGCTTTTCATATTCCGATAATAAACCTAAGAGATTCATTAAAAATTTATCAGATTAAAAATCAAATAAAATTATATGAAAATTGTCAAAATTTTTGAAATATTGTCAAAAAATTGTCAATTTTTGTCAAAAACTGTCAAAAATGGTCAATAATTGTCAAAAACTTTGAAAAATGGTCAATAATTGTCAGAAATTTTCAAAAATGGTCAATTATTGTCAAAAAATATCAAAAATGGTCAAAAACTGTCAAAAATTGTCAATAAATGTTAAAATTTTGAAAAATGGTAGATAATTGTCAAAAAATTTGAAAAAGTTTTTGAAAAATTTTGAAAAATAGTCAAAAATTGTCAAAAATGGTCGATTATTGTCAAAAACTTTGAAAAATGGTCAAAAATAGTCAATAATTGTCAAAAACTATCAAAAATGGTAAAAAATTGTCAAAAACTGTTAAAAATGGACAATTATTGTGAAAATTTTGAAAAATGGTGGATCATTTTGAAAAATGTTCAAAAATTTTGAAAAATTATCAAATTTTTTTCAAAAATTATAAAAAAATTGTCAATTTTTGTCAAAAACTGTTAAACATGTACAATTTTTATCAAAAACTGTCAAAAATGGTCAATAATTGTCAAAAATAGTAATAATTGTTAAAATTTTGAAAAATGGTAGATAATTGTCAAAAAATTTGAAAAATGGTCAAAAATGGTCAAAAATGGTCAATAATTGTCAAAAACTGTCAAAAACTGTCAAAAATTGTCGATAATTGTTAAAATTTTGAAAAATGGTAGATAATTGTCAAAAAATTTGAAAAAGTTTTGAAAAATTTTGAAAAATGGTCAAAAATTGTCAAAAATGGTCGATAATTGTCAAAAACTTTGAAAAATGGTTAAAAATGGTCAATAATTGTCAAAAACTATCAAAAATGGTCCAAAATTGTCAAAAACTGTCAAAAATGGACAATTATTGTTAAAAATTGTCAAAATTTTGAAAAATAGTTGATATTAAAGACTTTAAATTACATCAACATGACATTACATATATTTTATTAATATAGCATACTTATATATTAATTAACAATAGTAAATGACCGAAATTGACATCTACCATTTGACAATACTCACTAACAGATCACAATTATAGTCAACAGATAATTGTTTTTGAAAAGTTGTCAAAAATTTTGAAATATGGTCAAAAATTGTCAAAAATGGTCGATAATTGTCAAAAACTTTGAAAAATGGTTAAAAATGGTCAATAATTGTCAAAAACTATCAAAAATGGTCCAAAATTGTCAAAAACTGTCAAAAATGGACAATTATTGTTAAAAATTGTCAAAATTTAGAAAAATAGTTGATATTAAAGACTTTAAATTACATCAACATGACATTACATATATTTTATTAATATAGCATACTTATATATTAATTAACAATAGTAAATGACCGAAATTGACATCTACCATTTGACAATACTCACTAACAGATCACAATTATAGTCAACAGATAATTGTTTTTGAAAAGTTGTCAAAAATTTTGAAATATGGTCAAAAATGGTCAATAATTGTCAAAAATGGTCAAAAATTTGGAAAAATGGTCCATAATTGTCAATAATTATCAAAAATGGTCGATAATTTCGAAAAATGGTCAAAAATTTTGAGAAATTCCCAAAAAGGTCAAAAACTATCAAAAATGGTTAAAAATTGTCAATTATTGTTAAAAACTATTAAAAATGGACAATTATTTTCAAAAACTGTCAAAAATGGTCAAAAATTTGGAAAAACGGTCACTAATTTTGAAAAACAGTCAAAATGGTCAATAATTGTCAAAAATGTTAAATAATTGTTAAAATTTTGAAAAATGGTCAACGTCAAAAGTTGTCAAAATTTTGAAAAATAGTCAATATATAATATGAGCTTTTTCCGTCAATCGATTTAGACACGTAATTTATAATATCGATTTACTAAAAATCGATTAATATTACTATAAAAATCGATTATTTTTTAACATCCCTAGTATTGGATGAAATACAATGAAATTAAATTTCACCGGTATGAATCTGTGAGATTATATGCGCCCGACGGAAGGTTAAGGGCGATAGCATAAACAAACCAATATTCGTGACGATTGTGTAAACAGTTAGTCTGGGGCCTCACAAATAATTCGGGGGCTGATCATATTAATCTATGCTGTAGGTCACATGAGAAATAAAGACTAAAATTGCTTATAACCTCTCTTTCATACCCTCCCGGTTTCTTAATAAGAAAGGTATTATTATTAAATAGAACAGAGTTAAGTAAAGTTTGATAAAAGAAAGTGTGGTGACTGTGAAAGTTAAGGAAAACGATCTTCAATAGCCTAGGTGAGTTTTTCTCACAGAAACCAATTTCATCTAAGTATTCTAATAATAATAATTATTTTGATATTTTGTTGATTTGTATTATAATTTCAACTATTTAATATTTCACTTTTCAAGTTGACAAATCTATTTATACATATTTATATTAAATAACTGTTTGATAATTCATTAATTTGATATCTAATTAATTGCCTCATTATTTATTCAAAAGTACTATAAATATTGGGTGAGTCTTTATTTTTTCTATAGGGGATAATATGATAAAACAGGTCGGTTTTACCAAAATTAAATCGACACGTCCTGTATCGCCTCAAATACAATAGGGTCGTAAAAAACGGCACAATGGTTAAAGATTCAATAATATAATAAGCCGGTGGCCAGTGTCGTGCAGTCAGTTTAAGGGTTTTGCCAAGTAAGGATGGGTCTTGTTGAATAATTGTGGCAGTTTTTAATATACGAACTATAAATGCACTAGATTGATATATTAGACTTTTGTGGCATTTACTTTTGTTGTAGCCTAATTAACAAATCTCTTATGAACTGGTTATTCAGGTATTTTTGATTCCTTTTCAAATGTGTCATCTCGAGAGAGCGCTCTTCCTGACAAACACCCCACCTTTGTTATTCTTTATATTTATTTTAGAAATAGTTATTTAATTTACTATTTTGATACTCTTATTTTGCTTTTATTATATTTGCGATGGCAAATTGTTTAAATAAAAAATTAGATTTCCTGTACTATAAATCAATTCTTTTTATATTTTGAAATAAAGTTATTTATACTCAGCCACGTTTAACGACAAAAACTCGTTGTTTTGCATGTATACGATAATTACCTACACGACATTAAAATATGTCATAACGTGTGAACATTAAATTTATAATGTTTTCATTGTATTTTACTCACTTAACGTTACAAATTGAATGAATGCTTCATTTCTAATGTTCCTTAAGTTCTTTCACAAAAAAAAACCATACAATTTTTATTATGCTGCAATTTTCGAAATATTTCTTGACAATAATGAATCTTTGTTTATATTACAATACGAGGGTTGTCTTTTAAGTATTGCATATAACAACATAGTTGGCGCATGTCAACAAATAACAAAAATTAAGGTTTAGTTAACCTTAACGGAGTAATAGTTTCTACCGCACCGGGGGGTCTGGGGCAACCAGCAACCATCCGAACGCAGCTAAGCTCGGATAGGGATGTTAAAAAATAATCGATTTTTATATAAATTGAAACCATCCCTAAACTCACTTTACTGCAGTTGGAAAGGACACTTTACCTAAAAATTATGAATAGAAACTTCCTTTTTAATAGTGATATAATTTCTTTTCCAGATTTCATCCATCTGTCAACTGAAGTGACAATAATCCACCATGATAAACCCGAAAGAGCAAATATACAAATTATGGCTACAACGATGAACAACAACAATTATAATAAAGAAGAATTGAATAATGTTACATTAACTCATTCGGAACGTCAAAAACGACTTTTACCGTACATAAATTTCTATCAAACCCCACCGAGTAACCAAGTTTCAAACGAAAAACCTTACGTGGTACCGAAAAGAATTCAAACACATTATAGAGAGTACCGACCGGCTCTTGATACTTTTTACCATCCAAAACTCAAATACACTCCATTTACCGAAGGAAATATAGTTCCTGGTCCTTTTAAGCCGATTATATCACAATCGATACCTCAGAGAGTTAAACTTCAATATGTGCCAACACCTCAAAACAAACTCCCCAATTTTAGTGAGATATACGACAAGTTGTCTTTGTTGAAATTGTCGCAGAATCGAAGACCGACTTACGTTCAAATCAAACCACAGCAAACGTTTCTATTAAAACCACAAATTTATAATAAACAGAAATTTATTGAACCTTCTAAGACTACAATAGAAACTTATACATCGACAAATATTGATATACCGAGCGAAAATGTTTATGAAATACCGAAAAATTATCCTTTACATAAACCATACGTTAACCAACAAATAGCTGTTGAAGTGCCTCAAACTAGTACACACATTCAACAGGATTATAACGGGAATCCGTATCAAGCTGCTAAGAAACCTTTTATAATCGTTTCTGCTAACCCAGAAGAAGAAACTATTGTAGTTCAAAGACCTCAGTACGAAACTATAACTGATCAATATGAAGGGATGAATTACGAACCTTTTCCCAAGTATCGAGATCCTCCCAAATACGAATCGAGTCCAAATCAACTGGAATACAATCGTCCTTATAAGAATCCCATAAATTTATCCTCTATTTTAAAATATTTACTAGCCACTAACGCCCTACCGAAAACCATTACTCCTGACAATATCGATAATAGTATTAAGACTTTAGTTAAAATTTTGAACGCTTTGAAAAAACAGCAAAAGTTACCGAAGCCAATCATTGTAAACGAAGAAGCTGCTTCAGATTATAACGATGAATTAGAGAACGAAGCTGGTGTGGAATATCCTAATGATTTTCCCGAAGATACGGAAGAAGGAGGAACTCCCGGGAAGCCAGGAGTTGATTATCCAGCTTTGTCTAGCATACCTCAGACAAGTTTTAATTGCAAAACTCAAAGGTATAAGGGATTTTTTGGTGATCCCGATACTCACTGTCAAGTAAGTACTTCTTTTTAATATATGTATATATTGAAATGGTATTAAACAATTAAAACTACTTTAATAGTAAAAATATGAAAATTGGGAAAGAAAATAGTTGAAAAGTATCTATTTCTTGTTATAAAAAGGATTATAATAAAACAGAATGCGAGAATTAAACCTTTATAAGAAATCATATTAAATAGAAGTTTAGAAATAAAAACAGAAAGACTTACCTTGAATTAAACAAAATATAATATTTTTCACATAATCATATCAAGTAACAATCAAATTAAATTTATAATTCTTCATTTAAAGTATTTTGAATAAGAAAAGCTTGTTTTTCATACCAGATATGTATTACCTACACCTGAAATTAAAATCATTAGTATACATAATATTTAATAATTAATAGAAATTATATTTTGGCAGAATTCTAACCTAAATTATTTGAATGTCACTGTCAAGAAATTATAGCCATATTTTTGCGATCTAGCGTCTTTAAGCGGATTAACAGTGTAGCTTAAGCGTGACCTCATAACGGTGACGTCACGCTTAACTTCGCAAAAATGGAAATATCTAGCGATATTCTGACATATGACAACGACATTTCTCTCACGACACATACAATCTTTACTTTGTTTATTTTTTTCTTTCTGAAATTCTGAATTTGTAGTAAGTAAAATAATATTAATATACCTAATAATATTGCTTTTGTTAAAATTTGTGATCTTAGAATTTAGAATGAAAAGGAGGAGAGACTCTTAAGGAGCTCTCAAGAAGAATAAAAAGTTTGCAAATAATTTCTTCAGTTCTAAGAGTCCATCACAACAGATCAATTTATGAGGAAGAATGGATAAGCCGTAATCTAAATTATGACTTTTAAATTTCATTTCGAATGTCTAAAGAAACATTTTATGATTTTTTGAAAGTTCATTGGTCCACTCTCTTATCAATTTATTCTGTCAATGCTGTCAATTTAATGACGCACAACAGCTGAACCGCTTCAAAGTTTTCTGGCGCTCTCCCGACCACGCCAGTTTCCGCTTCAAGCGTTTTTAAGCGTGACGTCATTACTTATTCGCGAAAATGAATCGCTTTAATCCGCTTAAAGACGCCAGATCGCAAAAATATGGCTTTTATGCTTTAGGGAAGACAGAACGGTCAGACAGAATCAAAGAATAATAATATCAGAAATGGTTGGTAAGGAAATAAGGAATGATGTGTTGTGATTGGAGGAGTATAATAAAATTTTAAAACGTTTATTAAATATTAAATGAAATTTAGAATTAGTTTATATAAAATATGTAATAGGAAAGATTTATTGGACATTTGTTATGAGTTTACATGAATTCAAATAAAATTATTGATAGTATAAAATTGTATATTAGATATTTAAGAGGTACTCATATTTTCAAGGATTTTTATTAAAAACGGACAATTTAAAGGGTTAAATTAGTGAAGTTACTAGTGATATACAGGGTAGAAAGAATTACAATAGTGAAAGGATAAATATTATAGACAATAAACAAGAAATTATGAAATTTTGCAATTATGAAGAAAAAATCAAGTGCTTTGGAAATATGACATAGCAAAGGGGGTTGTTGATTTAGAAAACAGGAGAGTAGAGTTGGATTAGAAAGAAAGAAGTAAAAAAATTTGGATTTAAAAAGTAAAAATTTATATTAAAACTAAAGAAATTGGTTAGAAAGTTTTAAAAAGACCAAGAAAGGATCAGTAAAATACCAAGAAATAATATAAAAGTTAAAACAAACCTGTTAACTATAAAGAAGTTGGTCCAGCGTTCCAGTAGAATCAGAATCCTCAATCTTCCTGTGCAATCCCGTCTACATAATCAAATTTGCAAATCCTCGTCCAATCAGTTTGACAAATTAATGTCGAAAAAGGTTAGTCATATTCATTGGTACCAATAAAAATTTTATAAAAAGCATATGCATTCTAAATATATCTGATGTACATCTAAAATAAATTTTATAAATAATTAATAATTGGCTTTGATAAAACTTAAACAAGAGCTCACCTTAGATTTAAAATTTTTCTTCATTGAATTATAGGTTAAGTAACTGTATATGTGTAATTGTCTCGTTTCTTTTGTAGTATTAGTTAAATTTGAATTGATATTCATGTAAATATCATATAAAGGCAATCACAATTATTATTATTAAACTGTTTTGTTGAATTGATTTCCATTTTATTAGGTATAAACAACAATTTTTATTATATCTGTGCCAATATTCATTTGCTGTAAACTGAACTGTTTGCAACTCTCCACACTCAACATACACATCGACAGAGACATCTGCTTCCTATTTCAGGGTGATTTTAAAATAATAAGAAAGGTTTGTCCGTAGGCGTAACAAAATTTTATCAACACACATTTATTTAAATAATATATAGGAAGATTTAATTTATAAAAAGTTCATAAACAATCTTAATAAATTTTAAAAATAGGAATTGATTCAAGTCACATATATCTGTGAATAAACTCAGTAGATAATTTACTAGCGTCAGAACTCAAAGAGAGTTTTCTTGTTCCCGATTTTCATTTGAGCTAGCTGGAAAAAGGGCAAGTATAAAAATATTAAAAATTGTAATAAAAATTCAAAATTTAAAATTTAAAAATAAAATACAAATAAAACATTACAATATATATATATATATATATATACAGGTTGTTCTAGGAGTCGTAACTAAACCTTGGGAAATGATAGAAGAGCTGGTATAATGATAGTATTATATTTGTTAATTATTTTGGAAAATCGATTGTGGTTTAATTTCCCAAAATAATTACCAGAAATAATAATCAATACACCATAAGGAACATACAAAAGATATAATGATAGTACTTCATTTGAAATACCCTGATTACCAAGGGTAATTTACGCCTAATGCTTGTTCTAACTGTCCCAACCTTGGGAATATCTCTCCCTTTACTACATCGACATCCTTTTTTCCTTTCCGCTAAGCAACAGTAAATCGGCATATTTATTCAGTGAACCAACATAAATGGTTGGCCCTTTTGATTTTGTTAAACAATAAGCAAACCATTGAGAAGAAGTTAGCAATTCATTTTAAAAGTTAAAAATCAAGAAATATTTTCTTATTAATAGTAATACTTACGTGCTACGGGTTTTAAAATGTGGATAGAGTTCATCTGTAAATAAAAAGTAAAAGGTAATAAACTTATTCAGTAAAATAATCTGACACATAGACATATCGCATATTTCGTCACGGATCTTTCGTTTAGAAGTTATGACAGGTATAAAAAGTAAGAGCAATACGAAGTGGGTGCGTGGGCGTCACCTAGCGAAGCCTTAGCGAAGCGGGTCACAAGTTTTCAATATTTTAGACCCAGAAAGATGTTTCTAATACACTCGGAAGGTTAATAAACAATATTTTGTTAAGAAACAAAACCCTTCACTATGTCGACGTTTATTGGATAGCTTTAGACAGCCAAATGAAATTTCCTGTATATTTTTGGGCATTTTTAGATTCCTTTCAATCAGTGGCGACTCCTCCATTAGGTCATTGGGTCAATGACCTCCCATTAAAAAATAATTAAATAAGCATTTAAAAAAATAAAATATACCTACTATACATATAGTATAGTTTTCCTCTTATACAAAATTTACCTAAAACGTTTCAAGACCCCGGTGTGTAAACGTTTTTCAAGACCCCCGTGTAAACGTTATTCCGAATCAAGCATCAAGTACTCGGCGAACATCAAATTTGGAAAGCGGGCTGGAGTCCACCGTTGACCTCAAGGTGTTATATGGGAACGGAATTTGCCGAGCGCTGACGATCTTCGCGTCGTGAGAAAAACACGTCTGAAGTTTACATGTGATGGGTCAAAAGTCCGGTTTATTATCGACGATGAATCGACTTACGTCGGCTGATTATTACACGCTTAGAAAAGAGATGGGTAGAGTGGTTGGCAGGCCGCGCTATATTTTGATTTAAAGGAGAGCATTTGAAGCGAAATAATGAGAATAATGAGCTGTGTTTTGACGTAATAAGTTTTTGCAAATACAAAAGATCGAAGGCTTCACTTAAATTTTAAAAAGATGACTAATTATCATTTAATTCAAGTTTGTCATATTTAATATGTATAGAAATGCATAAAATATGGTTGTTTTTTAAGAGCATTATTTTTATATAAAACAAGCGTGGCCCAAAAAATGTTTTTGCCTCTGGCGCTTTGGAAAGGAACTCCACAAATTTTGCTTTTTCAACGATTTTAACGACTTCTGGGAAGAAATCGGGAGTGGTTTTTCGAAAAATTTACGCTTACGTCGGATAGGCCTCCGGGGGGATGGTCAGTGGCGTTCCGTATTTTAAGATTTTGGTCACATCACCTATGATCCCCCTATCAAATTAACCACGAGTACTGCTTTCAATATTACGATCAACTCTACTTTGAACAACGGAGGAGGACTGCATTTTTGCTGACACGTTTTCAGTAAATTTTATCGACAAAACTACTTCTATTATATTAGAATTCCCGACACATCATTTTTATTTTCCATAGAAAATGTAAAAAAAATTACAAAGTAAATCATTTTCCCTGGATATAGTTCAAGGTGGTAAAAGTTAAATCCCATCTAATTTAAAATTGATCCTAAAATTAAATTCCTTTATAACTACAGAAGTTACAATATTTAAAATTCAAATAAGCCATTGTTTACCCGGAAATCCTAAATTACTTGTACGAGGGACATTCAAATAGTGATTTGATCAAAAATAATTATCATCTAAATTGGGTGTAAAAGTAAGAAACAATTTAAAAAAAAACGTGTAACTTTTTTAGAGGACTTGGTATTATACAGGGTGCCCTCTTAGTACTCCCTTTTTCCCCAAGGAGAAGCCTACCAACCAAACCCACCTCAGCCGTCAGGGTTGCCAACTCGGGCTGTTTATCGCAAAATGGGCGATTTTAATTTTAAAGTCAACTTATAATATATTCCGGTTGCTCATATGGGCGATTTTTCAATAGATTTTTCCTATGGAAACAGAAACAGACAGAAATATGAACCACCTTTAGCTACTTCTTCTTTCAGTTGGCATTTTAACGCTCATCGTAATCCCACCTTTAGCTTGGAACACTGATCACAGAACTAGCGGGTTTTGACATTTGACATGACAGACAATTTTGTTCCGACATTTTTGATGGCTGTTCACGTTGTTGAATATTAAATGCTTTATAAATGAAAAAAATTAATATAAATCAATAATTATATGAATTTTTCTGTTGTCAAAACACATAAGTTGAAAAACTGTCAAATTACGCTAAATACAAAAAGTTTCAGAAAAATTTAGAGTTTCTGATGTGTTTCGTTTTTTTTGCGTGGGCACTCATTGAAAAAAGTATCTTCGATTTTCCATTATTTCTGCTTATTTTTAATACCAACCTGTCAATTTCAAAATATTAGGATAGTGGTAACATTTAGGGTCCCTACATAATTTATGTTGATTTCGTCTGAAAATATTTAGATTGGTAGCAATTACAAGCATTGCCAACACAAAAGTTGAGGGCAAAAAATCAACATTTTAATGATTACGTGGTAAAACAACTTATTTCGAAAGAGAAAAACATTTTGGGCGATTTTTTGTTTATAAATTGGCGTATTTTAGTTTCATATAGTTGGCTCGCCGTTACCCCCGCCTCGGAATCACTACCCTAGCATACTTCGCTCCTACCTCTCATGCCATATCGAGTTATTTTCTCCCCCTAATCATTCTCTCCACTACGCCCCTTACTTCCATCCAATCCTCCTCCACCCTCAACATTACCTCGACCACGTTCTCCCAATACACCGTCTCCCCTAGTTTCCTCTCCAACTTCTTCAGCTCTTCCTCGTTCTTCCAGCATCTAAACACATGCCACACATCATCCTCCACTTCACACCTCTCGCACACTCCAATTTATCTTTTCCCAATCTTGTGGAGGTACCCTACTCTCGACCCTACGTCCAGTGAGCACCTGCGTCAAGAAGTAGTTCACCTCCCCGAATTTCCGGTCCATCCAATCACTCCTTTTAGCGCGCATTCCACCTTCTCTCCATTTCCTCCTCCATCCATTACTATACTTCCTCTCTGGTCACACACCTCCAGTGTTTGTTCTTGGCTCTAGCCACCACGTCCAATGGGTAGCACCTTGACTGCAGTGCTGCTGCCAGTCCTCCCACTGTCCACCCCTGCACCACCCTCAGGAGTATCCCTCTCTGCACCCGCAGGAATGGCCTAACCCTCGCATTCACCTCTGCTCCTTCACAGCATGCTCTGCTCTACCATTCTACCAATTACCCTCCTCTTTAACTCTCCCGGCCCTTTTACATTACACATCAATCATCCCAGCCATGCTGCCCTTACTTTCCCCTTCTGTGCCGCCTTTAACATGTGTGTTCTGAAGGATAATTAACTATCCAACCACACCCCTAGGTATTTCACATCTTCTTCCATGCAAATTCTCCTTTCCTTTACCATCACCTCCACTTCCCTCGTCTTGATCCATCTTCAGCCACGTACAGTCTGCACCGCTCTATCTTCTCCACAATCTTCCTACACATCCTCTCCATCTTTCTTTCTATCTCCGCCTCTCCCTTTGCCGTACATACCAGACACATTCCTACCAACTTCCTCCTCAATCCTATATCCTTTATTATCCCCTCCATCAATGCATAATCTGCAATCTCAGTGTGTTTTTTTTTGTTTTAGGTTTGGCATTATTGCGATTTGAACGGCGGACAAGCTTCTTTCCTCTGTCCAAATGGAACTATTTTCAGTCAAGTGGCTCTAACTTGTGATTGGTGGTATAACGTTAAGTGCGCATCCACTGCACAATTATACGTATTGAATGAAAGGCTTTATAAATACATTATACCTCTATCACCGAAATTTCCGGAAGATTATACTGGTCCGCTTGTCGACAAGTAAGAATAAAATTATTATGTACAAAAAAAGAGACTTCATCGTCAGCTTTTTTTAGTTTATCAAATTCAAGTGAATACGATCACTTTCCGAGGTGGCAACGTTGTAATCTCGTCTAGTATTCATAGTGGCCTTGAATGATTAAGTGACGTTTGAAAATTTTCAGTTACAGGGACGGTTCCAGAAATATTTGTATTTCTGTATATATCTGTATCTGATCTATTGAAACTTTTTCCCAGTGGCGTAGCGAGGAGGGGGCAGCAGGGGCCATGGCCCCGGACGGCATACGAAAGGGGGCGATAAGCGCCACGATTTTTTTCTATTGGAAATAGAAAAAAATTAACTGCAAATCGCGAAGTGTTACTGTTTGTGACAACTGCCTAGCGCCCAGCCTGCCGGTGCGGCGGCACCGAGTTTTCCTGAACGCGGACGAACTAACAAGCGACAGTAAGTTCCATAAATGTATATTCTTTTGTAACTTACCCGGTAGCTATAACGATAAAAGATATAATTCTAAAGTTACTTACTGTATGCCTTCGACTAAGCTCTAAGTAAAACAATGGGTCGTGAATTTTCGCCTAAATGTTGTATAACACTTAGATAATAAAAATTTGTCTGGCATATAACTAAATTGAGCGCCACGTCATTTGTAAAATGAAACAATATAATTTACCCTGATCAAATGACGAAAAACAGAGTATATGTTTTTTTATAGGTACTTAGATGATCATTAAATAAAAATCGGGAAAGTAACTTAACAATCTAATGAAGAATATCCTACTTAAAGTCGACTTTGGTCCCTACTATTTTACAAATATGGCCCTTGGCCGTCGTACATTAAATATACGAATTAATTAGGTTCCTAGGGAAATTAGTTCAATGCTAAAGGTTCTACAACAATATGATGAATCAAAGAAATATATATCGGCTTATGCATCTATCAATGGTTTTCGTATTCTCCAATGGAGAAGAGAAACGAATTTAAGGTCAATAAATTACTGGACATAATATGATCCATACTTGTAAAAGCAAGTATAACGTAGGGTCGGAAGTAGAGAATCGAATTGAATTGATTTTCAAATCAAGTTGCTAGCTGAATCAGGTTGATTGTAGAATGTAAACCCGAATCAGTTTGATTGTAGAATGTAGAAGGTAAAATGTAGAATGTAGAACGTAGAATGGAGAACGTAGAATGTAGAATGTAGAATGGAGAGTTGTTGCAATCTAAAAATACACAGGAATTTTTAGAAGCTTCTACAAGCAACAAGTGCTGTCGGCGAAAGCAATTAATTTAGAATGACAGAGTCATCCCACAAACATTTCAAAGATATATACACGATAATCATTAGTAATGTATGAAAAGGTATTGACTTACTTAGAATTTCCTTCGACACAACTTACATTATAATTGTCTTTCTTTTTAGACAATCAAGAGAACGCCGGTCAGGCTTGTCTCTAAAATGGTATCTCATTACCAACAAACTTTTCTACGCACATCATTTCTGACAATTTTCGGATGTTTTAAATCTTTAACAGTGCCCTCTCAGGAAAGATATGAGAACATAAGTAAGGAATCTAACGTGCGTCGACATTATAATTAAATGTAATTACATGCGTTCCTAGGCATTGCCGTTAGATGGCTCGAGAGGTACTAAAATAGGTAATATATAAGCAAAACGAATTATTTTGAGCAGAGAAACAGGATCTCCTGTTACAAGCAGTGGTAGTTTATCGTGACTTTCAATCATTTGTACGATGTACATTAGGTCTGTTGAATAATTTTTTTCAAATTTCAAACTAATGATTAAATTAAGGGGGGGCGGCGAATTTCCGGTCGGCCCCGGGCGGAGAACACCCACGCTACGCCGCTGCTTTTTCCCCATTTCAGCCGATTTCATAATTCATAAAATAAAATAAATTTCAGTATTTTTTGTTATTTAAAATTACTTATTATTTTCAGATATTTGGCGCTGAAATTTCAAGAAATGGAAGAAAAAATGAAAAAAGAGAAAAAAGGCAAAGGAAACACAGTTGAATTGGAGAAAGAGTCTCAAGATAACGAGTCGGAAGATACTGAAAAATTCGTAAGAGTCGATACGTCTACGAATGTGTCAATACAGAAAGAAACGTTGGAAACTGTCGAAAATGACAATAAAAATTAGTAGCTAGATGATTTCGGAATTGAACAACAATTTAGCTCGAAAAGTGGACGGCTGAAAATTAAATAATTAAAAAATTCGGGATATATAAAAAGTGCATCTACTCTCTGGTATATTTTTTAAATTTACAGTGTTTTTATACCCGGATTTTGCCATATGATCAAAATTTTTTTTTTCAGTACAAGCACCGCGATATTTCTATGTTTTTTTTCCTTCAAAATATCTTCGTTAAATGAAATGTAGAGCTGGTATCATTCTTCATTTAATTAAACTGACGGTTCTGTACAATGTACACGGAAAATTACTGCTAAGAACAGTGGAAATGCACCACGTTGAAAATCAAAAGGTATTGTAGTGAATTCTGTCAGCTTCACATTATTGGCAACTGTGACATTTTTTTGTCAATTTTTTGTGTCTTTCAATTCTTTGTTTTATTTCAAGTAGAAAAAATTCTGTTAAAATCAGTTTTATAAATATTTTGTTTTTCAAATCTCTACCCTTAGTTTTATTTAAAAAAAATAAATGAATAATATAGGGGGCATCCATTAATTACGTGAGACCTGGATAGGGGGGAGGGGCCCAATGAAATCTCACCAAATCTCATGTAAACCGAGGGAGGATAATCGAAAATCTCACGTTAAATTCAAAAAACAGAATATTACAGATATTAAAAAAAATTATTTTGAGTGTTCATTTGGCCCGCTAAAATAAATCTCATTAATATTATTTAGTACGAGAGTATTTATTTAATTTAAATAAATTAAGTATAGTATACCTGAACAATTTATTATTTTTTTAAATATTTTTAGCGTCAATCTTACGTGAGGGAAGGGGGTCCAGGCAAATCTCACATAAGGGGGGGGAGGAGTCTAAACTGAGCGAAAAAGAACTCACGTAATTAATGGATGCCCCCTGAAATATTTTACTTATATTTTCAATGATAATAATAATGCTTTGTTTAAATTTTAAAAAATATTTGTGATATAATTTATATCGTAGAAGGTGGTTATTGAGTATTATAATATTTTGTTAGTATTTATATTAATTTAAATTTGTTGTAAAATATTGAATTTGTTGAATTTATCGTAGATTTATTGAGAAAAATAAAGAAAAAATGTGTTAATTATATTGTTTTATTTAATTTCACCTTCAAATAGTGTTAGAACGTTATTCTAGTCATAAGCAATCGATTCACGGGAAAATTTTACAGGAAACTGTAATAATCTATTGATAGTACAAACACATGTTTGTGTCAATTAGAAGTTTCGTTTGATGTCGCTGTTATCACAACTTTAACATTTCCTTTACTGGAGGATATGTATTGATTGCGATTTCAGTATCAGATTAAGCTCACAAAGCTCTCGGACGGAGAATATCTACCTTGTACTGATGAGTCGCAAATACGCTGAAACCCGTCTACAAGTGATATTGTCGTCCCTTCTAATCGCAAACCAGAATCGTTGGTTAAATCTTGTAGATTTAACGTTTAGCTTAGAAGTGTAATTCAATGTCTGTCGGGGCATATGGCCCGGGAAGTAGTTGTTTCTTCTTAGTTGAACGGTCACTGTTTTTGAAAAATAGTACGCCTGTGCTCCGCTTCGGCGCTGCCAACACTGAGAGACAGACTTTGTTGGAAATCGCAACCCAGTGAAAATAATGTATATAGTCTAGTTCACATATAAGATTTTCCTCAAAATTTTTGTATATTCACCGAAAAATACGATCAAGGTGTCATTCGATACGGATTGTTATGTAGATAGTTTGAGGAAAGGTTCCGAAAGGGGCCGAAAAAAATTGCAAAAGTTATAAACAATAAATATAGTAAAAAAAAGTGGGGGTTTAGTTTTTTTGAATATCTCGAAAACTATTGAAAATTTTCGAAATTAAATAAAAAGATCTAAAAAGATCATTGAATTTTTTTTTTAATAAATTCAATGATCTTTATAGATCTTTCTTCTAATTTCGAAAATCTTCAATGGTTTTCGAGATATTCAAAAAAAACTAAACCCCCACTTTTTTTACTGTATTGTTTATAACTTTTGCAATTTTTTTCGGCCCCTCTCGGAACCTTTCCTTAAACTATCTACATAACAATCCGAATCGAATGACACCTTGTTCGTAATTTTCGGTGAATATACAAAAATTTTGAGGAAAATCGTACATGTGAACTAGACTATTAGAGCAAAGAGTTATCGTAAAGTTCTATGGGGAAAAGTTCATTGTTGGGAATTGAAAACGAAGAAAAAATCGTAGGACAACCAAAAAAGCAGGCTAAGGCTGGATTTCTTCCTTTCTTGTACACAATCCTGTACTACTTTCCATCCGGCAGTCTGAGGGGGTATCTATTGCAAGAGCGAAGGGGCTAAATAGAACAGCTGTCAAAGAGTACCTTGGCCTCTTAAAAAATGTTTTGGAAGAAAATGGTCTTATTGATAAACCTGGAAACATTTTTAACATGGATAAAACAGGTTTACAACTAAACAACAAACCTGGAAAAGTAGTTGCCTTGATTGTTCTAAGAATGTGACTTCCGTTACTTCGGGAGAAAAGGGTGAAACTACTTCAATATTAGCATGTAGAAATGGAGAAGGCGGTACATTCTTGCCGCCTTTTTGCATAATGAAAGGAAAGAATTTAAAACCAAAGTTTTGTGACGGTATGCCACCTGGTGCTGCAGTAAAAATGTCTCCAAAGTCTGGCTACGTTAATATTGATTTATATTTTGATTGGCTGAAAACCCATTTCACTCCAAGAAAACCAGTAGGAAAGGTACTTCTACTTCTAGATGGACACTAGCAGCATTGAAATGTTGGAGTTCGCAGAAAGGAATGAAATAATTTTGATGAGTATTCCTCCCCACACCAGCCATTAGACGGTGTTTTCTTCAAGTCTTTAAAAATGAACTACTATTCTGCTTACTCCAACTACATCACTAATACTCCCTCAAGGAAAATTACCCGGCTGCAATTTGGTTCTCTCCTTAGCATAGCTTGGGGGAAGTCGTCAAACGTTGATAATGGAATCAGTGGTTTTATAACCTGTGGAATCATTCCTTTTAACCCGAAGTGATACCAGACTATGCCTTTATGTCAGAATCTACAGATTCCAGGCCTCTTGTTTCCCAAAATGATATGACCGATGTTGCTAGTTCTGGTAGTTCCAAAAATTATGTCACTGATGTAGTTCAAGAAACGCCAGTAATCCGGGTAAGAAGCTCTGATGATGTTCCTGTGCCTGGATCCTCTAAACAATACGAGGATATATCTGAAAATGTAACCCCCTCAAAGATATTGGACAAAATACATCCTGTGTCTAGAGTCAATAAACTTGAGACTCTGAGAAGAAAGGCTCAAACTGTATCAATAGTTTTAAGCTCTCCGGAAAACATAATTGCCCTTAAAAGGAAAAAAGATCAAAAATTTAAAATAAGAGAAGAAAAGAAAAAAGGAAGGGAGGAAAAAAAGAAAGGAAGGGAAGAAAAAAGAAAGGAAGGGAAGAAAAAAAGAAAGGAAGGGAAGAAAAGAAAAAAGACAGGGAGGAAAAGGAGAAAACAGGGAGGAAAAGGAGAAAGACAGAGAGGAAAAGAAAAACGGGTATGAGAAAAAGCAGTTAGGAGGAGAAAGTGATAAGAAGCAAACAACGATGAATGAAAGGAAGAGAACGCAAAAGAAGATATTGATATTGATACAATTAGCAACGATGATGACGATAGTGACTGGGATGAAGATTATTGTGTATGGTGTAAAGAGAGCTACAAAGAATCAAAACGAGAAGAAGATTGGATTAAGTGTGTGTCATGCTCTCGCTGGTCACATAAAAGCTGCGCAGGATTCGAAAATATATGCGAATATTGAGGGAAGCGAGATTATCACAAGAAGATGACTGCAGAGTGAATTATTGTTCTGAATTGTCTTATCATTTTTTAAATCGTTTACTTAGAAATAAATAATGTTCATACTTTTTATAACCGTTATGACTTGTGTTACTCCCTGATTTGGTAACGTATATCAGAGGTCCATCTACCCCTAGCAGGTGGTCCATCTAACCCATCCCTCCAGGATAGATGATCAGTGTAACAGCTGAAGAAGTGCCTACATTTTTTTAGGGTTATATATACATAATATAAAAAAATTCACCAAATCCTAGACATTGCAGAGTTTTGGAAAAATGGCTTTTAAAAACATGGTCCAACTATCCCGAACTTACCCTAATAATAATAATAATACTCGATTCTTTCATCAATATATAATATATAAGGGAAATTTGATTGGAATAAGCTGGTGAATGCGTGACGAGAGCGTTACGAATAGTGTAATCGGGCGAGGCGAACAAAAGTTGACAGGGAGATATGAGTTAGTGAAGATAGGTTCGTAAAATTCGGCATAATGGTTAAGGATTCATTAATATGATCAGCCGGTGGCCAGTGTCGTATAAACAGTACAGTCGGTTCTTAAACCGTGTTCCTTCGTAGGCACGTAGCTCCAGTATATCTGATGTTTTGTTTGAATCCATCTGGATATACATCCTCATACTACAGTTTTCCATACTTACACCAAATTCTGGTTCAGTATCAGTGAATTTCGTTTCTGGCCCCTTCTTTACTTCGTAATTTAATTGCCTATAATACCTTC
This sequence comes from Lochmaea crataegi, assembly GCA_947563755.1. NCBI lineage: Eukaryota > Metazoa > Arthropoda > Insecta > Coleoptera > Chrysomelidae > Lochmaea > Lochmaea crataegi. Next base: position 7,666,532 of record OX387433.1, on the reverse strand, counting down.
GTACCCGGAACCCACTTGGCCTCTTCGTGGTTTTTTTCGTCAAGGTTCCAATATGACTGCACGTTTCCAGCCCATTACAGTTTAGCTGGCTGTTGTATGTTAGATTAGAAGGGGGTCGATTGGATTCATCACACTGCGATCTATGAGATCTTTTGTGTATACCCTACATCTATATTTTAATACAAAGGATCTAGGATTTTGAGAGAGCCTAGTAAAAGGTCTGCAGCCTGATCAGGCTTTTGAGAGACCATTATATCTAATTATATTAAGGATTGCGCAATTCAGGTACCTACCGTATTCGCCAGCTAACTTGAAGTCCCAGAAATTACCAACTAAGAGAGACAGAGTAATAGTGCCCTACCTACTCGGCTGCTATTGGTGGTAAAATTTTGACAAACGCCTGTTGCATCGAACCTTATCAGGTGTTAAGATTTTCAGTAGCGTAGCGTCATAAAGTTATTGTTTCTGCTTTGTACAATAAAGTGTTTGGTAAACAAACAGATATGTTTTATGACGTCAACCCTCTTGTGATTACTCTAGATGAAAGTGATTCCAGTAGCGGCAGTGGGTCAGATTCTTCGTAAAGATAAAAACTGTTTATACCTATTCTTAGAAATATACCTAGCTTAAATAATTTCCCATTATCTTGTGTTTCTTTTATTCTCATTACTACCTGAAAGAAATTATTTAGTTTCTAACAAATTTTAATTATAGTCCGTCCGGAAATATAAGATCCTAACTTTATAATCTTCAATTAGATAAATAACATGTTATTGTAATGGGTACCTTATTGTTAAAATATTATTTATGTACTCAGAATTCAGGTATAAAGCAGATCCGTTTCTATTAAAACCAATATACCAATAATTATAACAAAGAATTAAATATTATTTATTAAGTTAGGATCATATATTTCCGGACGGACTTTACTTTATTAATTGTACAAGTTGTGTTAATTTGTAACAGAAAGCGTATCCTCAGAACTTGCACGGCACTGTTTACAATTATCGGATGGGCGGCGTCAATAGCTCCCTAGAAAGCATTTAGGATATTAAGTTAGCTGGCGAACACTGTATCTACATTTATAGCTACCCGGAATACTTTGTGACCGCAAAGTTGTCGAAACTTTCATTGTTTAGCAGTACCTAGAATACCTATAAGTTAATACCCATTTTCCGTAACGGATTATTATAGCAGGTATTTTGGCCCAATTTAATGGTCTCCGTAAAATCGGCTCTTAATCTACTCACTAATAATATGATACTTTCCTAACTATAACGCTAATGGTTTATTGCCGCTTTATGGTCATCGACCCTTTCTCGTGCTCCTATGAAATAGGAAATTTAGTATAGATGTTTTAATTCAGTTGTGTGGTCTAAAGGTCACTCATTTTTGTTATTTATATGCATCTCTGAAATTTGTCGGTTATTCTATATTGTCGATGTATTTTCGTTGGTCAACGGTCAACGGTATTTTTGCACACAAGGACTGAGTAGTCTTGGTACATGGTACGTGAAACTAAAAATTGGTATGTATACCAAAAAGTTGGTACGTCTGACATCTCTGCTGTCACGGCATGTAGCCCGAGAAGTAGTTGTTTCTTCCAAGTGAATGGTCATTGTTTTTGAAAATATTTTCAACACTTTGTAAGGCGTCAATAGTTTAAATCTATTATTCGATATCTATTAAGGAAGTTGGCAAATATTGTTTAAAATTTACGACAAAAAAACTGCGACTATTTCAAAAAGTTTTTATTATCAATAGATCAATGTAAAATCACTTTAATTCAAGCTAATAATTTTCTAAATAATAAGCAAACACCGCAAGACATCCACATTACATAGCGACACCCAGCATAGCACCGGCTCAACCGGCTCAACCTTGACAATCGCGTTCCAGAGTCAGTGGCGGCTAGTACATAAGGCGCTGCAGTGCTGCAGAGCTCCCCTAAAATCTAAAATATAAAAATATAAAATTAATAATATATTTTGTAAGGCATTCGCATTGTCATAACGATAAAAAAAACAAACCACTGAAGCCACATCTGAAATAACAAACAAACGTAAATAAAGTCCACCAGTGGAATAACGAACCTATTTCGCGCGATCGTTGATATTTTATATAGCTGGGCCATACCAACGTGCTCTGCGTGATTTTCCCTCTTAAAATCGCTGCATTTACAGTATTCGCCAGCTAACTTGATATCCTAAATGCTTTCTAGGGAGCTATTGTCGCCGCCCATCCGATAATTGTAAACAGTGCCGTGCAAGGCTGAGAATACGCTTTCTGTTACAAATTAACACAACTTGTACAATTAATAAAGTAAAGTCCGTCCGGAAATATATGATCCTAACTTAATAAAAAATATTTAATTCTTTGTTATAATTATTGGTATATTGATTTTAATAGAAACGGATCTGCTTTATACCTGAATTCTGAGTACATAAATAATATTTTAACAATAAGGTACCCATTACAATAACATGTTATTTATCTAATTGAAGATTATAAAGTTAGGATCTTATATTTCCGGTCGGACTGTAATTAAAATTTGTTAGAAACTAAATAATTTCTTCCAGGTAGTAATGAGAATAAAAGAAACACAAGATAATGGGAAATTATTTAAGCTAGGTATATTTCTAAGAATAGGTAACACCTCCTACGAATCCATAGCCAAGGCAACGAGGAAAATTGGGATCGATGCCACGAGCTGCAAATGGATAGACTGCATGCTCAGAAGCAGGATAATAGAAACAACTCTTATGGGGGAGACAATGGCAGTGCGTGCAGCCAGGGGCTGTCCACAGGGGGGAGTACTTTCCCCGCTGCTGTGGAACCTGGTTATGGACGGGCTCATTAGAACCATACACAGAGAAGGATTTAAGACCATAGGATATGCAGATGACCTGGTAATTCTATCCCAAGGTAAATTCAACAGTACAACCAGAGACAGACTCCAGATGGCTTTAAATGTAGTAACAGGCTGGACTGTAGAAGAAGGGCTACGCATAAGTCCCTCAAAAACACAGATAATTGCGTTTACCAGAAGAAGGAAAAGGGAAGGACTTGGCCCTCTGACGCTTCAAGGTGAACCATTACGATTGTCGGATGAAGTAAAATATCTTGGGGTTATCCTAGACCCAGGTTTAACTTGAAACCGACATCTGCAGCACGTGGTCAAGAAGGCAGAGGTAACCTTCATGGTTGCCAGACGCACTTACGGCACTAAATGGGGACTTAGACCAAGCATGGTACACTGGTTGTACAAAATGGTTGTCATCCCCAGGATTACATATGCATCTCTGGTCTGGTGGCCAAAGATCAGACAAACATCTGCAATGCTAAAACTAAGCAAGGTCCAAAGACTTGCATGCATTGTCATTACAGGGGCAATGAGGACCACTCCTACAGCGGCGCTGGAGACAATGCTAGACCTTCCTCCGCTACATTGTGTCATAATGTGCGAAGCAAGGGCAGCTCTAACCCGACTGGAGAAAGCATCAGACCATGACGTGGCACATGGGAGAGGACACGCAGAAATAAGGCATGTGGATGACGACATCTTTAAAATGCCAACAGACCACATGACCACCAGATATATATTTCGCAAGAACTTCGAGATTGTCATTAAAGATCGAAAGGAGCTTGAGGAAGAAAATGCACCACCACTCAGTAGAGCAAATGAACTGATCTGGTACACAGACGGATCAAAGAATGAGCTCGGCACCGGAGCGGGCATATACAGCAAGTCGAGCAAATATGAAGGAATCGTCTCGCTTGGAAAATACGCCTCGGTATTTCAAGCAGAGGTCTATGCAATACTTGCATGTGCAAGGGCAAATAACATGAGAGCCTACAACAACAGGCAGATCAGGATCTACAGTGACAGTCAAGCTGTCCTTAAAGCACTTCAGAGCTCTAAGGTAACATCTCGGCTGGTATGGGAATGCGGCGAAGAACTTAGAAGACTGGCGACTCGGAACAGTGTAACACTGGAGTGGGTCCCAGGTCACAAAGAAATCGCTGGCAATGAAAAGGCTGACGAACTCGCAAGAGCAGGATCGTCAACCCTGATGAACGGACCCGAACCAGCTGTGGGCATTCCCAGATGCTCAACTAGGTCATGGTTAAAAGGGTGGGTAAAAGAACAACACAATAAACACTGGAAGAATATGCCCAGGCAAATACATGGGAAGAAATTCATAAAAGAACCATCAGAAAAAGTAGCGAAAGAACTGCTCTCAATGAGCAGGTACAAACTACGCACCATAACGGGGCTACTTACGGGACATTTTCCCACAAAGGAGCACCTGAATAAAATAGGGCTGCATAACGGAGACCTTACATGCAGAAGATGCAAAAAGGATACCGAAACAGCTCTGCATATACTATGCAACTGTGAGACGCTGGACCACAGGAGACAGAAACTGTATGGTAGACCCAAAATGACTCCAGAAGACTTCTACAACCAACCAGCAAAAAACCTGTATGAGCTAATACAGGGAACGGATTTGCTGAATAGGCTGTAGTCAGAATACTAGGAGTATCCACAATAAGCCCAGGAGGCTGAGGTGGCGCCGGCGAAGGGACGGCTCCTTAAAAAAAAAAGAATAGGTATATACAGTTTTTATCTTTATGAAGAATCTGACTCACTGCCGCTACTGGAATCACTTTCATCTAGAGTTGACGTCATAAAACATATCTGTTTGTCTTACAAACACTTTATTGTACAAAGCAGAAACAATAACTGTGTGACGTTACGCTGCTGAAAATCTTAACACTTGATAAGGTTCAATGCATTTGGCGTTTGTCAAAACTTTACCACCAATAGCAGCCGAGTAGGTAGGGCATTATTACTCTGTCTCTCTTAGTTGGTAATTTCTGGGACATCAAGTTAGCTGGCGAATACTGTAAATGCAGCGCATCGAGGCATGCGGCACGGTTCGATTTAAGTCCGTGGTAGAGGGCGAACGATGTTTTTCAACACTGAAACGAATTAAAACATTTCTTAGGAATTCGATGACCAAAGATCGTTTAACAGCTCTTTTCATGCCATCTATTGGAACAAAATGTATCTCCGAAATAAACAATTTTAATGACAAAGTGATTACAACATTTGCGAACCGAAAAGAACATAGTAGAATAGACTTAATTTATAAGAAATAATTTTTTGTTGGCGAAGTAGTGCTTAGTGCGTGACTCTTATTTTTCTTTTATGGCAATTGACAATCGTTCCAGAAATCCAATATTTCAACACGGACCCCCTATAACAAGGTAAACTTTTTTTCAAAAATTGCAGAACACCTTAAAATTTTTACCACGAGCCGCCACTGTGACCACAGTTCAAGCAATTTAAATGAGGGTAATTTTATACCGTCTGCCCTTGTCGGTGTCGGTGTCGGTGTCGGTTTCAAACGATTTACTTCTCCTGGCAACACAACAATCAAAGTATTGGCAAAACTAATGTTTGTATTTAATATTACAACCTAATTTTCAAATACGTGGAGGTAAAATTCAGGTAGAACCTTGAGAAATAACATTTGTTGTGCTCCTATTATATAATATACAGGGGGTGGTCAAAATTCATGAAAATCGTAGATGTTTTTTACTAAAAAAAAGCATTTCATCAGGCATAAATATGTTAACCTCAAAATACGAAGAGAAAGAAAAGTATTAGAAATAAGATTATCGTGACGATCTGACAACATCGCAATTATAATATGACGTTTCAAAACATATTATTGGTTAATTTTATCGAGAAGGACAAGGAAAATGATTTAGTCCAGGCAACGAAGGAAAAATAGAAGAAATACTTCATGTAGAAGCCAATTTTGGCACACTTGTAGGGGAAGGTGTTCTTAACAACATACTAAAAGTACTGAGGAGTGGGGGTGAAGCTAAGGGTGGGGGGTCTCTAAAGGGTCCTTTTTTCAGTTTTTTGTTAATAACTCGAAAAATACTGACTCTAGCGAGAAAATGTTTATATACTAAATTAATATACATAAAAAAAGTTCCATATACTTTTTTGCTTGGATCAATGCTTAAGGAGATATGGAGGGGGGAAATAAAATGTTTATTGTTGAAAATGAAGCAATTAGTGTTTAACATTTAATTTCGTCGAAATCTAAATTTTCATATTCATCGACGGGAGCTCCGTTCGTTCATGAGCTGAGGCATCCACAGGCACCGGAGCAGGCAATCCCTGCTTTGCGGCAACCGCGAGTCGGGGTGCCACAGGATCGTTCGTTTTAACTGGGTTAAGGATCCCATCATCTCCCTTAACTCAGCCCCATTGGATGGATTTACCTGTGGATATACTCTGAGCGAGTGTTGCTTTGAAGCTCCTCTGGTTGGAAGAATAGTGGCCATGTCTGATTTGGGCTTCGTTGACGCTTTCAAAAATGCCGAGTACCGATGTTCGTTCAGGTTGTCTTGTTGTATACAACCAAAAAAAGCTTCTCGCCAGCCTGTTCAATATCCTCAGGTGATGCCGAGGGATCCTTGAATATTGCTGGAATCTCTAGAGTAAGGCCAGGATTTACTGTGAAGAGCTCAGCGATTCCCACTTTACTCTTTCCATGTAGTATCGCCGAGGTGGTGTCGCATCCGGAGAAGCTATGGGGAAGGAGAATCGTTTTGGCGATTGGAAGTTGTTGAAGTTGCCGCACAGAAAACAATTTGGTCTCCACATTCCCACGTCCTGGCTTCATGAAGAACATATTGATTGATTGTGGTGTCAATCCAATGAGGAGAACTGTCAAGTCCACATCCTCCCCAACTATTACTACAGTTGGACTTATCGCAGCTTTATCCTACCCGCACCTCACAATAGTGCCATCAGCATCTCCTGCAACAGCTGTTTTCTGTCTGTCCTAAAAAAGGGACCTTAGAGACCCCCACCACCATAAGCTTCCCCCCCCCCCCCAATGCCAATAGCAAAGTAACAAGAAGTTTGCGCGTGTTTAGAGATCCTGAGGGTGTACCGAATAAGTGAGTACAATTTTTATTGTGAAATCCAAAAGGACCAGTTGTATACAATGACCAAATTTTCTAAGGTTTACCTAATAGGAAAAGTACTAAGCTCTACTTTTAACACAAAAAACACTTCATGAGCTCACAGTGTTAATCTGAAAGTGCTACTGTACTTCTTGCTTATCATGGATCGTTAACCATGGTAAAGTTTGTCCAAAATCACTTACAGAAGCGACCAGCATGCACTCGTCTCCATTGTCTACTTTTTCCTTCGATTACGAATATGCAGATCCCATTTTCCACTACTACTATATCAATAGACAAGCAAGAAGCAACACTTTCATTTCATTTTGCTTTAATTAGCGCTAAGTAACAATTTTAAACCGCATCGTGGAAGAAGTCCGAAAATGGGAGAAGGAACTTAGAGCAGCCTACTGGAGAAATCCTCCAGGTCCAGAATAAAGACAGACAAAAAGGTTATTACGACCTTCTGCTCTCTACGATAAATTGCTCTTGGAGGTTCAGAAATCTGATCTCGGAGTAATCACAGGAATTCTTAATGGACACTGCTCACTCAGTCTAGACTGGTCAAAAACTGCAACGAATCCCTTAACAGGCTGGCAAAAGTGTCTCTAATATGGGTGCCGGCATATGAGGGGATTGGAAGTAATGAAATGGCGGACCAGTTAGCTAAAGAAGGTTCTAAAGGAGACTTCATAGGTCCGGAACCGTTTTGTGGAATCACAAAATATTGCATAAGAGAGGAAATCGGAAACTGGCTAGATAGGGAACACCAACTCAAATGTAGGGCACCTCCATACAAAGAGTTTACTGAACAAGGAACTCTCAATCAGGCTATTGAAAAACTGAAAACTGGGTGAGAGACATTTGAAGACAGTTACCCACCTGATTATTGGACACTGCACCCTAAGGAAATATCTGCACAAAATGGGCAAAGTTAGTGAACCTATGTGCAGAAAATGTGAACTTGATGATGAAACACCTGCGAGAACTTACAAGTACTTAAACAGAAGCACTCAGTCAAACTAGTGGCCTTTGTAGAAGACACGAAGCTTCTGGAATCAGTGGCGGATTCAGGGTACTGGTTAGGGGGGGGGTAATGAATATAAAAATTCTCATATAAGAAAAGTAAAATACGAATATATGGAAGCAGATAACATGAGAAATGGTACAAAGATTCAGTTCAAGTACCTGGGCTGTTGAGCATAACCCAAACGAATGAATGAATGAAACTGCTCACTCAGATACCATCTCTATTAAGATGGACAAAGTGGATAATGGAACAGATTCTGCGATGAAGAAGATGAGACGGCGGAACACAATATCTGCAATTACAGAGTAGGTATCTGCCCGCCAATGCCTTAAATACCTGGAACAGGTTCATTTGGGGCCTGATCAGGCTACAGACCTAGCTCAAAAATGGATAATCTTAAAAGAAGATTAAAATTTAGATGTAGGGTATACGCAAAAGATCTTATAGGTCTCAATGTGGTAAGGCCTACTGGACCAATAATTCCCTTGTAATCCAATCAACTGCAACACAAGAGCTTAGACTTCCTAGTAACCAAATTGCTGTTGCAGTGACTTCAAGTACTTTATCTGCTTTTAGAGAAACGTCCCTCACGATCACCAGATTTGACTTTTCAGGAATTTTTTTATGGGAATATTGCAAATCCTCTAATGACAACAAACCTACTACTTAACCAGTAGGATGTCCACTTCTTTCATTGCTTGTCTAAATTTTCTTCTTTTCCAGTTCCCAAAATATTATAGTTGTCATACTAATCATCCTCTAAATCATACTATTATGAAAAAGGGAGTGCTATAGTTTATTTCAGAAAGGTATAGAGTAATAAAATCTCATTAGGTATGCAAAGGGAGCACAGAGTGACCCAACGAATATTTAAGCCACTTTCATAGTTTGGCATTGATTTCATTGTAAAATTCTTTCTTTTTATCAAGTGCAGGTAGTACCACCCGGGTTGGGGTCAATATTATGGGTTTAGCCTATTGTTATCCATTCACAAACACTGAAAATAGTGTGCCAAAGGCGTGCCGGTAGGATACTCGTAAAATGGAAAGAATTTTATTTTAACAGAATAAAAATTAGGTATTATGTACATAGTATTAGGTACACTTATTTTTTATTTCCCTTTACCTGAAGGCACCTTAATACCCGTTGACAGGCCTTCCATGAAAGCTTGGCGAGCACTGGTTATATTTTTGTCTTGCCACATTTTTGGTACTGTATAACCTTCATTGATCCACATCTCATCAAGATAAAAGATTTTCTTCTGCTCTGTTCTGTACTGCTTTATACTTCTTATGTTTTTTTGGCCCCCTCAAACAATTTCATCGCTTTCCAGTAAAAGTGCTTTTCCCAGGCAAAATCCATATTTCTCAGAGTGGTCCATAAAAGTTTTTTAGTTATCAACGGGAAACTGTCATCCTGGCCAAGCTCCATTAAAATCTTATCTAGTGTGGGTATTTCCTTTTTATAAAATAAAAAGATTGAACTTTTCTTCGAATTACACTTTTGGTGTCTTCATCAAGGACTTTTACTGGTCTGCCTGGAGTTTTCTTGGGAAGCTCCACTTGGCCTGCTATCTTTCTCCCCCGCAATAATTTAAAAACGGTGGACTTTCCAACTCCAGTCATTCGGGAACATCGGACAGTTTCTTGTACAGTAAATTTCGGGTAATCGTATTTTATGCAATTTAAAATAATAAGTTTTTCATTCACTGATAGTGGAGAATTATTGGAACATCTTTTCGTTGGTGTAAATGTCGCCATTTTATTACTAACCTTATAATACTGTGAACACTATTTAACGGCTTAACAGCAAATACTGATGCGTTAAACTAAACAAATATACTTATAGAGGTCTAAAAATTTTAGGTAAGGCACCTTGCGGCGCATGGTTGAGCCGAATCTGAAACAGGGTTGGAATTAGGCAGAGGCACTAATAGAAGGTTAAACGGTACCTGTTAAACGCAAAACGTAACCGTATAATCTACTATCTAAGTAATCTCTACACAATATTTCGATATTGACACTTCAGGCCAGAAAACATACTTTTTCTAATTCTCTTACGCAATTACTTGAAATTTTAATATTACAAACAATACTATTTCAAGACCTACGCCTATGGCCGACACCGAAATTGGGCCGAACTGGACGGAATTCCCCATTTTATTACTCTATACCTTTCTGAAATAGACTATAGACATTTGACAGTTTCTGGAATTGATCTGGTAGCCTCTAAGATGAGTTTCTACTTTCCAATTTTTTAATGAGGCAAGTTCACGTTACGTCATCTGACATCTGACATAAATTATTCCGAATAACACACATGAAATCATTGGTGATTAGATAAAAATGCCCATAATAACTTTAAAAAATCCCTTGAAAGAAACCCCAAAAATTCCTCTATTGTGGCCGGCGATCGGTACACGAATACACAGCATCATACTCATTGACGTCAGCAGCCTTGGCGCGCTATAGAGGTCGTTTGAAATGATTTAGGTTTTTTAGAGGTCACTTAATGATATTATTGAATAAAAAAAAATTGGAAAGTTCCCTATTCCCTATTGAAAGCCAACTGATTCGATACCCTCATCCCGAGTTATTAGCGTCAAGGCGAACTTCCGGTAGCTAGTTAACCTTAAAAGGGGTGGTAACCTTAACAAAACCCTCTGGATTAAATGAAAATAGGAAACGCAAACTGCACCGACTGTAACAAATTCATCATTGCACATGCTCCCAACTATACTAGGGGATGACACAATCCAAACTCTAAAATAATATGATTAGTTTCGCGTTGAATGAGTTGTTGATAACGTGCAGATTCTTTCAATCAAACTCGCATCAGTATTACCAATCGTACGGAATAAAATAAAATCTCGAAAAACTCCCCCTAATAAGCTACCAAAGACTTTTTAAAGTTTTTCGGAACTTTCTATATTAAATTAAATCAGCTGTGTTTTTGTGTAAAATAGAATAATTTAAAAAATAATAATAATTATCCTGTATTCTGTGTAACTAGAAATTATTTTGCTCATCTATATCTAGGTATATAGAAAAAACATAATTCATTTATTATACACGTGTCGAACAACAGGTGGTTGCAGCGGGCTCGCTCAAGTTCAAGGTAACCAGTCATCGATTTTGAAAGCTTTCGAGGTAAAATTGCTTTGTTATATGTTTAAAGGACAATCGAAGGAGCGTTCGAACGAAGAATTAAATTCTGTTTAAAACTAGTTATGCATGTTTTTTTTGTTGTTAAAAACTTCATAGTAATTTAAATGGTTTTTTTTTGATCAAGTATCAAAAATAGTTTCGTTTTGATTGTATTTGTGAAGAAAGAAGATTGGAGTTTGAAGAAAAATCTGAGGAAGATTGAAAATGTTGAAAAAATATTTAAAAATTTTAATAGAATTCATTAAAAGTATGTACAAGTTCGTACTGGATTAAAGTTTTTTTTGATCTAGTTTGTTTTTTAATTTTCAATAGTTTGGTGTGTAAAATCAGTCCAAAGAAAGACAAAGTTTAGGAATTTTTTAAATTTTCTTCAATTCAATTTAAATGTTTATTGATGCTCCTTTATTTCAGAAAAAAAACAGATTTATTAACAAGTAGGTACTGAATTCAATTTATTAAAGTAAATTTACAATTTAATTTAAGATTTTAAAACATTTATCCAAAAAAATTACAAAATTACCACTTTTCTTGTTGTTTGAAGGTACTATCCCAGCAGTCGTTTCTTGATCATCTACTAAATGTAGACTTCCTCGCAGTCTTAGTATTTCTACATATCGAACAATCATAACCATTGTCTAAAATAATCATAACAAAGCATATAGCGTCATCACATATAAAATTAGTATAAAAAGAAATACAGTATTCGCCAGCTAAATTGATGTCCTAAATGCTTTCTAGGGAGCTATTGACGCCGCCCATCCAATAACTCTAAACAGTGCCGTGCAAGTTCTGAGGATACGCTTTCTGTTACAAATTAACACAACTTGTACAATTAATAAAGTTAAGTCCGTCCGGAAATATATGATCCTAACTGAATAAATAATATTTAATTCTTTGTTATAATTATTGGTATATTGATTTTAATAGAAACGGATCTGCTTTATACTTGAATTCTGAGTACATAAATAATATTTTAACAATAAGGTACCCATTACAATAACATGTTATTTATCTAATTGAAGATTATAAAGTTAGGAACTTATATTTCCGGACGGACTATAATTAAAATTTGTTAGAAACTAAATAATTTCTTCCAGGTAGTAATGAGAATAAAAGAAACACAAGATAATGGGAAATTATTTAAGCTACGTATATTTCTAAGAATAGGTATAAACAGTTTTTATCTTTACGAAGAATCTGACCCACTGCCGCTACTGGAATCACTTTCATCTAGAGAAATCTCTAGAGGGTTGACGTCATAAAACATATCTGTTTGTTTTACAAACACTTTATTGTACAAAGCAGAAACAATAACTTTATGACGCTACGCTACTGAAAATCTTAACACCTGATAAGGTTCGATGCAATTGGCGTTTGTCAAAATTTTACCACCAATAGCAGCCGATTAGGCAGGGCACTATTACTCTGTCTCTCTTAGTTGGTAATTTCTGGGACATCAAGTTAGCTGGCGAATACTGTAACTCCACTCGAAAGGATTAATTATGTCCTCAATAAATATCCTACAGTCTGTTTTAAAACCGAATAACAGCAATAAAAGAGTATGTGTATTCTATAAGAGCCCCTTCTATGTATGCAAAAACCACATTTCTTCTTCGGATAACACCGCACTCAGACGTTTGGGAACCTTTTTTTTTCGGGCCGAGATGGGAAACTCATGTTCGAATGGGTCCAGGACCCAAACAGTGTTGGACTCATCCCCACGTTTGGGAACCTGGGGCAAACACTTCGACAAAATGATAATCCCTTGCTTTCTATATCTATTATCAAAAATGAACTGGGCACACTTTTATATATAGGGTGTTCCATCTCAGACGAGCCACCCCGTATATTTCTTATCCCATAGTGATTGGAAAAATTTCCCGAAACAGGTCGGATGATTTTCTTTGGGGGACATCTTTTGGCGTATATTTGAGGCTTGAACAAGCAACCTCCTAAGAGGGGGCGCTTCAACCCCTCAAAATTGAATAGGGAAGAGGGGTTGAGTGATACTTCATTTGTAAGGTCTTGGAAGCCTCTTTACAGCGGTGTATGAAAAAAATCACATTCTTAAAAATAGCTATTTGTGTATCAAGAGCAGAAAGTAGTACTTTGGCAGTCGAGACAGAAAGTTGCCGCGCGACGCGTTAGCGGAGCGCGGCAATTTGTCGAGACTACCAAAGGACTTTCTGCTCGAAATACACACAAGATTTTTTCTACGATCACACCAAAATAAAATTAATTTCTTTGACATAGACATACTTGATTCTTATAATCCGTAAGTTATTTGCAAGTATGTTGTGTTGCCTACCTATTGCCATTGTTTGTACTTTCCAGATTGCAGTTTCGGGTACCTATGTACGTAGGCAACACTTATTACATTAATGTCAGATATTTATTACATTAATATCAGATATTTCTTAGATTTCCCTATTTCTCATTAAATTATTACGGAAAATACTGTTAGATGCTTTAACATATTAGAAAATCAACTAAAATATTTATTTATTCACCAGTTTATATTAAAATAACTACTAGCTCTCTTTTATCTATAAATAAAATTAGGCGTGCGCCAAAGTTACTTTCTACTTAAGAGCGCCAATAATGTCAAATTATGACAGCTCGCGGAAAACATCAACTTTGCGGTTAGATTTGAGTGTGCAAAAGCCTACTTTGGGTAGTGATCGTAGGAAAAATTAATTGTTTTATCATGCTTAAAGTCAAAACTGCGTTTTTAAATCAAATGTCCAAATTGTCCTCCATTGACTTCCATACAATAATACAATCTTGACTGAAAACCGTCTCTAACATGGTCCAGCATAATTGGAGTTATTTGACGACACTCATTTACAATTCGTTGGCGTAGTTCGTCCAAATTTTCAGGCTGAGTCACAAAAATGTTGGACTTAAGATGTCCCCACAAGAAGAAGTCCAGAGGTTCAGGTCAGGAGATCGGGCAGGCCACTTCACAGGACCTCTTCTTCCAATCCAACGACCAGGGTATTGTAAATTGAGGTATTGGCGAACAGGTGCGGCGTAGTGAGGAGGAGCCCCGTCTTGTTGGAAATGCAATTGTTGTTCAATTAGTAGAGGATCGTTTTCTAATTTTTCTGTTATTAACGAATCCATCAAATTTTCCAGCATTTCAAGATAAATTTCTCCATTTAAATTACCAGGAATAATCAGAGGTCCAATTAGGTGGTCTTCCAAAATTCCTACCCAAACGTTTAGCTTTTCCGGATATTGAGTGTGAGCTTCTCGAAATACATGAGGATTTGTATCGCTCCAAATTCTACAGTTATGCCGGTTAACCTCTCCATTAAGTGAAAAAGTGCATTCGTCGGAAAAGCAAACGTTGTACAAGAAATTTGGGTTATTGTTGATGCGCTCGGCCAAAATTTCGCAAAACTCTTTCCTTCGATCCAAATCATCATCATTTAATTCATGAATTAATTTAATTTTGTACGGATGGAACTTGTGTTTTTGTAAAATTCTGTAAACGTTAGATTGGCCAATACCGGAAACCGCAGAAAGTTGTCGGACAGATTGCGTGTTTGGCATAAGTTGGACATGGCCCAATACCGCCACAGCTGCTCCTTCATCATTCACAATTCCAATGGGTGCCCTTTTTTTATCCATTACTGAACCCGTCTCAACAAATTTTGAAATTAATTTCATTACGTACTTATGGCGAACGCTACGTTCAGGATGGTTTCGGTTAAATATCCTTGCAGCCGCTCGGGCACCATTTTGATTTTGGTAATACACCATAATTATTTTTAAAATTGTAAACAAATCAGCAAAGTAGTAACTCAACAGATTGATTTTTAATACATGAAATGATCGAAGAAACGTGATAAACACCTTTTAAGAACAAAAAATGAAGGCAAGATAAAAAAATTTCTTTTTAATTTATTAGTCCGAGAGAATTTATTATTGTATGGAAGTCAATGGAGGACAATTTGGACATTTGATTTAAAAACGCAGTTTTGATTTTAAGCATGATTAAACAATTAATTTTTCTTAAGAATGTGATTTTTTTCATACACCGCTGTAAAGAGGCTTCCAAGACCTTACAAATGAAGTATCACTCAACCCCTCTTCCCTATTCAATTTTGAGGGGTTGAAGCGCCCCCTCTTAGGTTCAAGCCTTAAATATACGTCAAAAGATGTCCTCCAAAGAAAATCATCCGACGTCTGAGATGGAACACCATGTATATGGCTTGTATTTCCGATTCGAGTCCCTTCTATTGCTCATTGAATGGTACTCTTTTCAAGTCTGGTAATGGTGCTGGGATCCCATTTCTTCTTGTAACTGAACTTCCTCTTTCGTCCGCTAGTACATGCATTGGGATCACCCCCGCAACCACGAGTAGAGCCTTTGTTAGTGCCGTTCTGTAGGCACTAGTGACTCTCATCAGACGTTTCCTTTCGGTACTAGATAACATTTTTTGGTGGAACTTAATGTCTAGGACTGAGTGCCATATTGGTGCTCCATACAGCTCAATTGACTGAATGACTGCTCTTCGGTCCCCCTATATTGGACATAAGTATGCTGAGAGTCGTCAACCTCTCGTTTGCTTTCTTAGTGACTCTTCTCATGTACTCACCAAACCCCCCGCTGTTCAGTGTGATACCCAAGTACTTTACTGCTTTGAACGGAGTTATATCGAAGTTTTGGCACTCGAAACTGCTCCCCTCCTTGTTTCTTGGTCCCTTCAAAATAGTGACCTCCGTTTTTGTTCCTCGATCCATCTTTCTACTATTTCTATCGCCTCATTTCCTAATACAATCATTTCTTCTTTATTGTCCGCGGTGATAATAACCACCAAATCGTCAGCGAAGGCCACAGTTGATACACCTGCTGGATACTGGCGCGTCAATAGGTCATCG
This sequence comes from Lochmaea crataegi, assembly GCA_947563755.1. Taxonomy (NCBI): domain Eukaryota; kingdom Metazoa; phylum Arthropoda; class Insecta; order Coleoptera; family Chrysomelidae; genus Lochmaea; species Lochmaea crataegi. Next base: position 7,650,449 of record OX387433.1, on the reverse strand, counting down.
TACGTTATGTTCCTAGGTCTTAGGTCCGAGTGGCGGCTAGTTTGGACTCTTTGGTTACGTATAAGGTTCTATCGCTTAAATAGTCTCCCAGTACATTCTTGAGATACGTGGGTACCTTTCTTTCTTCTAATGCTCTCATAACTTCTGGCCATCTAAGTGACTTAAAAGCGTTTACATCCTACATTATAAGCGCTCCCCATTTCTTGTTATTTTGTTCCATGCTTCTCCTAAGTACCTCTTCCATTGCCTGAATGGTTGAGCTACCTTTTGTAAAGCCATACTGGTTAGCCCTATTTCTAATGTGTTCATTAAGTCTTTCCCTCAGTAGCTCCTCGTATACCTTGCTCATGGTGTTGAGTGAGCAAATCGGCCTGTACTTCTTAATGTAGGTGTCTGCTCCACTCTTCGGTATGGGTACTAACTTGGTGGATTTCCATGTGGGTGGAAACACTTGTTTTAGCAGCACTCGGAACCAGATTGGTTCTTCTGCGCCTATATATATATTTTATTATTTCTGGAGGTTATCCGTCGGGGAAGGAGCCTTGTTGGTTTTGGGATTATTTACTGCATTTCTGATTTCCTCGCTGCTAAAGGGCACTAACCAAACATAATCTAACCTAACCAAACTCTATTTAATCGAACCCTACCAAACCTTACCTAACCAAACCTAACCCAACAAAACCAAACTATATCATACCAATTCTAATTGAATACTCTAAAAATACCAAGGAATGAACTTCTCAAAGAAATATAAATAATAAGTTTAAGAATATGGAGAAGCATATACAGGGTGATTCATTAAGAATGGGCAATCTCTGATCTGGAGATACTACACACCAAAATATGGCGATTGAGCTTAACATGTCTTATACAAATGTTGCAGGTTTACGAGATACAGGGTATTTAAAGTTGGAATTTTAATTTGAAATTTCTCAATAATTTTGTGATTTTAAGCAGCATCGTCTTGAAAATTGGCAACTTTTTGGCATGAAAATTACGAATTTTATGCTGAATTTAGCACAGGGCGTTAGTTACACCCTGTTACTTGGGTAAATTACAACATATCTTTTTTGCCTAAGGAGTTATATGGCTAAAATGACAAGAAAATCTAAAAGGCAGTTCAATTTTGAATAAAAGAGGTACTCTTGTTTATTTCTTGTAACTCTATCAGTTTTTGAGTTATTTGCATTTTAAACATTCAATGAATTTTGTTTATAGAATTTAAATCTGTTACCGCCGACGAATATTGCAACGAGTATATTCGAGATTCTTTTATTCGTGGCTTAATATCTCCACATATAAGACAAAGACTACTGGAAAATAAAACATTAACTCTACATCAAACTCTCATTCAAGCGAAATCTTAAGAAGCGACTCAGCTTCACTCAAGTGCCTACGAAGAACTATCTTGTCCACCTTCATTAAATGCTTCTACGTCTGACCATCCGTCAGATTATAAGCAAGAAATTGAGGACCTTCAACCAAGTGCCACACAAACTCTCCTCAAATCCACTAATCTGTGCTTCTTTTGTGGACATAGATGCATCCTCGAATTAAATGTCCTGCGAAAGACTCTGCTTGCTCTGTCTGTAAGAAAAAAGGACACTGGACCTCCCTATTGTTCGGTACACCTTCTTATATACACACTGATCAAGGTTCCTCCTTTATGTCCCGTGAAATTAAGTCCTTTTTAGAACTTCTGGGAGTTGCTACGAGCAGAACTACTCCATACAATCCCAGTGCGAACACTACAATGGTATTATATGGAAATCGATTCGATTGGCTCTTCAGTTTCGTAATCTTCAGATGAATCAATGGGAACAAGTACTGCCTGAAGCTCTTCACTCTATCCGATCATTACTATGCACAACCACTAACTCTACACCTCACGAAAGAATGTTTATCCATCCGAGACGCACAATAAACGGAACCTCTCTTCCCACTTGGCTAAGTACTGGTCCCGTTTTAATGAGAAATTTTAATCGGACAAGCAAGAATGATCCCATGGTTGAAAAAGTAGAGCTTGTTCATGTGAATCCTCTATATTCTCAAATACGTTTATCTGATCGAATAGAAACCACGGTATCTCTGAGACATCTGGCCCCTCTTCTCGATAATGACACTATACAAGTTTCAGAAGAAGATTCTTCTCTGGTCGCTCAAGATCTACAAACAATGGCTGAGAATGAACAACCCCCAAAAAGGTCCACTGTTACTCAAGATCCACGAATTAGTGTTGACGATGCTGTAACACCTCCCAGTCGTTTAGTTGACCATCCAACTGTAGGTACCTCACGTGCAGGATTACGATAGCAGTAGACCTACTAGAGCAACAAGACCTCCTGCATTCCTGAAGGAAAACATTCATTAAGTGAGGCGGGAAGAATGTAGTATATAGTTAGTTTACTTTTACTTAAATTGTTACTATGGATGTTCAATTTTGTTTATTAAAGCCTATCGGAAGGTTTCATTAATTTTATTACAGCACCATTTAAGCTTTTAGGACGAAAACACCCTGTTTCGCCTAAGCGGGTATAAATACGTCTGAACAGTTTGTGATTGGGTAGTCTTCGATTTGGGTATGATTCTAAATACCTTCTGGCTGCACCAAGTCCACTATAATTTGACTGAGCAAAAACACAAATCATATCACGCGGACAATTCATTATGTCGTGGTAAAATTGTCAAATATTTCTTTACACGAAAAACTGACAAGTTCTGACACAACCCTATTTGAAAAAAAGTCAATGTAATAACTAAAGCTCGGATTTATAGGCAACAAAAACTGAAGAAAAAGGCGATTATATAGGCAAATATTTTTATTGAAAAAGGCAGAAATCTTAACATATAGGCAAATGCTTATATTGTATATTAGATGCAATCATCATCTGACATAAATCAAATTTAAATGTGTCCTCCTCCTTTTTTTTGAACTGCTTACACTATCCCGCAGAGATGTTTGGACTAACTTGGAGGAATTTAATTTTTCAAAATTCCGTTTGTGAAGTGGAGTTCCACAATGCTGGTCAATAAAGTACTTTTTTGTACTTGAAATCTGAGAATTTAAAAAAATAAGAATAATTAATTAGAATTTTAATACTATGTAGTTATGCGGTGACTGAGAGAAAGAAAAAATGAAACTTACTGATTTGCCACACGGTTTACAAAATGTTCCATCTCCTTCTAGAGATAGTTCCGGATATGGTCGGATCCAAGCACTTAACTTAGAAGTCATCTTTCATCATCATCGTTCATCAACTCACAAAACGTCTAAAACTTTTTGGTATACGCAACAAAACTAAACTCTGATTCAGTAACCGTCTCTACAACTGATATAAAGGTCAAAACATTAGGGATTTCCCATCTGTTAAGCCTCTTCTTAATCCGCAAATAGGTAGGGAAATTTTCCCCGAAAGACCATTAACAAACAAACCATTAATATGTTATTACTAGCCCAAAATTTGGAAAAAATCTAGTTTAGTGAACCAACGCTGATTTTGATGAAATATTTTTTTTTTAATTAATTCGAGGTCGCTGAACACGAAAATGAAAAAAGAAATCGGCGCTCTCTTACCAAAAACGAGTTATGAATTTTTGAAGATGAGTTCAGATCAGCACTGCACTGGTTTTATTGTCATATAATAACTGATTTAAATGATGCATTATAAAGTCTACACAATGTTAATTACACTATAATTACTTTTTACGATATTCCTCTCACACACACATTTAAAAAACACTGATATTGATATTCATTTCTTGTAAATTCGTTTTTTAATTCCACAATTATTATATCTTTTGACATTTTTATGTAACATGACTGACATATAAGTTTTGGTCTGTTTCCGCTCAGTCGCGCAACTTGTACCTAATAGCAAATCCAGCCATTAGATATTTAGCCACTTGAATTAGTTGCTGAATATTTTCGATTTCATGATCGTGACATAGAAGATATAAACAAGATGAACATCATGAACATACACCTATTTTTCCGATAGCTGGCGCTGTATTTGGCTCAACTTTCGTTTAACTGAAATCGGTTATGGAAAAATTATATGAACAGCCATCTACATACTGTGAGAAAGGCGCGCCGGATCGACGTTTCGCAATTCGCGCGCGCGAATTGCGAAACGTCGATCCGGCGCGCTCGCGATAATCAATCTACTTCATTATTTCAAACGGAAATCCAATCTAATAAATGTATCAAGATGATAAGAAGCGATTGCGATTTCACTTTGATCGGTGTTAGTTGGTCGGGAAGCGATATTAGTAGAATTTTCAAATTTTCTAAAAAGGGGAAACAGCTTCTGATAACCAAAGTCTTATAATATTAGCAGTATGTTAAAAATTTGATTTGGAATTACACCTGCAGCAACTATTTTCGTTGTCAGCAGTGTTTATAGAGGCCGAACAACTGAGGAGGTGATTTTTTTAAAGAATTAATTGATGAGTGCAATTCAGAGAAAAAAAATTGTTCAGCATCCTCAATGATCAAATTGAATGGTTCATTATCCTTCAAATAAATGATAAATATCAACCAAACTTATCTCAAAACTAACCATCTTCCTAAAATCAACATCTCTCAAAATTTGAAAAAAAATGTTTCAGCTGTAATACGGCGCTAGCTATCGGAAAAATAGGTGTATGTTCATGATGTTCATCTTGTTTATATCTTCTATGTCACGATCATGAAAACGAATATACTCAGCAACTAATTCAAGTGGCTAAATATCTTTTATGGCTGAATATGCTATTAGGTACAAGTTGTACGACTAAGAAGAAACAGACCAAAACTTATATGTCAGTCATGTTACATGAAAATGTCAAAATATATAATAATTGAGGAATTAAAAAAAGAATTTACAAGAAATGAATATCAATATCAGTGTTTTTTAAATGTGTGTGTGAGAGGAATATCGTAAAAAGTAATTATAGTGTAATTAACATTGTGTAGACTTTATAATGCATCATTTAAATCAGTTATTATATGACAATAAAACCAGTGCAGTGCTGATCTGAACTCATCTTCAAAAATTCATAACTCGTTTTTGGTGAGAGAGCGCCGATTTCTTTTTTCATTTTCGTGTTCAGCGACCTCGAATTAATTAAAAAAAAAATATTTCATCAAAATCCGCGTTGGTTCACTAAACTAGATTTTTTCCTAGAATTTTAATACTATGTAGTTATGCGGTGACTGAGAGAAAGAAAAAATGAAACTTACTGATTTGCCACACGGTTTACAAAATGTTCCATCTCCTTCTAGAGATAGTTCCGGATATGGTCGGATCCAAGCACTTAACTTAGAAGTCATCTTTTATCATCATCGTTCATCAACTCACAAAACGTCTAAAACTTTTCGGTATACGCAACAAAACTAAACTCTGATTCAGTAACCGTCTCTACAACTGATATAAAGGTCAAAACATTAGGGATTTCCCATCTGTTGAGCCTCTTCTTAATCCGCAAATAGGTAGGGAAATTTTCCCCGAAAGACCATTAACAAACAAACCATTAATATGTTATTACTAGCCCAAAATTTGGAAAAAATCTAGTTTAGTGAACCAACGCTGATTTTGATGAAATATTTTTTTTTTAATTAATTCGAGGTCGCTGAACACGAAAATGAAAAAAGAAATCGGCGCTCTCTTACCAAAAACGAGTTATGAATTTTTGAAGATGAGTTCAGATCAGCACTGCACTGGTTTTATTGTCATATAATAACTGATTTAAATGATGCATTATAAAGTCTACACAATGTTAATTACACTATAATTACTTTTTACGATATTCCTCTCACACACACATTTAAAAAACACTGATATTGATATTCATTTCTTGTAAATTCGTTTTTTAATTCCACAATTATTATATCTTTTGACATTTTTATGTAACATGACTGACATATAAGTTTTGGTCTGTTTCCGCTCAGTCGCACAACTTGTACCTAATAGCAAATCCAGCCATTAGATATTTAGCCACTTGAATTAGTTGCTGAATATTTTCGATTTCATGATCGTGACATAGAAGATATAAACAAGATGAACATCATGAACATACACCTATTTTTCCGATAGCTGGCGCTGTATTTGGCTCAACTTTCGTTTAACTGAAATCGGTTATGGAAAAATTATATGAACAGCCATCTACATACTGTGAGAAAGGCGCGCCGGATCGACGTTTCGCAATTCGCGCGCGCGAATTGCGAAACGTCGATCCGGCGCGCTCGCGATAATCAATCTACTTCATTATTTCAAACGGAAATCCAATCTAATAAATGTATCAAGATGATAAGAAGCGATTGCGATTTCACTTTGATCGGTGTTAGTTGGTCGGGAAGCGATATTAGTAGAATTTTCAAATTTTCTAAAAAGGGGAAACAGCTTCTGATAACCAAAGTCTTATAATATTAGCAGTATGTTAAAAATTTGATTTGGAATTACACCTGCAGCAACTATTTTCGTTGTCAGCAGTGTTTATAGAGGCCGAACAACTGAGGAGGTGATTTTTTTAAAGAATTAATTGATGAGTGCAATTCAGAGAAAAAAAATTGTTCAGCATCCTCAATGATCAAATTGAATGGTTCATTATCCTTCAAATAAATGATAAATATCAACCAAACTTATCTCAAAACTAACCATCTTCCTAAAATCAACATCTCTCAAAATTTGAAAAAAAATGTTTCAGCTGTAATACGGCGCTAGCTATCGGAAAAATAGGTGTATGTTCATGATGTTCATCTTGTTTATATCTTCTATGTCACGATCATGAAAACGAATATACTCAGCAACTAATTCAAGTGGCTAAATATCTTTTATGGCTGAATATGCTATTAGGTACAAGTTGTACGACTAAGAAGAAACAGACCAAAACTTATATGTCAGTCATGTTACATGAAAATGTCAAAATATATAATAATTGAGGAATTAAAAAAAGAATTTACAAGAAATGAATATCAATATCAGTGTTTTTTAAATGTGTGTGTGAGAGGAATATCGTAAAAAGTAATTATAGTGTAATTAACATTGTGTAGACTTTATAATGCATCATTTAAATCAGTTATTATATGACAATAAAACCAGTGCAGTGCTGATCTGAACTCATCTTCAAAAATTCATAACTCGTTTTTGGTGAGAGAGCGCCGATTTCTTTTTTCATTTTCGTGTTCAGCGACCTCGAATTAATTAAAAAAAAAATATTTCATCAAAATCCGCGTTGGTTCACTAAACTAGATTTTTTCCTAGAATTTTAATACTATGTAGTTATGCGGTGACTGAGAGAAAGAAAAAATGAAACTTACTGATTTGCCACACGGTTTACAAAATGTTCCATCTCCTTCTAGAGATAGTTCCGGATATGGTCGGATCCAAGCACTTAACTTAGAAGTCATCTTTTATCATCATCGTTCATCAACTCACAAAACGTCTAAAACTTTTCGGTATACGCAACAAAACTAAACTCTGATTCAGTAACCGTCTCTACAACTGATATAAAGGTCAAAACATTAGGGATTTCCCATCTGTTGAGCCTCTTCTTAATCCGCAAATAGGTAGGTAAATTTTCCCCGAAAGACCATTAACAAACAAACCATTAATATTTTATTACTAGACCAAAATTTTATTACAGAAAGGTTTAGTAATAAAATGAATAAAACGAATATGAATATCAGTAGGGTAGCATAAAAGTTTAAAAAAAGCATAAAAAGGCGGAATTTACGAAAAAAGGCAAAATATACAAAACTCATCTAGAATAGGCAAAAAAGGCATTTTGCCTATAATCCGAGCTTTAGTAATAACGGTGGCTTAGAGTCTTTACGCTGAATGTTTAAAATGCAAATAACTCAAAAACTGATAGAGTTACATGAAATAAACAAGAGTACCTTTTTTATTCAAAATTGAACTGCCTTTTAGATTTTCTAGTCATTTTAGCTTTAATAATATGTTATAATTTACCTAAGTAACAGGGTGTAACTAACGCTCAGTAAGAATAGTGCTAAATTCAGCATAACATTCGGAATTTTCATGCCAAAAAACATGAAGTTGCCAATTTTCAAGACAATGCTGCTTAAAATCACAAAATTATTAAGAAATCTCAAATTAAAATTCCAACTTTAAATACCCTGTATCTCGTAAACCTGCAACATTTGTATGAGACATGTTAAGCTCAATCGCCATATTTTGGTGTGTAGTATCTCCAATTCAGAGATTGCCCATTCTTAATGAGTCACCCTGTATGTGTTCTGCACAATGACCAAATAATGCTTTTGAAAATTGACACACTTCGGCTGCTTTTGTTCATTTTAATTATTAAAGGATGTTTGTGAGGACAGCCTTTATAGTAAATTACGTGTTGGTACAATCTGTATATATACCGCATCTCTTTCAAAGAAAAATATTATTTTCTGATACACTAATCATTATGCAACCCAATATACATTAACGGTGTATTTTACTACGTGGCTAGAAAAGTAAGCCAGATAAAAATGTTTTAGAATTGATTTAGTAGTATTTACACATCAGTTAATGTTAACGTAAATGAATGTCGTAAAAAATCAGTTTAAAAAAGTAAAGAATTCGGAAAAATTGTATTTTGTAACTTTTTATCCAATCAGATCCGTCATATATTTTGTTGCCTATATGTACTGTGCAGGAGGTAGAAAATTGGGTGGCGTTGTAATGTCAGAAACAGGGCAAAAAGGTAAGTTTTTCCAATTTTTTCAGGTTCGATTAATTTTTTAAACTTTTCGAAACTCGTTTTTTAACTCTGCGGCACAAATCGGTGTGTATGAAATCAAAGTATAGAGAAAAAAAATTATTTTTATTTCCGGAAATTGTTTAGAAGAAATCATCATTCACAAAATTCACAATGGCGGGTAAAAGGTTACTTCATTATGAATGGGATTAACAAATATTAAAAACAAATGAAAAGAGCGTTTAAAACATCAAGAGAATCGAGTTTTCGTAAATAAAATATGGTAAATAGTTTGTTTTTTTTTTCGATTTTTTATAAATACATTAAAAAGTAATAGTCAACCATACTTCTGTACTTTTAAGGGCATTGTACGCATCATGCCCTTTACATCCAGATCACAGCAAAATGCTAATATATGACGTATGCAACTCTTTATTTATAGAAAAAAAAATGTTATACTGTACTGTAATAATAAATGCATTCCTGTATGTAATTGTGCTTGTAAAATAACTGTTATTTCTAGATGGTTACAGTTTTAGGTCAAATAACTCTATTCTAAACAGTACAACTAAGTGCATTGGTTCTAAACACATTTTTGTAGTGAAAAAAATGATTTTAACATGTGGACAATACCTCAAAATTGGACAGTAACTTGCAGAAATCAAAGTTATTATAACTATCAGTCAATTTATAAATAGGTACACAGAGAAAAAGTGTAAGTATTCTTATTTTTGTTTCTGCAGCTACTGTTCAGTTCTAACGATTGCTTAGTAAATTTAACATGTGTTTTTTGACTTTTTGCTAGGTAAATAGTAAAGATGGATCAGCAGTTTTGTCTGAGGTGGAACAACCATCCCACGAACCTAACAGACGTACTAAGCAGTCTCTTAAGAAGAGAAGCACTATGTGATGTAACTTTAGCTTGTGATGGAGAAACTTTTAAAGCTCACCAAACGATTCTATCTGCATGTAGTCCCTATTTTGAAACAATTTTTATACAAAATGCTCATCCGCATCCGATAGTTTTCCTTAAAGATGTCAATTACAACGAAATGAAAGCACTGTTAGATTTTATGTATAAGGGTGAAGTGAATGTGTCTCAAAATTTGCTACCGATGTTCCTAAAAACTGCAGAAGCCTTGCAAATTAGAGGTCTCACAGATAACAATTCTTTAAGCAAAAATGACGAATTAACTGAAGTGCCAAGAAGAGAAAGAGATAGCCCTCCGGTGGAGAAAAGAAAACGAAAATCATCATCGAACTGTGATATGACATCAAACTCTGACAGGTTTAACGATTCTCAGGTATGAATAATAAAATTTGTTTTTATTGACATAAAACCATGTGTTGCATTCGCTACTGTATACTATGAATTGAAAATATTAATTATATTTTTAAATTAATGTAAAGAATTCCTTTGAAGAACATATGGAGTAAAATTAGAATCGGTTTATAGAAGAACAAGTTTTTATTGACTCGGTAATAAAAATTATTTAATGGTAAAATATTCTAGATAGAAAGTGTGATATATGATATCGTAAATGGTTTTTATACAAATATGAATCTTCTATTGAGCCACATTTGCTTCAATTTGTGGCAAGAAAAAGCTTTAACTAAAAATGGCACAAAGAGACCCTTAAATAGGCAAAATACCTCCCCCGGAGCCATCTTCAGAAGTCTTTTGGAGGCATTTATGAGTAGTGTCAAATAATGTAGTATTATTGTTTAAAGTTTGAAAAAAACATTCATAGTATGAGAAGATCATTCTTCTTTTGAGGTATATCTATGAAATTTTAATGAAAAATATATCCCAAATCTGATTGGAAGAAAGATTTTTAAATAAATGATTATCTAAGAGTCAAAAAATCTTTCAAACGTTGTTTCCAGATATCTTGTTTCAGAATTATTCCCTTTTTGATTTTGATAGTCTTCTTAGTGTATCTTTCGAATTTCAAAATCTAATACCAATGGAATTAAAATCGTAACCTTAGAGCTACATTAGTATATCCCTTATCATAGTTAGGTGCCTATTTTGTTTTGGAATTGTCATAAACCTTACAATAAGTACCTCAAACTATAAATTTCCTATTTAATTTTTATTGTTTTCTTGGTGTATCTTCGAAGATAACAAAGTGGACCTCTAAATTGCACAGTTGGTTAAAATGGCAATAGTAGACTTTGACATATTTTCAATTGGATTGATCAGAGAATTGAAATAATTGTGGTATAAATGGAAATATATGAAATTTTAATATTCCACATTGAATTTCATTGAGTGTAGAGCAAATAATTATCAGTTTCTCCTTGTATGTAAATAGCGGAGCCAAAATAATTAATTTTTATTATTAAATCATTGTATTACATATTAAAAAAAGGTCATTGACTTTATTCGACCTTGATTTATTCTGATTAAAACTAGAACCATAATTCGAATATTATCAAAATCAAAATAAATTCTATTCAATTGTAAACAATCGAAAATGTTTATTTGAATCAAAGAACAAATTAATATTGTTTCATAATATGTAATAATAAAAAAATTATGGATATTTAAAACTTGAAAAATCATTTATTGGCTTTAAACATTTTTATTCGTCTTTTTTCTATTCATTGGACATAATATTTAGTGATATTTTGTTTTTTCAATTCCTTTCGAAACATTTTTCCCAGTATCGTAACTGTTTAAAATCTAGATTTTCTTTTAGAATAATTATTTTGATGGCTGTTGTTGGTAACCCCTTGGTTTTTAGTATTTTGAATGTATTTTCATATTTAGGGAGCCCAGTACTTCATTTGATATAATTTCAGGCATCTCAACGAGCAAACCATAACGTACCAAAGTTAAATCCCATATCGCCTGTTGATAGGGATACAAATTCAGGTCCAGAGGATATGAGAATATCCTCACCTTTGATTAAACAAGAACCTCTACACGATTCCAGTCCATTGATCGATTCCTTTCATTCAATGTCAGAAGCATTACAAACGGTAAGTACAGTTTTTAACAAAATTAATGTAAATAAATTGAAAAATTTTGATTTTTTTTTAAATACATTCAAATTTTTTAATAAAAGAAAAGTGTGAATAATATTTTACTTAAAATAATGTAATTCCATCTAAACCTAATATTTTTCAAAAATAGTGTAGGAAAATTAGGCTTATCACTTGATTTATTAATAATAGTAAAGGAAAATAAAGCTTATGGAATTTCATTATTTTTTTAAATAAATGTGTAAATTTCAGTGAAATTTGAATTTTTAAATGAAAAAAAGTTGATAATATTCTATTTAAAATAAGATAATTCCCTCTAAACCTTAAATTTTTCCAGACAAATAGGTCGATCGCTTCAATTTTAATTTTTATCTATTAAATGTAAGTTTCGGCGAAATTTAAACTTTTTAATAAAAAAAAAGTGTAGAACTAGAAAATGTAGATACCATTTCAGTCTAACAGAAGTTAATTCTTTCTAACCCTAGAATTTTAAAAAATTGTCCAGATTATCGCTTAAATTTTGAAGAAATATGTTTTAATTTTTGGTTAAATCGATTATTTATTATACTAGGAACTAAAATCTTCCAAATTGTAGATTTTAGCCGACCAAAACTGATATTTTTGCTTATAAATAGTTGAAAAATGGCATCGGTGAATGCTGTTCTACTTTTAATAATTAGTAGGTATACTCATCAAACTACCACGAGAGCACTTCGAAAAACGTCCCCTAGATGACGGTATGACATGGAACACTGACAGCTAAACTATACAGCAATACTTTGGACAATTGACAGCTGACACTCGACTATTTGAAGCAAATTGAAAAAAAATTGATTATAAAAAAGCCGGTGTATTTACGACGCGCGCCTAGCCGATCACCTTGACTCCAATGACGTCACACTTCACATCGTTTGCTCTCTCTCTTTCCCCATTTCTCTCTTTTTCCCTATTTCTCTCTCTCTCTCCCCCTCTTTGTCTCTCCCTCAATCTCTCTCTTATCTCTCCTGTCTCTCTCTCTATGCAGCGCTATCTAGCGGACGTCTTTCGAAGTACTGCGCTCATGGTAGCTAATTATATATCTTATATGATGCACCATTGTCTGATAATTTTATTCATATGTTATATCCCAAGATCTATGAGTTTAATCGATTTATATGTCGAGGGGTATACGGCTAGATTATTTCCCGAATACCTTAAATTGAAACCAACAACAATTTTTATACGTCAAAATATGACGTTTTCATCAATTTGACGCGGTTAAAAGGGTCTTGGGATTTATTCACTTATTTAAACATATTTCGTTAGAAAAAATGGTGGTGTCTGATTGGTCTATTTCATGACGAGGGAAATAATCGTTGTTATATATCGCAAAAAAAATTATAAATAATCCACCAGGATATGTGCAAATGCAGTGGTGCAGTGTTTTGTGTTACTTTCAAGTGTGCCTTTTAATTTTGGTAGAGTTTTTTCGGTCTTAGCGAAGGAAGGATTGTATTAAGAAAATTGAAATTTACGTAAATACATATCTAATGTTGTTTCCTTTCAGTCTAATTTTGGCTGGTTTCCTTTATCATACCTTCCTTATCAATTACTCTACATCCTCAATTATCCTTCTTTCTCATTAATTTCTCAAAGATATGTATTTACACAGAATTGTCTTAAATATCGAAAGAAACAGAAAATGCTGTGAACCAATCAAAACGGCATTCACATATCCTTCCTTCTTTTTTGACAGATCAATTCTTGGGGGAGAGAAGGTGACTTTGAAACTCTACCAACGCCAGTGCCACAGCAACAACATTCAATTAAACAGTTAGATTACCAACAACTGGAGAACGTACCAACTACCATCGTTATCGACGATATTTCTTCAAGAACCATAAGCAATTTATGGAATAAAACCAAACAGGATTTTCATAATACGAATATGAATTTCGGACCGTTAGATTGCGCTAATGTATCTCCTCTTAACTATAGAGCTGCTTCGTCTGTAGATATTATGACATCACAAGAATGTTCCGTTATTCAGGACCCTCAGACGATTCATCCTTATGCACAAAACAGACCAACAGTGGGTAGAAAATATAGTAAATTTCGACCAAATTGGATGGAGCTTTATATGTGGTTGCAGTACGATAAAAATAAAAATATAATGTTTTGCAAGTATTGTAGAAAATGGAGCCACGAAGTACCGGATATACGTACCTCTTTTGCTGTAGGAAATTCGAATTTTCGATTGGAAATCGTCAACCATCATGATAAGTGTAAAGCGCATAAGTTGTGTATGGCTAAAGAATTTACTACATCTTCTAATAATAATAACGCTATCGATACTGCTTTGGGGATTGATTCCACTCGAGGAAGCTCTCAGTGTTAATAATATTTGTTGGTACTCAAAAATCCTTTTTGCTTTGTCCACCTGTGTGTGAAATAGACCCAAACTCCAAAAGTTCTACGTGCTGCAATAATGATAGAAATTAGGGGAAAATGGTGAAAATTTAAAATCAAAGGTCTCACTCTCATGCAAATCATCCCAACTCCAGTTTTTCCATATCAATCCCCAGTGCGTGAAAGTGCGTGAAAAAGAGTAAAAATATGTGAAAATTTAATTCCCATAATGTGACTTATTTAAAAAAAGGAATAACACTTCGTTACCAGTTTCTCCATATCAGTCAGCTTCTTTTTATATAGCCAATCTGAGACTGAACTTTTTATGTAGTTTCTTGCCAGTTGATTGATTGATTGATTAGAAAAATTGGGTAGTTTTTACTGTATTTAAAGGTGAATGTGGTGGAGGAGCAATAAGGATTGTGGGAAATTTATTAACATTGAAAAGCTGGAATTGATTTTTCTACAAAATGTGATGATTCAAGTATATGAAGGTTGTGTGATTTAAAAAAATTAAAAGTGTTGAAATTGGATAAATTTTATTTTACAGTAAATATATTTGTTGTAGTTTTAAAAAAAGGGCTTGTGAATTTTTATAAATCGTATATGATGAAAAAAAAAATATATCACGTATAACCAATCATTACAAATGTTATAATAGAACTGTTTATAGGTAGGAGGTTTTCTGATATACCAAGTGGCTTTTATTGCTAAGTCGTTGATATATACGGGGCGGCCAGAAGAATCAAAAATAACCAATTTTGAGTTTTAGTTCGCTTTTAATAATAATAATATGACATTTTTTTAGCCACTTGGTGTATTCAATAATTTATTTTTATCAACTGTTTGTAATTAACCATATAATATGATTAATATCGATATCATTATAAAATTTTATCTTATTTAATTGTAGTTTCGTGAACATATTTTGTAATAAAACCAATAAAAATTGTTATATTTTTATAGTTTTTTATTGATTGAAGTGATGTAAGTAAGTATGCCCGTTAAATGTTTAGGTCGAAAGGAATATATTTTTATATCAAATTTGACATTTAAAAAATAATGAGTGGACAATTTTGTTGAAGCAAACCCAATAACACAGAAATACTCTATTAAAAGACTTTTATGTTTAAAGAAAAATTATAATAATGACAACTATTAAAATTATATATGACAAGTATCAATTTTGTATATTATAAACAAGTACATAACAACTAGTAAACTAGAAGGAAAAACCTAGAAAATGATAATATTTCAACACTTTCCCTCATTAAGTGGTTTTTCTCTTCACTAAGTTAGTTTAATCCTATATTTGTACAAAGCTGTACTAATCTAGGTTTTGGAAGAGCTTTGGTCATCATATCAGCCAACTGATGCTCAGTATGTACTTTCTTAACGACAATTTCTCCTTCTGATACCAATTCCCGTACAAAAAAGTGCCTTGTTCGAATATGTTTGGTACGTCTATGGAATTCGGGATTTTGAGCTAACCTCAATGCTGGTTCATTGTCAATATGAAGTTCTGGTACAGCTGATAAGTTAGTTATTTCTGTCAAGAGACGTTTAATCCAAACTATTTCGCGAGCTGCCTCACTTGCAGCAACTATTTCTGATTCGGTTGTGGAAATTGCTACTGAAGTTTGTTTTTGGCTTAACCATGATACCGCACCTGCAGCATAAATACAAACAATTCCTGATGTTGATCTACCAGTGAGTGTATCACCACCATGATCAGCATCACTGTATATTCTTATGATTCCTTGCAGATGGTGTGGTTTATAAGTGATTCCATAATCCAATGTTCCTTGAAGGTATCTAAATATACGTTTCACCTTAATAACATCTTCTTTACTGGGATGTTCCAACGATCTAGAAACAACTCCTAGTGCATAAGATATATCTGGTCTCGTAGATACCATAAGATACATTAATGAACCAACAGCTTCTCTATAAGGAAAATTTAGAGATTCATCTTGATCTTTCCCTGATTGAGAATAGTCCTTAATAATAGGTGTTGAAACTGGTCTGCAATTTTCCATGCCAAACTTTTCTAAAATTTTCTTAGTATAGGACTTTTGGTGTATTTTTATTGAACCATTGTCTTTGGTAGATATCTCTATACCTAGAAAATATAAAGCAGGCTTGAGGGTAATTTTGAATTCAGATTTCAGTTTTTCAACAAAATCTGCAGTATGCTCAGGATGATTAGAAGCTAACAGGCCATCATCTACATAAAGAGCAAGTAAAAGTTTGATTTTTCCATGTAGCTTTATAAAAAGACAAGGATCAGCTTCGCTCATTATAAATCCATATTCCTTTAGAAATTTAACAAAACGTTGATTCCAGCACCTAGGCGCCTGTTTTAACCCATATAGGCTCTTGTGTAATCTGCAAACCTTTTGAGAGTTATCATTGAATCCTTCAGGTTGACGCATGTATATTGTTTCATCTAGCTCTCCATAAAGAAAAGCAGTTGATACATCGAACTGAGTGAGTTTCAACTTTTCATTTGCTGCAACACCAAGTAAAAGTCTTATAGTGCTAGATCTCGCAACTGGACTAAATGTTTGATCATAATCTACGCCTTCTTTTTGAGCAAAACCTTTTATGACTAGTCGAGCTTTATACTTATCAATGGAGCCGTCGGGATTCGTCTTTACTTTATAAACCCATTTACATGGAAGTGGTTTAATTCCTTCCGGGAGTTCTTCCAAAGTCCACGTTTGGTTTTCTTGTAAAGATTCCATCTCTATCTGCATTGCCTTTTGCCATTCTTCCTTCTCAGAGCTGTTTATAGCTTCTCTGTATGAAGATGGTTCTGAAGGTTCAGTTATATTTGCTAAAGAAGTCATTACAAAGTCTTCAAAACGTTGTGGAGGTTTTATTAATGCTCTATTTCGTAGATTTCTTGTTTCATCTATTTGCGGTTCTGAATTTTCTATTTCACCATCATGATTATCTTCGTCTTGACTTATAAATTCTGTTTTCTTCAAGATTTCTTCTGTTTGAATATCATTATCCTTAACATCTCGATTTTCTTCATTTTTCTGTCGAACAAATTCTAATTTGAAATTACTTTTAATTTGGAGAATGTTCTCTTGGAAAGTTACATCACGTGACCTGATTAATTTATTATTTTCTCTACACCATATGCGATACCCATCTACACCATCATAGCCAATTAAAATACCTTTCATGGCCTTTTTATCCATTTTCTTTTTTTGTTGTTTAGGTATATGAGCATAGCATGTAGTTCCAATAATTCTAAGATGCTTAATGCTTGGTTTCTTCCCAGTCCATAATTGTATTGGTGATTTTCCTTCTATTCTAGAAGAACCACTGAGATTGAGAATATATTTAGCTGTATTTATCATCTCAGCCCACAATCCTTGAGGAATTTCATCATGGGAGTGCATAAGAGCTCTAGCTGTTTCTACCAGCGTTCTATTTTCTCTTTCTGAAGAACCATTTTGTTGCGGTGTATACGGCATAGTAAAGCGTTGTTTTACTCCATACTTGGCTAAAATCTCTTTAACTTCTTTATTATCAAACTCTCCTCCATTGTCACAAAGCAGTTCTTGCACTGTATGACCTGCAGCTCTTATCTGAAGCAACATTTCTTGCAGCTTAGAAGAAACTTCTGACTTATGTTTGATAAAAAATACTTCACGAAAACAAGTAAAATCGTCTTTAAATAAAACGTAGTATCTAAACCCTGACATAGAATTTAAAAATGGACCACATACATCCGTATGAATACGTTCTCCAGGTAGAGTTGCATGTTCTCTTGTACCAAATTTTCTTCGATTGGCTTTTCCAAACACACATCCTTCACATATTTCGCTATCGAGATATACTTTGATTCCAAATTCTCTTTCTATTAAGTTTTTCACATGTCTTTTGTTTTGATGACCTAGTCTTTCGTGAAATAACTGTAGTTGTGATTGATTTGATATGTTATTCAATTCAGGTAATTTCGTAATAGTGTTTATATTTAGTTTAAATAATCCGGAATTTTGGCTTCTGTAACATTCAAGAACAACTATATTATCAATTTTTAGAAAACATTTTGTGGCTCTGGAGATAAATTGACTATTTGGTTTTTTATCTTGAGCAGCGAGAACGGAAAACAAATTTTTCTTGATTTTTGGTACAAGCCAAACATCACTAAGAATTAGTGTGTTTTTTTTTTTATTATTGACCAATGTTTCAAAAATTATTGTTCCTCTTCCTAGGGCTTCAATTTATTCACCACTTGCAGTTATCACTTGATGAGCTGTTGTGAAAGGTTCATAAGTATCAAATAATTCTGGACAAAATGTAATGTGATTTGTAGCACCATTATCTACATACCAGTTACGAACCACTTCTTCTGAATTAAAACATTCATTTGAACAGACTAGAATGACGTTAGCTTTTGAATTTGTAGTACTTGGCTTAGGGGGTTTGCCATCAGCACGCCATTTGGGACACATTTTAACTTTATGACCTTTTTCTTTACAATATTTGCAATACCAATTCTTGAACTTATTTTTATTTGGATATGAAGACGTACCAGTAAAAAGAACTTCTTGATTCGCCTTATTTTTATCTTTTTCATTCAAGGCTTTCTCATAAACACACAATTGATTCGTAAGGTTGTCTATTGTTCTATTATTTTTGGATATTAACATCCAACTAGATCTAAATGAGAAATAATTGTCTGGTAATGTTCCTAAAATTTTACAAATTAGCAACACTTCTGGAAGTTCAATTGCATTTTCTTTTTGAACTGCTAATTTCATTTCATTCCAAAGATTTTTAAGCTTAGACATATGTGTAGCTACATCGTCATTTGGTTCTTTTTCAAAGCTAAAGAATTCTAAATATATTTTTATATCAAATTTGACATTTAAAAAATAATGAGTGGACAATTTATTGTACCGGGTGTTTGATTAAAAGAAGTAATCCGCTGTATCTCAGATACTATTTATAGTACGGCTTAGAGAGAAAAAATCTGTATTACAAACTCGTATTCGAGACTCTGCTGGAAATTATTTTCAATTTTTCTACTCCACCGCAAGAAGGCGTAGTCATAATATCACAAAAACATAATTTTTCTATAATAAATGTACCGTTATAGTACCACAAAATTTAAATAGTTGTAATCATTAGATCATTTTATATAAGTTGATTGATTGTTTCGGCACCACCAGTCAGAGGCTTAGAGACCTCGGCACCTCAGCATTTAGCCTTTTTGTGCTCTTGGTTATACCGTTTATGTGAAGAGACCAGTAGCCCTTATCAGGCTCAACAGTCTTTTCACTAGGTCCTTCTTGGAGAAATCCTCCCTTGGACACTCTAGTCCTAGAAGTCATATCTCCAATGAGATAGTGCTTCACATTCGAAGATAATGTGAGAGGCTGTTTCCTCCTCTTCCATGCCCAAGGTACAGTGACCGGTGAGTAATCTCGTCACTTTCCTTATCTGGCCCCTGCTGAGGTTTAATATTTCTTTAGTCAGCGACTTCGAGGGTTTTTTTTGACAAAGAGTTTGCTGTGTACCTGTTTTGGCACGTGTCTCCACTACTTGTGATGTTTAGTTTGAATCCACGAGATGTACAACCACGTGCATGGATGTTTGGTAGAAGCCACAAGTAGTTTTAAAATATTTTTCAAGAAATTGAAGAAAGACTGCCAATATTTTTAATTAATTCAATATTAAAATGTCCCTTTTTAACGTACGCTGCTGATAGATATCAAATATTTCTAAGAACAACCACAGAACTTATCTATCAATAGTTGAAGTCAATAATACGTCGATTAGCACATATACAGGGATGCTCAAAATAAAATAAAAAACATTTTAAAATATGGTAAAAGAAAATAATATAGGAAAATATTTGGATATATTTTTCAAATGACACAATAAAAGTAGTTTGCATTAAATTTGGTAATAATCTTGATTTTAACATTTATAAAAAATTATGTTATACAAATATCTCTTGAAAATTTTTATTTTATTTTTTTGTAAATATTAAAGGATATTTAAATTTTTCTATTAGGGTGGAAGCGTTAGCGTACATCCTGATGATGTGAAGTTAATAGGACATCAAATATCTGATTTAGCAGACAACGAAACACCCTCTATTCCTCCCCCTGAAATAACGGATACGATAGACGGTAAGTTTTCAACAACAAAAATAGTATTGGGTATGTAGGAAAGTATCGCTTTTTCTTTTCACTCCGTAGAAAATAACGAGCTAATTAACATCAAATTTAATATTAAATCTTTATTCTACACTTTTCGATACGACGAATCATTAAAATTGTATCTGGAAACATTTTTTATCGCTAGAGGGCGTTATTTACACGAATAGCTGCATCCTACCCTGTCTTGATGCAAAATAACATTACTTGACCGGAAAAAATTATTAATTCGTATCCAATACGTAAAAAATATTATTTGGAGGTAAACAGCTTGGTGACTATTTAATTGATCTTCTTCTGGAAGGGTCTATTGGATATGCCGTGGTGAACAAACAAACTGCTTAGATAGACGATTTTGAGCAAAGGTTTTGTCAATTTTTCCGTATGAGTTCGATCTCCTCATCCAGCCTCCCTGTTAAACAGGTTAAAGTTGAATATTCAAGCGTATCCTAAAACATTTATAAACTAATTTTGAATTGAAATCATGTCACAGTTAAATGTCAAACACGATATGGCGTCATACACCGCTATCACAAAAATATGCGAAAAAAGAAGAAATTAGAGATGGGATGTAAGTGTAGAATAAAGATTGGTGCATTTAGAGTTATTTTTGTTGATAATTAATTTGTTATTTGGTGTAAATACTGCATTTTGCTTTTTTAACTTATTTTATTTTTATTGTATATAGTGGAATGTCTTTAATTTGGGTTGTGGATACTGTATGTTGTATATATTAACATAAAAACTCTTGTCATTTGTCTATTCCCTAATAAATAATACGTTTTGGGTAGCACTAGATGGCGCTAAAATGAAATTAGTGCATGCAGGAGTAGAGGACGGTTTTGTTGAAGATGCAGGTATAGTTTTTTAAAGTAACTGAAATACTATAATAATATGAACTGTAAAAACTGGTTCGAAACCAAATTCATACCCAACTAAGAGGAACCCAGTTTAATTATGGAAACGCCAGTTACCATTCACGATTGGTGGAACCAATTTCATGTTCTAGTTGGACTAGAACAAAATTACTAGATTCAAAAGAGACTTATGAAGTAAAAATACCAAATATGGGAAATTATAAAACAAAGTTGCCAAAAAGAGATAATTATTTGGGCTGTAAAGACCTGATACGTAAGGTTAGAGGAAAAACCACAACCCTTCCAATGTATGGAGGACCTCCGAAGTCTAATAATAAGGACGGGTCTAGAGAAAGAACTCTAGCATAACAATAGATCTGCAAAGATCATAGTGGAGAGGCTCTTAGAAGCATATAAGCCCCATATTAACGTTACTAACAATCCAAAATTGGAAGAAGCAAAAGAAAAGGTTGATATGTACAGGATGTCATTAGATTGTCACCTAAAATTAACTTCAAACAGTGCATGTCATCTGCTTTGCTTGTTCGAACTGTATGCATATCGTAATTGTTTTAAGTGTATTTTATTTAGAGTAAAGTAAATATTAAGACTGAATATTCTTTAATATTAAATTAAAACGTTTCGGTTAATTTATCGAGACCATTATCAAAGATTAAAAACTTTTTTAATGACAGAAGTTGTTGACTTATTGAGTTTTCTGGTGCTATATCATAAATAGGCTAACTAACGACATATATTTAACCATGGGGTGAAGTAGTGTGTTGTTGGTAGAAGGGTACATCAACAAGGAATACGTTCAAGGTTTTGTATCTGCAGGATAAATTACATGATATTACACCGGAAAATTGAACATCTTTCACTGATTTATAAAATACCTTGTAAAAAATCGGGATTATATAATGGATTTTGTATAAAACATACACTGAACAACATGATAAACAATAAAATTTCATGGAAAACAGCAATTTCCAACAATTTTTGCAATACGACCTTCTCAGTTTCATTTTAAAACCTAAAAAGTTTTGATTTGTCTCCCAAAAAATCAACAGCTATAGCATCACACTTTTCTTGCACAGTTTTTCGAATGAGCTTCCTAGCTATCTATATTGTTTGTAAAATCTCTTGCGCAGCTTAGATGCAGCCCCATGCTTCAAAAAAGCTTTCTTGCGCAGTATTCTCCAAATTAACTCTAGTTATTTTATCCTTTTGTTTTTTCGCCATTTATATAGACACATGGCTATTTGGAATATTTTTTGCAAGACCTACTTGCGCAGTGTAATTATAGCCTCACTGGCGTGCTTCATCAACTCTTTCTTGCGCAGTTTTAACCTGCTGTTATCTAATTACTCGATATTTTTGTTTTTCTATCATTTATATACACAAATGGTCATCTGGAATATTTTTGCCAGCCCTCTTTGCGCAGTGTAATTATAACCTCACTGACGTGCTTCATTAAATTTTTATTACGCATTTTTTACCCAATATACACTCTAATTACTTCATATTTTTGTTTTTCCATCATTTAATTACACACTTGGTCATCTGGAATATTTTTCGAAAACCTTTCTTGCGCATGGCCATTATATCCTCACCTACGTGATTAATTTAGTTTTTCTAGCGCAGTTTTTTCCTGATTAAAACCCTCTGATTACTTTATCTTTTTGTTTTTCCGCACATGTTTATCATCTGGAGTACTTTTTGCAAACTTGCTTGAGCAATAATTTACAACCTTAATAAAAACCATTTATTCCGTTTCCGAACATTATTTTTTTACGCGACCCTTCCCCATAATTTCTCCGAGATATGCAGTTAACGAAGTGTTGGAAATTTTACCATATTTCAACTTCTTAGCTTTTTGTTGATTTCCTTTCTGTTTCCATTCTTTCAAAATTGTTTCTTTTAGTCAAAACCCTATCCAAGAAATATTTTCTAAAGCTATCGCATACTTTAAAACAATATTAAGACAATAAAAAGGAAATTCTGAGTGGAAAACAATGTGGATGTTTATTTAAAAAATATATTGTATAAAGGTAAGTTTTTAGACGGTCTTCAGGGAAGGTTCGATTGTATAAAATTGGGACTATTTTTAATTTGGTGCTGGATAATATTTTATTTGTAAATTTCTTTTTATGTTAAGAAATGCATGCCGTTGACTTTTCTAGCAAATAATTTTAAAGATGGCTCGGCAGCTTTTCGTCTAAACATAATTCAGCTTATGTAAGATTTTTTTGTTGTTGAGAAAACTAGAAATTAGGTGAAATATGTTTAGATCTATTTATTCATATTTATTATGGATTAAATTGAAAATTTCGAAAGTGGAGTAGAATTAGGAGATTTGTCAATTTATGTCGTTCCTAATTCTACAACACTTTTTTTTCTGCTCTGGGGTGCACATACTATCACTATTTTTTATTTTATATCTTTGCTGTCACTATTAATCCTTAACACTTATAACGTTTTCCGTTGGCTCCAACTTTCTGAACCGCTCGATATTTTCCGAATATTAACATCTCGTCAAATGTAATCTTAGACAAAATGTTTTTAAAAGCTTAAAATTCTAACAATAACGCTACAAAACTTTTTTTCAATTGGCAGGACATGTAACTAGGTGAAATTTTTTAGGAAAAAAAATTTATTTGGGACTTTTTTTTGTATATAAATGAACATTTTGGTTTGTAAATAGTATTTTATATGTTTAGTTGTATTCATACTGGGTTAATTAGAACTTATGGACATATGACATATGGAAACGAAAAAAAAATCGAATAATTGATAGGTTATGTTTCGAAGTATTATTTTTTTTCGCTCCTTAGGTCACCTGAACATAAACCTCTGTATATGCATAGGGTGAGTTAACAAAAAGGGACATTGTTTTTTTTATTAAAAATGTTCTAGATTGTTAAGAATGATTTTACTTTTAAGTACAAAGATGTGGGGGTATTTCTTACTAATATGCAATTGATTTTTTTGATCAAAAATGATTCAACATATATATATTTCAGTAAAGTTAGTGGGCAAGTGTCTGGAATGACTGGAAAAACGATTTCCGATATACATAGCACAATCGCCGACTCTCTCCCTATGACATTGGACCATATTTTTATCTGTAACTCCCAAACTATAAGTTGTATCAATTTCTACTCTGTCTCAATCGATTTAGAATGAAATTATGTATAAAATAAAAATTTTTCGTTTCATTTTAATTAACATTTTTTGAGATATATCGCGTTAAAGTTCACTCTTATTTTTTTTCGAAAGATTTTTGCTACCCTCACTTTGTTCAGTTGTAAAATAAAAATCCCTTCATTTATAGTGTTGCTAATTTTTTTCATGGTAGATTAATCTTTTAAGAATGTCTTGCTAAAATGTCATCAACTCAATATTTACATTTTTGTGGTTTTTATGATGTTTTAAGTTCATAGATGTCGTTTCAAACCTTTATATCCCATTTTATGATGAAATTATAGTTTTTCCAAAATTATCAATTTGGAAATATACTACCTTCACTAAATCAAGCTCATCGGACGCAAATTTGTCCATAAAAATTTGTTCAGACCTATATTTGTAGCTCCAACTCACTTTTGGCTCTCCCCTTATGACAGTGTTCCATATTTTTGTCTATAGCTCCCAAACTGTTTGTTCTATCGACCTGAGCTCTGTTTCAATCGATTTAGAATGAAATTTTTGTATAAAAAGAAAAATTTTCGTCCCATTTTGATTAAAAATTTTCGAAGTATAGCGCATTAAAGTTGGCCCGCACTTTGATCGTCTGTAAAATAAAAATCCCTTCATTTATAGTATCGCTAATTTTTTTCATGATAAATTAGTCTTTTAAGAATGCCTTACTAAAATATCAACTCAATATTTACATTTTTATGGTTTTTCTGATTTTTGAAGGTCATAGATGTCGTTTCAAATCTCAAAATCCCATTTTATGACAAAATTATAGTTTTTCCAAAATTAATAATTTGAAAAAATACTACCTTCACTAAATCAAGCTCATCGGACGCAAATTTGTCCATAAAAATTTGTTCAGACCTATATTTGTAACTCCAACTCACTTTTGCTTCTCCCCTTATGACAGTGTTCCATATTTTTGTCTATAGCTCCCAAACTGTTTGTTCTGTCGACCTGAGCTCTGTTTCAATCGATTTAGAATGAAATTTTTGTAGAAAAAGAAAAATTTTCGTCCCATTTTGATTAAAAATTTTCGAAGTATAGCGCATTAAAGTTGGCCCGCACTTTGATCGTCTGTAAAATAAAAATCCCTTCATTTATAGTATCGCTAATTTTTTTCATGATAAATTAGTCTTTTAAGAATGCCTTACTAAAATTTCAACTCAATATTTACATTTTTGTGGTTTTTATGATTTTTTAAGTTCATAGATGTCGATTCAAACCTCTATATCCCATTTTATGACGAAATTATAGTTTTTCCAAAATTATTAATTTGGAAAAAGTACTACCTTCACTAAATCAAGCTCATCGGACGCAAATTTGTCCATAAAAATTTGTTCAGACCTATATTTGTAGCTCCAACTCACTTTTGGCTCTCCCCGTATGACATTGTTCCATATTTTTGTCTATAAATTCCAAACTGTTTGTTCTATCGACCTGCGCTCTGTCTCAATGGATTTAGAATAAAATTTTGTATAAAAATGAAAAATTTTCGTCCCATTTTGATTAAAATTTTTCGAAGTATAGCGCATTAAAGTTGGCCCGCACTTTGATCGTCTGTAAAATAAAAATCCCTTCATTTATAGTATCGCTAATTTTTTTCATGATAAATTAGTCTTTTAAGAATGCCTTACTAAAATTTCAACTCAATATTTACATTTTTGTGGTTTTTATGATTTTTTAAGTTCATAGATGTCGTTTCAAACCTCTATATCCCATTTTATGACGAAATTATAGTTTTTCCAAAATTATTAATTTGGAAAAAGTACTACCTTCACTAAATCAAGCTCATCGGACGCAAATTTATCCATAAAAATTTGTTCAGACCTATATTTGTAGCTCCAACTCACTTTTGGCTCTCCCCGTATGACATTGTTCCATATTTTTGTCTATAAATTCCAAACTGTTTGTTCTATCGACCTGCGCTCTGTCTCAATGGATTTAGAATAAAATTTTGTATAAAAATGAAAAATTTTCGTCCCATTTTGATTAAAAATTTTCGAAGTATAGCGCGCTAAAGTTGGCCCGCACTTTGATCGTCTGTAAAATAAAAATCCCTTCATTTATAGTATCGCTAATTTTTTTCATGATAAATTAGTCTTTTAAGAATGCCTTACTAAAATATCAACTCAATATTTACATTTTTATGGTTTTTCTGATTTTTGAAGGTCATAGATGTCGTTTCAAATCTCAAAATCCCATTTTATGACGAAATTATAGTTTTTCCAAAATTAATAATTTGAAAAAATACTACCTTCACTAAATCAAGCTCATCGGACGCAAATTTGTCCATAAAAATTTGTTCAGACCTATATTTGTAACTCCAACTCACTTTTGCTTCTCCCCTTATGACAGTGTTCCATATTTTTGTCTATAGCTCCCAAACTGTTTGTTCTGTCGACCTGAGCTCTGTTTCAATGGATTTAGAATAAAATTTTGTATAAAAATGAAAAATTTTCGTCCCATTTTGATTACAAGTTTTCGAAGTATAGCGCGTTAAAGTTGGCCCGCACTTTGATCGTCTGTAAAATAAAAATCCCTTCATTTATAGTATCGTTAATTTTTTTCATGATAAATTAGTCTTTTAAGAATGCCTTACTAAAATTTCAACTCAATATTTACATTTTTATGGTTTTTCTGATTTTTTAAGGACATAGATTTCGTTTCAAATCTCAAAATCCCATTTTATGACGAAATTATAGTTTTTCCAAAATTAATAATTTGAAAAAATACTACCTTCACTAAATCAAGCTCATCGATCGCAAATTTGTGCATAAAAATTTGTTCAGACCTATATTTGTAGCTCCAACTCACTTTTGGCTTTCCCCGTATGACATTGTTCCATATTTTTGTCTATAGCTCCCAAACTGTTTGTTCTATCGACCTGAGCTCTGTTTCAATCGATTTAGAATGTAGTTTTAAAAAAAAAAGGAAAATTTTCATCCCATTTTGATTAAAAATTTTCGAAGTATAGCACTTTGATCAGCTGTAAAATAAAAATCCCTTCATTTATAGTATCCTGTTAGGTTAGTCTTTTAAGAATGTCTTGCTAAAATTTCAGCCCTATATTTATATTTTTGTGGTTTATATGATTTTTTTAAAGACTATTCGAACATCTTTATGCCCCATATTAAAGTGATTTTCATTGAAGTATAAGCATTCAATAACATTTCTTCTTCGTCTCTCTATTCAAACAATCTAACCATCTTTTAATTCTTACAAAACTAACAACAACTCTAAACTATACCCTAACATTATATAACGATATTTATCGTTTAAATCACATTTTTTAATGAAAGGATATAGAAAGGAAACATCCACGATACTGGGTATGTCTTAAGTTCAGATAATTTTACTATTTTTGTCGGGCTGTGCCCCAGAGCTGAAAAATAATTCCCATTTCAGTAAACTCAACTCGTGGATACTCATAAAGTAATTATCGAAAAACAGAAAGCTTGAGTCAGTGGAAAACGTAAAATTGAAAAAAAAAAGATTTGTAAGTAAAAGTTATTTTTTCTCGTTTTGCAGGTTCAAAAACCTGGCACATGCGGCTAACGTTTGACAAGTTGCCGGGTGGCTGTAACCTGCATCGTTGCAAGCTGTGTGGGAAAATAGTGACGCACATCCGAAACCATTATCACGTGCACTTCCCGGGCAGATTCGAGTGCCCTTTATGCCGAGCCACCTACACACGCAGTGACAATCTACGAACCCATTGCAAATTTAAACATCCGCGCTACAACCCCGACACGAGGAAGTTCGATCAGCCGAAATTCGAACCGCCCAATGCCATAGCTAATGACGCTTCGGCCGATTGATTTTGGCTTTACTACTATTTTTACTATAGAACTATGTACGAATCATAGCAGGGGTGCGAGCGCTAGATTTTCAAGTCTAGCGCTACAAAAGTAGGTTGTACTTTTTTTTTTTAATTTTTTTTGCTTATCAAGTTTGTTTTGATATATATTATATCGTGCATATCTAAAAACTACTTTTAGATATCCACTTTTATTTTGAAAATATCAAAACAATCTTTTTAAATTACTACGAAATATTTCCCTGTTTCCTTATTAAAAATTTCAATAAATCTGTTCATGATTTTGTTCAGTTGACAAGCAAAACATATTTTTTTTGAAAATAGTGGGTTTACTTTTCAAGCTGGTCTTATCATTTTGACTTTTTTTTTTTTAAATTTCAAAACGCTGGATCCCAATAGGACTGTTTAGAAGACTTCAGCCCAGCCTATTTCCCTTTCGATTGACACTAACACATCACAAACTAAATTATAACTTATATTTATCACCTTTGTTGAATTCAAAATCAAAAATCTACTAAGTCACTTTCTACTTTACCCTGTAAACGTATTTTGCCAACATTTATATGGATAAATATAAAATGCTGAACAAAATTCTGCGGAATACATTTTTTTTTCCGGCAAACAGATTATTACTCTCTGAATTTGAGAGAATTTTCAAATTTTTAGAACACAACAGATCCAACCCTGTTTAAATTTATATAAACATTATCTTGAAAATTCCCTCCCTATACAGAGCGGTTCTTAAGTAAAATGCAGTAGATTCTTCACTTTAAAATTTGAACCAACTTGCCTTAAAGAAATTTTGATAATAAGAGAGGTACAGGGTGTTGAAGTTGAAACTTTAAATTTTGTTTTTTCGCATTAACTTTAACGTTTTTGAACGTTTATTCATAGAAATTTGGAACTGGGTGTATAAGTATATGAGTATAAGAAATCAAAATTTTGTATCTATTTCGATGTATGTTCAAAAGGGCGCCACATTGACCACATTTGTGGCATAAATAAGTGTTTTGCTGTTTAAGAAGAGACCCACTTTGATAATAAAAAAGGTACATTTGAACATACATCAAAATATATACAGAATTATGATTTCCCATATCCCAAAAATATCCAGATAAGTACAAATATTTATTGTAAAAAAAATCAAATTTCACCTTCAACACCCTGTATTTCTCTTACTATCAACAATTTATTGAAGCAGATTGGTACAAATCTACTGTACTTCTATATACAATTACTTAAGGACCACCCTGTCTACATACAAACTATGATTCGAGTAACATTTTAAATTTTTTCGAACAAAAAGATCCAAAGAGTTTTCCTATAAAATATAGCATCAAATACGCTAAAAATAAACGCCCTGTGTGTTATAATTTTACACTAAAACATTTTTTTGTTGCAAAACTAGATTTCTGGTACACCCTGTATCTTAAAACTTGGCACAGTTACAGCATCCCACAAGTCGTTAACTTCAAGTACTTAACGAAAAACCTTCCAATTTGAATGTATTTTAAGAAGAAGAAACAAATTTAATACTTTTTTATCTACAGAGTGTATCAAAAAATTCGGAACTCGATATAATGATTATTACACTAAAATCCGGGGAAATATTTTGTGGTTATTTTTTTTTGTTTTACAACTTTACTGCCCCCCTCTATGCTTATTTTTAATTCGCCGATTCAACTCGACCGAAAATTATGCACAACAATATATAAATTCTTATATTCATAAATTATTACGCATATTATATAATAAATACCGTGTGGTGCCAAAAAATGGTCCACCCCGATATTTGGCATTATTCATTAAATTTTAAGCAAATGCAGGGTAAATTACTATCGAGGGATGACTATCACAATTTTTTTTGATAGAACACCCTATAGATTTTTTTATTTTCTAAATTTCTGATTAAAAATTTTTTTGACCACCTTGTATTAATTTTTTAAATTAAGATAGGGACACATAAACTGACAAATATTCGGTAATTTTTCTTTGCAACACCCTGTAACTCTGTAAATATTCAGCTCTTCAAGGAAATTTGGAAAATAAAAAAATACATAGGGTGTTCTACTAAAAAAAGTATAGTAGTTCTCCATGCATTTTTTTTTAATTTAATGAATACTATCAAATATCGGGGAGGACTGTTTTCTGCGAACCACTCTGTATATTTAAATATTAAATATATAATACTCGAGGTTGTAGCTGATGACAGAAAGTTATGAATATAAATATATAGATTTACGAGAAAAAAAAATGAACACAAATATATTTACTTTATATCCGAGGAGAGGCGTGAGAAACAAACAAATCTTTCCTATCTAGTCTGAAGAAAATTTCTTTTTTTTTTTGTCCGATATTTAGAGCGACCCTCTATTTGAAATATATTTGTGTCAAACACATTGAACTTACTATAACCTAAGAATAGTAAAAAATCTGTGATGTTTTTTGGAGTTCGACCCAATTAAAAAAGAAAAAAAATTACTCTTTTATAAAGACGAACAATACTTATTCATATAGTTAGATATATAAAAAGGAAAAGTTGAAAGCTTATACCGTCCGTCAGTTAGTTTTAAATTGTGGCGGTAAAGAAACATCTTTATTTTTGTTCATGCTACTTACTTAGTTACAAAAAATAAACTGTCACATTGACAAGTTCCTAATTGACTCTCGTATGACAATATTTTTCATTAAAACTCCCAAACCGTTTGTTCTATCGACCTGAGCTCTGTTTCAATCGAATTAGAATGAAATTTTTCGTTTCACTTCCAAGAATATTTCTTTGAAATATAGTTTTTTCTTCGAATATTTTCGCTACCCTTACTTGAATCGCTTGTAAAATGGAATCTCCTCCGTTTATAGTATTGCTGATTTTTTTCTTGGTAGATCCTTCCTTTAAGAGTATTTTGCTAAAATTTTAGCTCAAAATTTACATTTTTGTGGTCTGTACGATTTTTTAAGTTCCTAGCTATCTTTTGAGACATCTCTATATTCCATTTTATGACAATTTCAATTTATCAATTTGAAAAAAATGCTACTATCACTAAATCAAGCTCATCATACACAAACCCGTCCATAAAAATTGGTTCTGAGCTATATTTATAGCTCCAATTCACTTTTGGTTCTCCCCGTATGACACTGTTCCATATTTTTGTCTATAACTCCCAAGCCGTTTGTTCTATCGACCTGAGCTCTGTCTCAATCGATTTAGAATGAAATTTTCAATAAACAGGAATTTTTCCGTCTCATTTCCATCAATATTTTTTTGAAATATAGCGCGTTAAAGTTTATACTTATTTTTTTAAGAACTTTTTATTCTTCCCTGTGACATTGTTTCATATTTTTGTCTATAACTCCCAAACTGTTTGTTCTATCGACCTGAGCTCTGTCTCAATCGATTTAGAATGAAATTTTCAATAAACAGGAAATTTTCCGTCTCATTTCCATCAATATTTTTTTGAAATATAGCGCGTTAAAGTTGATACTTATTTTTTTTAAGAACTTTTTATTCTTCCCTGTGACATTGTTTCATATTTTTGTCTATAACTCCCAAACTGTTTGTTCTATCGACCTGAGCTCAATCGATTTAGAATGAAATTTTCTATAAAAAGGAAACTTTTCGTCTCATTTCTATCAATATTTTTTTGAAATATAGCGCGTTAAAGTTGATACTTATTTTTTTTAAGAACTTTTTATTCTTCCCTGTGACATTGTTTCATATTTTTGTCTATAACTCCCAAACTGTCTGTTCTATCGACCTGAGCTCTGTCTCAATCGATTTAGAATGAAATTTTCAATAAACAGGAAATTTTCCGTCTCATTTCCATCAATATTTTTTTGAAATATAGCGCGTTATAGTTGATAATATTTATTTTAAGAACTTTTTATTCTTCCCTGTGACATTGTTTCATATTTTTGTCTATAACTCCCAAAATGTTTGTTCGATCGACCTGAGCTCTGTCTCAATCGATTTAGAATGAAATTTTCAATAAACAGGAAATTTTCCGTCTCATTTCCATCAATATTTTTTTGAAATATAGCGCGTTAAAGTTTATACTTATTTTTTTAAGAACTTTTTATTCTTCCCTGTGACATTGTTTCATATTTTTGTCTATAACTCCCAAACTGTTTGTTCTATCGACCTGAGCTCTGTCTCAATCGATTTAGAATGAAATTTTCAATAAACAGGAATTTTTCCGTCTCATTTCCATCAATATTTTTTTGAAATATAGCGCGTTAAAGTTTATACTTATTTTTTTAAGAACTTTTTATTCTTCCCTGTGACATTGTTTCATATTTTTGTCTATAACTCCCAAACTGTTTGTTCTATCGACCTGAGCTCAATCGATTTAGAATGAAATTTTCTATAAAAAGGAAACTTTTCGTCTCATTTCTATCAATATTTTTTTGAAATATAGCGCGTTAAAGTTGATACTTATTTTTTTTAAGAACTTTTTATTCTTCCCTGTGACATTGTTTCATATTTTTGTCTATAACTCCCAAACTGTCTGTTCTATCGACCTGAGCTCTGTCTCAATCGATTTAGAATGAAATTTTCAATAAACAGGAAATTTTCCGTCTCATTTCCATCAATATTTTTTTGAAATATAGCGCGTTATAGTTGATAATATTTATTTTAAGAACTTTTTATTCTTCCCTGTGACATTGTTTCATATTTTTGTCTATAACTCCCAAAATGTTTGTTCGATCGACCTGAGCTCTGTCTCAATCGATTTAGAATGAAATTTTCAATAAACAGGAAATTTTCCGTCTCATTTCCATCAATATTTTTTTGAAATATAGCGCGTTAAAGTTTATACTTATTTTTTTAAGAACTTTTTATTCTTCCCTGTGACATTGTTTCATATTTTTGTCTATAACTCCCAAACTGTTTGTTCTATCGACCTGAACTCTATCTCAATCGATTTAGAATGAAATTTTCAATAAACAGGAAATTTTCCGTCTCATTTCCATCAATATTTTTTTGAAATATAGCGCGTTAAAGTTTATACTTATTTTTTTAAGAACTTTTTATTCTTCCCTGTGACATTGTTTCATATTTTTGTCTATAACTCCTAAACTGTTTGTTTTATCGACCTGAGCTCTGTCTCAATAAATTTAGAATGAAATTTTCTACAAAAAAGGAAATTTTTCGTTTCATTTTTATGAATATTTTTTGAAATATACCACGTTAAATTTGATCTTTATCTTTTTTAAGAACTCTTCATTGTTCCATATTTTTGTCTATAACTTTAAAACCCTGTGTCTTATCGTCTTAAAATCTGTCTCAATCGATTAAGAATGAAATTTTCTCCCCTTTTTATTAGGTTTTTTTTCAAATAGTTCCAAACTTCGATGCATTGTAAATCTTATACTTTCCAGTTTAATTTTCATCTTTTAATTCTCAATTTTTAAATTTTCCCAGTAATTTGGCATATTATTTTGTAACTAAGTAAGATCCAAATCGCAAACTGACATTTTTTTTAAATGTTTTTTTTAAGTCTACATTAAATATCTATTGCCAAACTAACTAGTTTTTACATTTAAGTGCAATTATTTTTATTCTGTATTACCTCATTTCTTATCTCAATTTTTATTAATATATTTTATAGTTATAGAAAGTTTATTGTAAAATAATACTAATTTTTAAGATTTTTAGATTATACTCGAATTTTATACGGTACCTTGTATTTTAAGGTATTTTGCGGCCTTTTTAAATAGATAAATTGAATATATAATGGAAAAACTTGTTACATTTTTTAAATTTCGATTCTATTTACTTAATGTAAAATTCTATTCTACGTACAGGGTGTTCCAGACCTATTGAAATATAAACGAATTCGTCGCGGAACATTTTGTTTATTGTATTTGTTGTTGTTTTTTAGATAAAAAAAAACGACAACGCTGGTAATTCTTCTTCGAACACTTAATTCAAATTGATTAAAATACTCAATATAAACTTTTTTACATTTAAAAAAAATATTAATATTAACGCATTGTAAACATTGTACATAAACTGTTCGATATAATGTCTTAATTTTTGTGAAACTTGTGTGATTGTATATATATATATACTTTTTTATATAAAAAAATACGCTGCTCCAAACATATGATGCGTCGGGGCAGGGTATATACAGTATGTTTCAAAAAAATGTGACCCCGTTGCTTAATGACAAATTTTTATACATTTCTTTCGATTATATCAAAACTACTGACTACATCGTAATGAAATTTAGTATGAGTATGATTTGGCAGATTTCACATCCTATGAATTTATTTTTATATAAAGTTTCGTATTGTGTACATAACTACAGTATATAAATTGTATAACTAACGCACTCTATGATAGTCAAAATAAATTCATGGGATTTTTCAGCTTCCAAATCATATACATATTAAATTTCATTACAATGTTGCCAATAGTTTCGATATAATCTTGGAAAATGTGTATACAATTATTTTTTTCTGAATTTCTTTACAAAGAAACTCCCACTTATTTTTCGATGTTTTACTTAGCAACGGGTCACCTTTTTTTGGAACACCCTGTATATTCAGACAGGGTGAAAAAATAAACAGACGAAAATATTGTTTTGAATGCGGTCCTTATAATTCACAAAGTGTACGAAATGAGTGGTAGCGATGCAATTGTTTGATTTAAATTTTATAATAAAACAAAAAGTTTGTAAAGATTTCCGCTACAACTCTCTAATTTTTTTGTACAACTGTGATTAATCACCCTGTATAGGTTCGGGGTATTAAAAAATTTTTAACGCCCGCGATTTTTTATATTTTTCGAGTATGAGTGCGTGTGAAAAATACCCGGTGGAAAATATTGGAACCAAAAAAATAAAAATAAAAACTTGTCAATTGTGACGTGTATATCAGTCTTTAAACGTAGTCGATGTAAATGCAAAAAGCCTTATCGATGTATAATTTCAAGATTTTAATAAAATTCGCGATAAAAAAAATCGAGCTCAAGAGAGATTATACATTTTTTTGGAAAATATCGTCTATAAAATTTTCATTTCACTCATTTATTTGATAAAATCAAAGTTATCAGTGACGGGTAGAATGGAAAACAAAAAAAATTTCTTGGTAATATAAAATACAGGTTAGGTTAGGTTAATATAGTATCCAAATTTGAAAGTTTTTTATCCAGATTTCTGGTGGAATTTTTGATCCTTTCAATTACAATTTTCAGATCTAGTGAATAAGGAGGGTATTATAAAAAATTTCTTCACGTAACATAAACTGGAGGTGGACCACCTTGTAGGAAATAGAATTTGTCTCTAAAGCATTTAAACTGCTTCGATTATAGTTTTTGTTCCGAAAAATTCAAGTCTAGTGAGGCCCTGATATGATTTTTACTATCTACCAATTGTATTTTCAATAATACTGCCCATACTTCAAATTTTTATGGCCATTCTGTATATAATTTTTTCATGAAACGTGTAAAATTGTTTCATTTTACATAATTCACCCTGTAGGAAAATTCCAATAAATTTTGTTTGTTTTGGAAACCGGGACGTACTGTATATTAGAGTAAAGATTCTTTCTAGTGTATACCCGTCACTGATGAGATGCAATATAAAATAAATTGCAAAAATTACCTCCTTGTGACACTCAAAAATGTTTTTGTAGACGTTAATGGTATTTTTTCCGAAAATTTCACAATAGTATCTAAAAAATAGTGACCCTTTGGTTACGGTAAAAATTATAAAACCTCGCAATTTTTTTCTGTATGATATCACGCTTTTTTTAAATTGAGAGCGAATAATTGACCTGATTCGACATGATATTTTGACAGGTTTAGGAACTTTTAGGAAATTTTTCCTTCATATATTGCCCTAATTTAAAGGAAACTATATTTGTTTAAACTATCAAAGTAAATAGGTATTCTAGCACCGATTCGGCCTATTGGTGGAGGCGCTAACTTGGAAATCTCCATAAGAATCGCAAAAAAGCTAAGCTCAAAAATAGCAAAAATGGTTCCCTTCGAGGTCACGCGTCCTCTTCCATTCTAAGATGTTTTCTGAAGCGTTTTGAGACGTTTTCTGAAGCGTTTTGAGACACACTTGTCACCTGTCACTTGCCAACTGTCTAACTGCAATTTCGGTTCACCTCCAAGACTCCCCAAATTTGGATCAAATTCCTCAAATTAACCCACGCATGACGTCATCGACTGAAGCTTTCTGAGACGTTTTCTGAAGCGTTTTCAGACGTTTTCTGAAGCGTTTTCAGACGTTTTCTGAAGCGTTTTCAGAAGTTTTCTGAAGCGTTTTGAGACGTTTTTGAAGTGTTTTGGGACGTTCTGAAGTGGAGTGACACGTTTTAAGACGTTCTGAAGTGTTCCGAGTCGTTTTGAAGTTCTCTCGGGCATTGCGAGATGTTCGTTGATGATGCAGACGCAGGAACACTTCAGAACGTCTCAAAACGTGTCACTCCACTTCAGAACGTCCCAAAACGTCTCAAAACGCTCCAGAAAACGTTAATTTGAGGAATTTGGTCCAAATTTGAGGAGTCTTGGAGGTGAACCAAAATTGCCGTTAGGCAGGTGACATTTGACAGGTGACAAGTGTGTCTCAAAACGCTTCAGAAAACGTCTCAAAGCGCTTCAGAAAACGTCTTAGAAGGTCTCGGAATGCATCAAATGCTTCAGAAAACGTCTTAGAATGAAAGCAGACGCGTGACCTTGGAGGGAACCATTTTTGCTATTTTTGAGCTTAGCTTTTTTGCGATTTTCTTATGGAGATTCCCATGTTAGTGCCTCCACCAATAGGCCGAATCGGTCCTACCTATTTACTTATCAATATCCAATCTTGAATATTTGTTAAAAAACTACCATTTATTTGTATACAAGGTTAGGTTAGCATTTTCGTTCAGCTTGATTTCTTGGGATCTACCCTTACATTGTTGACTTGTAAAATTACAACCCCTCCTGTTATACTGCTATTTTTTTCCTAGTGGATGGGCCTTCCTAGAAAATCTTACTAAAATTTCAGCTCGGTATTCACATTTTTGTAATTTGTATGATTTTTTTAAAATTCATAGATGTCTCTTCAAACACCTCGATATCCCATTTTAGGGTAAAATTTCAATTTTTCCAAAAAACTGATTTCGCCAGTCTACTTTTCATCTTCAAAACCCCCCATTTTCAAGTTTTCAGAGATATTTCCTGGATAAAAACATTTGTTTATAAATTTTTCCAAAACACCCCTGTTTTCGCAATGTTCTATTATTTTTCTTTGTTGCTAATGCTGGGAAATATTTATCTAAAATTAATACAAATAAATAAAATTGTCACTTTCATGGTGTTACTATTTTTTGTTTGCAAAAAAATAATATAAATTTCTTGACATATAATTCGAAACAATTTTCATATAATTCCCAACTGTTGAAGGAAAACTTGAATATTTGTTATAAAAATGTATTTTACTCCTATATAGGGTAAATTGAGAATTCTAGAACCTATACAGGGTGATACATATTCGTATAACTTGGTTTCAGATTGATTGTAATTTTTGAGCCGAAAAAATATTAAAACCTGTTGGCTATTTCACTTTCCAATTAGAGAGAAAAAGTTCTGCTTTTTTTGTGAATATTTCTCCCAAATTATTCTGTATATACAACAAGATCAGTCAATTATTCGTTGTCGAATTAACTTTTTAGACATAACGTACTTGCAGGGTAACTCTCTATTAGATATCTATTTTGTTTAAAATTATTTTATTATATGACTATCTCTTGCCGAGACGTTTTATATATTATTAAAAAAAATAGGTAATCATCATAACAACTCTATTTACAAAAAAAAAAGAAACGGTGGTTAATTTTTATATTAATATATTAGATATTAAATATTTCTATTGGCAAAAATTAGGAAAGAGTTGAAACTAAAAAAAAAAGATTGTGATATGATAAGGATTGGTGCTAAGCAACCTTGTATTACACAAGTTTTATTAATATTTAAAAATTGTGCAATATTTAGTTATAATAAATTTCTTTTTTATTATTATTATTTTCAAATGATATACTTTTAATTTTATTCGTGTACAATTTGTATGATAAAAGAAAAATACGCAGTAAAATGGGATTGTATAAAATATGGTCTGTAAGTTTGTTGTTGTTGACGTGTTTCATTATTATTATTATTTTTTTTTTTTAATAACATTTTGTTGTTTAAAGGTTGCGGTTAACTTTTTGATAGTTAATTTATATTTTATATACACATTAATATATCTATATTGTGCTTTTAATAAATTTATTTTATAAATTTTCATATACATTTACTATGAATGTAATTCATGTAAAAAAAATTGGGTAAAAGAAAATATTGCCACAACGACTAGGGCGATATGCTGACGAGGATTTCTTTATAAAATTTTCGAAAATATTGACAGTTACGCGCTTGTCACATGTCATCTTGATGTCACTTGTCGTATATTTGACAATTAAAATGACAAGTTTCGCATGCGCATAAGTAAAGTTTTCTCAAATTGTAAATTTTTCTTCACTACGGTCTTCCATAATGTATTTCAACATATTTATTTCCTTCATGAAATCTTCGTTTTTTAACCCAGATGGTCATTTAGGTCAAAATCGTGTGCCAAAGTTGCGAGTTGGTCGCAATTTGAAGTTTTTTCAAATTAACGAGATTTTTACAAAAAAATGAAACAATTTATCAGAAAAGTCCTTTTTTTTCCCTTTAAGTTGAAGTATACTGGAATTTTTCGCTATTTAAGACGTTTTTGAAAATTTTATCATAGAAATCGTAGAAAACTTTGAGAGAGAATAGTTTAAAACATTTCTTCATCTGTTAATATAAAAAAAAATTGAATTGTAACATCTTACAATTCATAAAAAAGGTATTGACTTGGTAAATCCTGCCTTCCATATTTGTAAGAATTAGTTCAAGAGAGGTGGGACTTGGAAATTTTGCACTATTACTCTAATATCATTTTTAATACTGTTACACATGAAAATATATACAGAGTGTTCTAAATAACTACGAATATACAGCTTTTAACTTACCTCATCAATACTGGGTGTTTTTTTACTAATATTCTAATTTTAACTATTAAAATGTATATTTTAAATAGAACACCCTGTATTTATAAATATATATATTTTTTTAAATTTTCATTGAATACTGGGTGCGGTATCTAACTATCACGGTTTGTAGACAAGATATTATGAATTTTAGCCCGTTTATTTGTGGAATAAAAATGGCAGCTTTTGCTAAAAAAGACTTAGTTGATTAAGGAAGGAATAATATGAAAATAGGTCTTATTTGCCCTTGTTATAGAACGCGCTTTATGAAATAAAGGAAGTATTGAATTTAAAGTAGGTCTGTGTCGTTTTCTACTCATTATTCCATGAAAATTTTAAGAAATAGAAATTAAATTTTGATATTATTGTAAAGGTGGTTGCATAATTTCTCAAAAAAATTTGTTATAATATTGTGCCAATATAATATGTGCAATTTTTTTTCTTTTGTACGTTCGAGAAGATATATTGTGATGATGAGAATCAAGATCAAAAATGAAATGTAACTATTTTTAAAAAATAGTTGATAAAAAAACGTTAGTGCTCAAAGATCAAAAATATATATATTATAGATATTGGAGAATTTAAAATATATTTTCGCTTTGGCGACTTTTCATTTTTTTCAGGTCTTTTTTTTGATACTTAATTATAAATTAATTACCTAGTTTAGTGTTTTTTTCTTTTTTGAAATATTAAAAATTATGTTAAGAATTACTTGCATTCATTAAAAAGCATTTATATTGTATTTTAATAAGTTTTATTAAAAATGGTGTGTTTTAGAATTGGTTTGTTTTTTTCAAAAAACCTCCCAAACAGGACATTTCAGCTACCATCACCAACTTAAAAAGTGTCGGGGAACCACTACGAGTTTAGGGATACCTACATTTTTGGTTATTATTTCAGCTTTTACGAATACGTATCTATAATAGTGTGTTTTCGGATAAAACTACAAAGTGTGATTAAAAAGTTGAAAAAACATCTAGGTTTGTAGTTATTACCAAATATAAAGAAGAAACTAATAAAAAAATATATATCACGTCGATATTTTTAATTTCTACTCAGTTTCATTATATTTTTGTGAAATTGTCTTCACATTACGTTGAGTTACACTTAAACTGTGGAAATTACAACTATGAAGTCGTTTTGAGGTAAATTTCGTCCCATTTGCTGATATAAGCTATTTTCGAGTGTTTTAGAATAATGGCTTGTCTAATAAAATGTGGGACAATCTGTATACTATCGATAGCGTAATATTATTGGATGAATTGTGCTACTTACTATGAAAGTGTGTAAGGGACATATAATATTTTATCTTCTAAACTTTAAATTGGAAATTTTGTTGAATTTTAAAGTTCTAATTGAAGGATTGTTGAATTCCCAAGTTAGAGCAGCATATTTTGTTGAATTTCCAAGTTTAAACTTGAAATTTTGTTGAATTTCCAAGTTTGAACTTGAAATTTTGTTGAATTTGCAAGCTTAAATTGAAAATTTGGTTGAATTTACAAGTTTAAACTGCAAATTTGGTTGAATTTCTAAGTTTAAATTGCGAATTTTGTTGAGTTTATCAGCTTAAATTGAAAATTTTGTTGAATTTGCAAGCTTAAATTGAAAATTTGGTTGAATTTACAAGTTTAAACAGCAAATTTGGTTGATTTTCCAAGTTTAAATTTCGAATTTTGTTGAGTTTATCAGCTTAAATTGAAAATTTTGTTGAATTTTCAAGTTTAAACTTCAAATTGGGTTGAATTTGCAAGCTTAAATTGAAAGTTTTGTTGAATTTACAAATTTAAACTGAAAATTTGGTCGAATTTCCAAGTTTAAACTGCAAATTTGGTCGAATTTCCAAGTTTAAACTGCAAATTTGGTTGAATTTCCAAGTTTAAATTGCGAATTTTGTTGAGTTTATCAGCTTAAATTGAAAATTTTGTTTAATTTACAAGTTTAAACTGCAAATTTGGTTGAATTTCCAAGTTTAAATTGCGAATTTTGTTGAATTTCCCAGTTTGTTGAATTTTCAAGTTTAAACTTCAAATTTGGTTGAATTTGCAAGCTTAAATTGAAAGTTTTGTTGAATTAACAAATTTAAACTGCAAATTTGG
This sequence comes from Lochmaea crataegi, assembly GCA_947563755.1. NCBI lineage: Eukaryota > Metazoa > Arthropoda > Insecta > Coleoptera > Chrysomelidae > Lochmaea > Lochmaea crataegi. The sequence continues at coordinate 7,609,180 of OX387433.1, read as the reverse complement.
TCGAATTTCCAAGTTTAAACTGCAAATTTGGTCGAATTTCCAAGTTTAAACTGCAAATTTTGTTTAATTTACAAGTTTAAACTGCAAATTTGGTCGAATTTCCAAGTTTAAACTGCAAATTTGGTCGAATTTCCAAGTTTAAACTGCAAATTTGGTTGAATTTCCAAGTTTAAATTGCGAATTTTGTTGAATTTTCAAGTTTAAATTAAAAGTTTTGTTGAATTAACAAATTTAAACTGCAAATTTGGTCGAATTTCCAAGTTTAAACTGCAAATTTGGTCGAATTTCCAAGTTTAAACTGCAAATTTGGTAGAATTTCCAAGTTTAAACTGCAAATTTGGTCGAATTTCCAAGTTTAAACTGCAAATTTTGTTGAATTTACAAGTTTAAACTGCAAATTTTGTTGAGTTTATCAGCTTAAATTGAAAATTTTGTTGAATTTACAAATTTAAACTGCAAATTTGGTCGAATTTCCAAGTTTAAACTGCAAATTTGGTCGAATTTCCAAGTTTAAACTGCAAATTTGGTCGAATTTCCAAGTTTAAACTGCAAATTTGGTCGAATTTCCAAGTTTAAACTGCAAATTTGGTCGAATTTCCAAGTTTAAACTGCAAATTTGGTTGAATTTCCAAGTTTAAATTGCGAATTTTGTTGAATTTCCCAGTTTGTTGAATTTTCAAGTTTAAACTTCAAATTTGGTTGAATTTGCAAGCTTAAATTAAAAGTTTTGTTGAATTAACAAATTTAAACTGCAAATTTGGTCGAATTTCCAAGTTTAAACTGCAAATTTGGTCGAATTTCCAAGTTTAAACTGCAAATTTTGTTGAATTTACAAGTTTAAACTGCAAATTTTGTTGAGTTTATCAGCTTAAATTGAAAATTTTGTTGAATTTACAAATTTAAACTGCAAATTTGGTAAAATTTCTAAGTCTAAACTGCGAATTTGGTGCGTTGGTGCTGTCGTAAGTGATTTTATCATTGGTACACTTTTTACTAAATCAATTTAGTCGAAGAGGAGTTTTAATGCGTTTATATCTATAATTATACAAAGTGATCTATCGCCCTAAAAAAAAAATCTACCATTATTCCTTTGAAAAAATTACGGTAAGCGTTTTAAGGGAAAAAAAGGATGCGGCAACGTTCCAAACGATGGGTAATTCTTCTACACAAACGCACGAAACTTTTTTTCTAATCCGAACATTTTTTTGTTTCAGATATAAAGTGTTACAAAGTCTCCCAACTTTTCGAGAGGGTAGGTACGATGGACGAAAGAAGGAGGTGCGTATTGTGCGGTAAAATAGTCAGCAATACTCGCAATCACTACTACGTACATTTTCCCGGACAGTACTCGTGTACCCATTGTCCGGCCGTTTACACGCGCAGTGATACGCTTCTGTTACATATGAGGACAAAACATCCAGCCGTTGCTTAGCTAATGCTACGTTGCTAAGTTATTCATTTTTTCAAGTATAATTATCAACTGTATTTTCATTGTTTGGTAGAAAAATGAACGAAAATTTATGAAAATCAGAAATTATGAACGATTAAGGTGAAGGGGAAAGTTGTTAACGTGAGATTTCATAACCAACGACCTTGACGTCGTCATATCAATAACGATGAACCAAAAATTTATCAAAACTGGGACTTTTTTTATTTTTGAGGTGGTTAATTTAATCTCTGCTGTCCACCATGTTTTCAACACCCATAGTCATTCCAGAATCACAGATGTTATCACAAAATCGCTTTTTGGAATGAGAAGTGATAACATGTTGGCTACAATTAACGACAACCAACCATACCATATCCAGCTAAACTGGGATGGGTTGGAAGCATGCAGTCAGGAAGGAACGTTGGGACGGATCCAAAACTGACATAAGAACTGGAGCTGGACTTAGGTGCAATGTCCACGCATCGTTGGGGAAGTTTGCATCTGTATTCCAGGCAGAAATCTACGCTATCGACACGTGTTTGCAAATGAACATCGAAAGGGGGAATAAAAGGCCAAAAGATCCTCATACTCTCAGATAGTCAGGCAGCACTGAAATCTTTAGCATGTCCCCAGATCAGATCTAGACTTGTCTGGGGCTGCCTACAAAAACTGGCAAACCATAATAGAGTAACTCTTAAGTGGGTCCCGGGGCACAAAGGTATTGTAGGCAATGAAAAGGCAGATACCTTAGTGAAGCTAGGGTATGAAATTGCATTCACTGGTCCTGAACCAGTATTTGGAATATCAAAATCTGCTGCACGTGGTTTTAAATATTAAACCTCAGCAGGGGCCAGATAAGGAAAGTGACGGGTTTAATCACCGGTTACTGTACCCTAAGGAAGCACATGCATACAAATGGCATATATAGGGAGGAACCTATCTGTCGGTTGAGCAAGGAAGAGGAGGAAACAGCCTCTCACATTATCTTCGAATGTGAAGCACTGTCTCATTGGAGATATAGACTCAAACTGGGACTTTTTTTATTTTTGGGGGGGTTAATTTAATCTCTGCTGCCCACTATGTTTACTTCTGATAGTCCTTAAAATTAGAGATACAAAGGGTTCTTTAAAACGATACTATAAAGCAGAAGAGACCCTGGACGAAATGCACAGTGATCTTTTAACAAAACGAATCAAACTGGGACTTTTTTATTTTTGGGGGTGTTCATTTAATCTCTGCTGTCCACCATGTTACTTATGATTGTCCTTAAAATTAGAGATAAAAAAGGGTTCTTTAAAACTATACCATAAGGCAGAAGAAACCCTGGACGAAATGCACAGTGATCTTTTAACAAAACGAATCAAACTAGAAACTTTATTTTTTGGGGGGTTAATTTAATCTCTGCTGTCCACCATGTTTACTTATGATTGTCCTTAAAATTAAAGATACAAAGGGTTCTTTAAAACTATACTATAAGGCAGAAGAAACCCTGGACGAAATGCACAGTGATCTTTTAATAAAAGGAACCAAACTAGAAACTTTATTTTTTGGGGGGTTAATTTAATCTCTGCTGTCCACCATGTTTACTTATGATTGTCCTTAAAATTAGAGATACAAAGGATTCTTTAAAACTATACTATAAGGCAGAAGAGACCCTGGACGAAATGCACAGTGATCTTTTAACTAAACGAATCAAACTGGGACTTTTTTTTATTTTTGGGGTGGTTAATTTAATCTCTGCTGTCCACCATGTTTTCTTATGATTGTTCTTAAAATTAAAGATACAAAGGGTTCTTTAAAACTATACTATAAGGCAGAAGAAACCCTGGACGAAATGCACAGAGATCTTTTAACAAAACGAATCAAACTGGGACTTTTTTTATTTTTGGGGGGGTTAATTTAATCTCTGCTTTCCACCATGTTTTCTTATGATTGTTCTTAAAATTGAAGATACAAAGGGTTCTTTAAAACTATACTATAAGGCAGAAGAAACCCTGGACGAAATGCACAGTGATCTTTTAACAAAAGGAATCAAACTAGAAACTTTATTTTTTGGGGGGTTAATTTAATCTCTGCTGTCCACCATGTTTACTTATGATTGTCCTTAAAATTAGAGATACAAAGGATTCTTTAAAACTATACTATAAGGCAGAAGAGACCCTGGACGAAATGCACAGTGATCTTTTAATAAAAGGAACCAAACTAGAAACTTTATTTTTTGGGGGGTTAATTTAATCTCTGCTGTCCACCATGTTTTCTTATGATTGTTCTTAAAATTAAAGATACAAAGGGTTCTTTAAAACTATACTATAAGGCAGAAGAAACCCTGGACGAAATGCACAGTGATCTTTTAACAAAACGAATCAAACTAGGAACTTTTTTTTATTTTTTAGGGGGTTAATTTAATCTCTGCTGTCCAGCATGTTTACAATTCTGATTGTCCTTAAAATTAGAGATACAAAGGATTCTTTAAAACTATAGTATAAGGCAGAAGAAATCCTGGACGAAATGCACAGTGATCTTTTAACAAAACGAATCAAACTGGGAACTTTTTTTAATTTTTGGGTGGTTGATTTAATCTCTGCTGTCCACCATGTTTTCTTATGATTGTCCTTAAAATTAGAGATAAAAAGAGTTCTTTAAAACGATACTATAAGGCAGAAGAGGCCCTGGACGAAATGCACAGTGATCTTTTAACTAAACGAATCAAACTGGGACTTTTTTATTTTTGGGAGGGTTAATTTAATCTCTGCTGTCCACCATGTTTTCTTATGATTGTTCTTAAAATTAGACAGGGTAATTCAAAAATGAAGAATTGTACTAGGAAATTTTAAACTATCGAAAACGCAGGATAGAGAAACTTGAGATAAAACTGTAAATTTTGTTGAATTCCCTAGTAAGACATAAAAATTTTATGTCCACAATAAGATTCTAATTACATTAAAATATTCGTACAGGGTTTTTCAATACTACTGGTATCCTTCAAGCAACAATAATTAAGTTAATCTATCACTTCGGGTAGGAAGGATGGATACTCGGTAGAGTGATAGGAAGAAAACTGAGTCTGCGCAAGAACGTCTGTCATTTTGCATTTCTCCCACTTCAGACGTTGTAGTGGGGGTAAGAGAACTTATTGTGATAATTTTTTTGTTACAGTTGACGATTATGCTTGGAAAACGAATAATTTAGCTTAGATTTTTACCTAAAAATACAATAGAAATATATAGAGTAGATAGTATAAATTTACCGACATGATTTTGTAAATATACCAAAGAAACTAAGTTTTCTACTCAAAACCGTACTTATAGATCTAAAATTTTTTTTCGTTTTCAACAAAGATATTTTTGTCTTCGTACCGCTTCAAATTTCACATCAAAAAGTGAAGATTTTTAACATTTTCTACAAATCGTACTTAGACCAGGCCTATTAATAAATTCTCCGGTCTCCAAGTTCAGCTTTATTGTACAATTCTTTGAGAAACTGTCGCCTGTCTCATTAGCATACATACAATCGTAAAGACTGCATGATGATGTCCAAGACACTCAACTGAACTTGTTCTGGTCTTTGGTCGGCTGCACTAACTTGAGTGTCTATTTGGGATCCGTCTCTGAACCAGCTCATATCCGCCACAAATAGAGAGCCCATTCTTTGACAGAATGTTCCTGAAGGTCAGTTCCTGTGAATTTTTAGTGGGTATGTGATCCGAAATCATGGCCAATAGCTCCGTAACGTCCAGTTCACATATGCATCGCTCTTTACCCATCACAACCCAGCAATTGGTCCCCACCAATCATTCTCGTCACCACCTTAAGGGGTGTTATGTTGAGAATTCTTACCAACACCGCAGTAGAAGTGGAGCGAATTAGGCATGCTCGTCTTTTCAGTCTGGTGAGTCTAGCACTTGCTCCACTAGACCACGGAGCAATATGTGATGATAAAGCCAGTAGATCTGTCTTAGACAAAGCTTATTCCATAATTTAAATACTTCTTTATGAACTTTACAGGGTGTTTTTGGATGGAATCAACCAAAATCTTGAAGTAACGTCACTTTTATCATCTTCTTTAACTATAACCTCAATCTTAGAACCACTCAAAGGATTTTTATAGCAAAGACAAAAATATTTCGGTTGTACTTCAAGTGCGTGTCCAAAAAAATAAACTTAGATATATAATATATTAATGTACAGTTTTTTATTGTAAAAAAAAACAAAATTTAGTAGTATTTGGTTTAAGTAGATTTTAGAACGCGTATTAGAGACTCGCACACAAAAATTGAACTTGGGACAGTTTTTAAAAAAATAATTGTCCAAGGAACTTGTTTGTGCCGTATTTTTATTAACGTTTATGATGTTAACAGTGCCGAAACATTTAATTTGCAATAAATCTGTTTTATTTTAAAAACAGATGGTACCAGTTAGTGCAAAAAGTAGGGGGTTCATAAAATTTTATTTAATAAAAATATTTGTGCCAAATTTTAAGGTTTTTATCACAAATTCTACGAAAAAAGATGTTCCGACAAGGAATCAAAAACTATAGGGTGGAAACAATTAAACGCTCATTTTTTCAATGGAATCACCCAAAATACTCGATTTTCATACTACTGCCTGTTTGGAACAATTTCAAACTGTGATTGGAACTGATATTAACTATCTGGAATGCTCACACTTTTTTTAAAATTTTGCTAGTTACAATTTTTTCAGGGACATTTTTTCTGTATGGTATATGCCTATAGTTGGACGGTCCAAAAGCAGTGCTGCCATTTTCAAATTATCGTTAGTCGGTCAAAAATGGATATTTTCAGACCAAAATTTTAGTAAAATTATTAGAACCATGCAGGAATAATTAAAACTTGATCCAGGACTGTCAAAATTTTATAATTTCAGTAGTTCATTTTTCAGATAAGATTTTCATTTTGGCGATATTTATATTTACGAAAAAGTATTTTTTTCCGAAACTAATTGTACAATTTTACTCCTACATCATTTAGAAAGTAATTTGAGTGATTGAGAAATTTTTTTCGTGCTTTTTTTGATTTTAAAACTATCTGGTCCACAAAAAATCTCACTAGGATCAAGTTCGATTATCAAGCTCCATCCGGGGGTGAAATATCTTTGAAAAATCTGTAGCTAGCTTATATTCTTAATTTTATTTTGATTTAATATCCTAACATCGAAAAAAATAAATCTTTTGGTGTTTGAAGGAGAAAAAATATCACTATATTTAGAAGATTTGTCATTATCCCAACTTTGCTATAAAATATGAATTTTTATATACAGGGTTGTTCGTAAATATTGGTCCAAACGGAATAGCTAGAAGCTCGGCACAGAATATTACGATATCACGCGACTTGCTTCAATAAAATATTGATAATAAAAAATATACAGGGTGGCAATGTTAAAATATAAAAAATATTTTTCCAAAATGCCATTATTTCACAAAATTAACGCTAACCATTACTTACGGACCACCCTATAAATATTCACCTGTAAAATTTTACGAGAAAAATCCATTTTCCATTTTATAGCGTCTTAATTCTCCTCCATTTGGATATTGAATGTATGTTTATTTTTTTTTCAAATTAGCTCAAGATGTATATTATATTTGTAATTTTTACCACGGAAGTTATAGATATATTTAATACTCCATCCAAGGTGTCTAAACATTAATGTCATATTTAGACATTTTCAAAATGCATTATGTATATTATTTCAAATGGAACACCCTGTATATTAATATAACTATGCTCGGAGAAAATAGGAGTTGGATCATATTTAGAGACATTGCCCATCTCAATAAGCATCACATAGTATTAAAAGAAATAAATAAATAAAAGGAAAACTGCTTTAGAAAAGTGCAATTTTTTTCATGGAAAGAAGATGAAAAACTAGTCATTTGCGTGCAATGTTGCCAAAGAAATTTTGCCAAATTATATTATACAACAACTAGTCACTTATTAGAGAAAAAAAAAACATTTATTTACATAAAATTTTATGTATATGTACTGTACTTGTAAATATATTAAAGTGTAGATTTAAAGAGTGAGAACTAACCTTCGCAACCCTTCACCGATCTTAAGGGCGCTAAGTAATCTAGTCGATAATTTTTGAGATACAGAGGGTCAAACATTAGAAAAAATAACTAATTTTTTTAATGTACAGTTAACGAAAATAAATCTCTTTAAATGCAACTGATTTCAACAATACTATCATTGTTGTTGTTTGAACCCCCCATATTTCAAAAATTAAATCGGCTGGGACACTTTTTCTATAATACTGGGTGTCCCAGAAGTTTCTGACCCATTTTAGCTGCAAAAATCTCGGCACTCAGAAAAACGATAGAGAGGTGCGGTTTTCGATGAACATTTTCTTTTTATTTAAAGTTTCTTCAGTATAATTGTAGAAAAATGGTATTTTTTAAATGCAAATATCGTCTATTTCTTCAATGGAACACTCTATATATTTTTTTCTATCTAACAGCTGAACTGTTTCCCGTTCCGAAAATGTATAGTTTGTTGAAATTTAGATGAAAAATGAGTAAGTTATTTGGTTTTTAATGATGATTGTTTATAAATAAAAAACAATTACAAAATTTGCCTGCTAACTAATACCTACGCTTAAAAAAAGTATACCGAATGTTATTGAAAGAAGAACGACTTAGTAAAACTGGGGCAGAAACTTCCGGGACACCCAGTATTAGGGCGGGATCAAATGCTTACAGAGTGGGCCACTCTGTATATCTATCCCGGATTGGTGTTTAAATGGAATTTGATGCAATCAATTAGCGCTCCTTTCGGGAGATTGTCTTATTATTTGGAAAAGTGTCAAATTCTATTTGAAAAATTGTATATAAAATAAGTACCTTAAGTTATTTAATTGTGCAATTTTATAAAATTATGTGATTTGATCTTTTTTTTTAATTCGTTTTAGAAGTATATGAGTGAATTTAATCACAAAAAACTCTATTTAATTTCAACTAAAAATGACATTGACACCTGACAGATTTCGAGTCACTGCCACTAGCGGCAGAAACTGGAAGATCATACCCTACATCTTGACGATGTAGAACAGCTTTATAAAACCATTTTGTAAATAAAATGTGGTTATTTTCACTATAAAAACTTGAAAATAATAATTTTTATGTAATAATGATGTAACCAGGGTACCTAAAATATTTATCTTAAAACTTTATTTATTAATTTCATCTTATGTGTAATAGTTTTATCAAATTTTTAATAAAAATAAAAGTTTTTACAAATTAGTTTATTTGATTACCACAAACTTTAATTCAATTTAGAAATAAAATTCCTGCTCGAAGGACCACATAACGAGATACCACAATTACATCCATTGGTTCTGCGAACATATTTCCTATAAAGTAGCCTCCAAGTTCACCGGACCTAACGAAATTAGACATTTTTGCTGATATAAAAGTAATTAAAAAACATCATAAAAATTCATAATAATATATATAATAAAATTATTATCGTTTGACTTTTAATAACAACAAAATTTCCATAAAAGAAAATGTATGTATGTTCCGATTTCAGACTCGCCCACTGTATACCTACAAACATTTCTTGTTTTTCAGATACGAATTGCGGATCTACTTTGTCGTACGTGGAAATGTTTGAACCGTCGTCAACCAATATACTTCTGTGGCGGTGTAAATCGTGCGGAAAAGAAGTAACTAATAGATGGCACCATTTTCACTCGCACACTACACAAAGATCGTTCTGTCCGTATTGTCCGGCGACATACAGTCGCATAGATACGTTAAGAAGCCACGTCAGATCAAAGCACACGATGTATTTAAATAACTTGATGAAGCCGGTATTATAATGATGAGAAATGTTTATTCGTAATAAGTAATTTTGTATATTGCTAATCGGTATATTTAACGATTTAAAATTACGTCACCCCCCATCTCTATTCTTGACATTTCGTTCTGTCGACTTGCGTCTAGCGCTACCTTTTTATTTTCTAGCCCGCAGGCACGCATGCGCATTTCATGATCAGCTTGCCTTCTAATTAATTTATCGAGAATGGCAAGGAACCAATGATCTGTTTTAACCAAGAAAAATTATTAGAACAATAACAAGTATCAGTTCCTAATTATTCTAACCTAAAAATTCAAAAGGACACGACGAGACAAACTGATCAAGAAATGCGCATGCGTGCAAGCGGGCTAGAAAATTAAACGGTGGCACTAGACGCAAGTCTTCTCCACACTTGCGTCTAGACGGACCGTTTAATTTTACAGTCGCGCATGTGCATTTCATTTCAATTTGCCTCCTAATTTATCGAGAAGGGCAAGGAAAATAATCGAAGAAGCTATACAGAAGGGAAAGGGTGAATGGAATGGTTATTTTTTCCTTCCCCTTCTTCAAGAATTAACCAGTTTCTAATTATTCCAACCTAAAAATTAAAAATGACAAGACGAGGCACGCGTGTCTGCAAAATTGAGCGGGCCGGCTAGACGCAATAAGTTGGCAGACATGACTACGAAAAACTTAATTTTAAAAATTGTTGAAAACGAAACTCTTCTTCGTTTTCTTTATGAGAAGAATTGAAATAAAAACGGTGAAATAATTTTAAACATAAAGTTACTTTGATGTTTTATTGAATTTAAACTGATTCTAAAGACTTTTCAAAACATAAACTTTGGAAATATTTAGATTTTATACATTAAATGCTGTATTAAAAACAAGAGAATAGGGAATATGCTTGTGTAGTTTTTCATAGTGAATTGCATCATCTGGTCTCCATGGTTAATTAGAGTCATTTCGTGTGTTTCTATGATGATAATAATGCCGAAAGTTTGCTTATAATATCAGTTTTCTCTTTGCTTGGAATATATTTTCAGTTTAATAACCGTTTATAAGTTTTACATTGTATTTGGATGCAAAAATGCCGTTACTTACCTTTGAATTTTCACCCATTCCTTTTCGGACGCGGAAAATCTGGAATCCATGAAAAATGAAGATGGCTTCTTTTTCACTACACAAATTATTTTCCGATTGTATTTTCACTTTCAGTCACAGTCCTAGATGTTTCCCGACATACTAGGATACAACGAATTCACCACACGCCCGTAAAACACTGCGAGAATACCATTTTTATTTAACCACCGTAAAAAAATGTTACGAACGTTGTGAACCTGTTGAAATCATAGAGACCGCTCGACACAAGACAGACATGATGACACTTTCAACCAATGGTGGAGCGTTTCCGATTTCGAATATCCGTCTCATAAGTATCATAGCAATCTTAATTATACGATGAGATCGGTATCGATACATGTTTCAAGTATCAGTATCGCTGTATCGGGTATCGGATGGTATCGCCGTCTGTATCACTGTAGTGAAACTTCGATACCGAAACGCATGCAACTTAGGGATGGAAAGATTTTTCAAAGAATCGATTCTCGATTCCGATTTTATATTTTTGATTTTAAGAATCGATTACTCGAGCGAGCGCAAGAATCGATTCTTTCGATATTAATCGATTCCAAATTAAAAGAACAATAATTTTTATAGTTAGTAAATTTATTCATCCAATTTCAATCAATGCCATGAACGGATAATACAAATTTTTTGAATAAAGCACAAAAATAGTTAAGAACAAGTATTTGGTTACATTGTACATGAGATCCCTTGTATACCTTTTTAAAATAAATCCACACGGCGCTAGGCGCCATTTTAATAAATATATTGAAAATATGAAAATAAATAATATTTAACAAAAAATCATTTTTTAGTCACTTTACCGTAAAGTCGAAGTCGAATGTCAAGAATCGATTCTTCTCTCCTAAAAATCGATTATTTGACGAGAAAACTCGATTCTCGAGTAGAATCGGAATCGAGTTTACCATCCCTAATGCAACTGATACTTGTTGCAACGTGTGTGTCGACGTTTATTATGTATAGCGCTACTTAAATATAAACAGTGTTGTTTCCAACATGTAAGATCGTGTGTTTTGGGAGGATTTTCTCAACCCAACGGGACATTGGCACCTGAAAAAGTTCAAAATAGTGGAGGAAAAAGAATGTAGATTCTGTGGAATGGAAGAAGAAACCTCCATCTTCATACTTGCAAACTGCACAGCAATTCAGAATCCTAGGGCACAACACCTTGGAGATTACTGGATAGAAGAGGGACATTTACCTAAGTTAAAGCCTGCAGATATCCTAAAATTCCTCCGGGAAATAGGACTAAAGGAGCTACTAGTCTCTGAGACTTTCCTCAGGAACTAAAGGTGGATTCATGCAATATCAACTAAACTATAAAACTAATTTAAGATTAAATTTAAACTAAGAATATTCAGCTGTTTATTTCTTAGTTGAAAGTTTGCCATCTTTCATAGTTTTAATTTAAATCTTAATTTCTTGCATGGACATCTACATTACATTACATGGTTTTATGTTCTTAGTTTTAGTTTTAAATTAATCTAAGTTTTAATTTCTGCTTGCATGAATCCACCTTAAGTAGAAGTAAGGGGCACAATAGATCTTTTAGGTCTCAGTGAATGTCACCTCAATTTACATACATACATATAAATATTATAAAATGATTTAAGCTCGTTGTTTTTGACACCTTCCAGTATTTTTTGTTCATGTTTGGAAAATAGTTCACACATACTTTTAGCTGTAAAAGATAGTTTTCCGCTATTACCAAAGGCGTGCGGTGGAGATATAATAAAAAGTATAGTCTTGAATTTGTATTAGGTAACTTTAAAAGTGAACATCAATATGAAAAGATCATTTGCAATAAAATTAACTGAAACTTCTAAATTTTATAATCAAATTAGTGAAATAGTGTTGACTCGTGCGAAATAAGCAATATATAATATAGGTAAATTAAGGTATTTCAAACATTCAATTTAAACGTGTATAACTTTAAACCTACTTACTCTATATGGCATAGGAGGATGATATTTACATAGAAAATAACGAAAGATAAAAAACATGCTGAAATGATTATTACGAGAGTGTCGTAGATTGTAGGGGGAGAAAAAGAGTATTTATCCCTATCACACATTTTATAATATTTATATCAAAACACCCTGTATCTCGGTAGGGAGGAATATTTTATTCAAGTGTTTTAGATTAAATCTTCATATTTTGTAGGCAAAGGTTCCTCCAGTTACTATATGGACAATTCTTAATGAAACACCTTATATAAGAAAATAAAGCTTTAAATATAATGTCTAGTTGATGGAGATAATACATACATATTCCCTAGCTATTGTATTTATTTAACTCACATTTTATGTTGGGTAACGAATTTTTTGTATAAATATAAAACCTATCTAGTCTCAAGCGATAACGTAAATTAATTCGAATACTTTTTAATCGGAAAGTGAATTTTAATTTCTGATTTGAAAGTTCTTATAGGATCTGTGATAAATATTTTGTTTTTAATTGAAAAAAATATATATGTGAAAATAAAATTTAATGTATTTACAAAATGCATGGTGAATGTTCAATGTGATCTATCTGTATTTTTATAATAAATTTCAACATATAAACCCCAGTTTACATTTGTTTTTTTTTTCTATAAATAAGTCCCGATCTACCTTTTTCACAGATTTAAAGTAACTTTAAATAGGATTCAGGAGGTGGCAGCTGGTAATCGAGAACCTTTAAATGGTTTATTGGGGAAAATAAAGAAAGTAACAACTTTAATTTTCTTCATTTATTATACTTACAATTACAAATAAAAATCTTCATAAAAATTAACAATATTGATTATAAACAGTTCCCTAATTATTGTTTAAAATCAACCACCGCTAATATTTCAACAATTACATTCAAATAAAATGATTTCTTGAAAAATACTTTAGGAATGGTTAAGAAAAGATATCGAAAGTCGTATGCTACAAAAACTAGTGAAAACATAAGTTATTTATTATTTTCTATTGTATAAAATAATTTAATCATGAAAACATTGAATTATGGAGGTTTTCAATATCTGCTTCCCTTTCTTTCGCTCGTTTTTTTTCTTTTCTCCAAGCTTCATAATCTTCATCATCAGTTGGCAATTCATACCTACACAGCGGACAAGAATTTGTCTGTAAAAAGAATTAAATGAAAAGCATACAGTCAATTTTATATTTACAACGTTGTTCAGAATTCATATTCCTTAAAAAAATAATAAATATATTCATTTCAAGCCATCATTCACTTGATCGTGACAGTTAGCGACAACTGTCATATGGGTATGTCTGATGAGAAAAAACGTCAAAGTTGAGAGCAAGAATTGTCATTGTGACAGAAAAATTTGTTATGAAGTAAAATTTCTTTTCCAAATATGATTACGAGAAAATAATTCAAATACAGTTAATTTCTATTACTTCGATGTCTTTTTTACTGTAACGACAGTGATAGTTTCTAGTCATACACCATTTTCTGGTGAGTACAAAAATCAGGCCCGGTTTTGGACTAGCCAGAAATTCTACAATTTTATTGCGATTGTATTATTAGTAAGTGTTTTAATTTAAAATTTGTAAAGGCAAGTAGCAGGTACCCATTGTTTGTAATAGCAATAGATACTCTTTATTCAATAGAGTATTATTTCACCCTATATTTGGGTTTGTTATCAGGATAAAAGAACTTGTCTACAGTCTTGGACAACAGCGAGTTTGTTCAAGGCGTCGCTGCGCACGTTGGTAGAGCGTGGCTCCAAAGTGGATTAATACACCAAATTACTCCAAACGTAATATATTATTTATGTGAGTGCCAGGTCTTTGTATACTCACTTTTGAAAGCCATGGCATAATACAGTCGTTATGATACAAATGACCACAAGGTAACTTCTTTGCAGTTTCACCTTTGATATGTTCTTTCAAACAAACAGGACATTGTAAATCTAAAATATAAATGTTTTTTTTTCAATACATATTTATTTACTTGAGTGACATTATTAGACTTACCACTATTGGTAATATTTTCATCCGGAATAGATTCTACAATATTTTTAGCAGCTGGTGGAGGCAGCTTTTGACCATTCAAGTTATTCAGTTCTTCAAACATGTTAAAATCTCTAAAAAGACGAGCTAAATGTAAAAAATGGTCTGGTGCTTGTCCATCTTCCAATGGTGTCCATCCCATTTCTCCAAAATAATCTGCCATTTTATTAAAGCAAATAAATCTAATAATAAACTGTGAATTTTCGACTAAAGTATCTTTTTTACATAAAATTGAACACTAATTATAGTGACTAAACACAATTTTAAATTTTCTATCGAAAGCCATAGAAATGTTGATTATTTTACGATACGTCACACAAGTCAAATAAGCAAGTTATGACATTGCGCAATGCGCATGTTAATCGACTTGTTACAGTGGCCGGATCTGTTAAGTTCTATGGCAGAAACATGACAAGTCAAAATACTGCTGCGTTCGCCGATCAATCTTTTTAGTCTGAATCCATGACATTTTTATTTGTTCACTCTCCAATGTATTTGGCAAAATTGACGAAATATTGAGTTAGAATATCGTTTATATCTATGGTTGGTCGGGGCGTTCATGAATAGCAATTTGCTCAGATTAATCTGTGATCATGTGACCAAAACTCTGTCGCCTCTACGATGCGAATACCGAACGCAGCTATTATATAAGGTTTGTTCCAACTGGCATTTAGGAACCGTTCTGGAATCGTATCGAGTACTGTATAGTGCGCAAATTCTAATTAGGGATGGACACATCAACTTTAACAGCCCTTCCAGAAGGTAGTTTTTGTACCGTTCCAAAGAACGATACTATAAATCAGCAGGAACGCGAAAGAAATAGATCACTTGCGCGAACGACACCTAGAACGGTTCTATCACGGAACATAAAACAATGAAAACGTGTGTCAAAGTCAAGTGTCAACATAAAATGTCATCCGTCGAAGTCACACCATAGACTAAAGATTAGTATCGAAAGTGCACTCTTGCATCTGTTCGAGCGCATCGAACATTTTATGAGGAAGGAATGATTGGGGCTGCCGTTGCTGTTGAAAGATGTCCCCAACCGGTGAAGGATATCACTGCCAATAAAACATATATCCAACCGGTAAGAGATATCCCCCATCGGCGGAGGACCGTCTTCTCGGCTGGTGGATCCCCCTCTTGGTTGGAAAGGTGTCCCTCGCTGCTGGAAGCTGTAAATGGAACAGAATTAGACTTACTGTGGATAAAAGTGAAATTAATTGCAAACAAAAATAAACAATAAAAACAACTCGATAAATTCAATACATATGGAAAAATAAAAACAATTGCAATTGGAGGAAAACATTTGCAGTTGAAATATGTTCCTAGCGGTTGGAAGATATACCGAAACGGTAGAAAATGTTCTAACGAATAAAAAATATATCCAATGATAAAGTATGTTTCTCACCGGTGGAAGACGATCCTCCTGGCTGGAAGATGACCCTCTCGGATGGATGACGACAATCGGATGGATGATATCTCTCTCGGTTGGAAGATGTTCCTCTCGATTGGACGATACCTCGCATCCCTCTGCTGGATCATATCCCTTTCGGTTGGAAGATGCCCTATAGACTCGGCGAGGTTCCTCTTGGTTGGGTGATATCCCTCTCAGTTGGAAGATGCCCTCTAAGCAGAAAGATGCCCTTCTGGTTGAAAAATTATCTCTAGGCTGGATAATGTCCCTCTCGGCTGGATGAAACCATTTTACAAGTCAACAATATTTCCAAAAAAATACCACTACCACCTTCGGCAAATATAATAATCCCCTACTAGGCAACAACCATACGAAAAATTACTACTACCACCTTCGGCAAATATAATAATCCCCTAAAAGGCAATAACAATACAAAAAATTACCACCACCATCTTTACCAGCAAAGATAATAATCCTCTACAAGGCCTATGATGATGTGGAATATTGGAAAGGTTTCTCGAACAAAAAATCAAATGAAAATGAAGAATTTAACAAAAATATCGTTTGTATCTATGAACCCTGTAAAAAAATAATGTAAATTACAAACCAAGTGGCGAAAACGGGAAAGACAACTGGAATTTACAGGTGTACAGTTGACGATCCTCCTGGCCGGAAGATGACTCTCTCGGCTGTATGAAGTTCTCCTCTCTGTTAGAAAATGCCCCCCTGGTTGGAAGAACCTAAAAAAATTTCTGGAATAGAAAATCAAACAAAATTGATAACATTCAACAAAAACATGGTTGGAACCTATGAACCCTGTAAATAAATATATGCAAATTACAAACCAAATGGCGAAAACAGGAATTTACAGATATACAGTTGACGATCCTCCTGGCTGGAAGATGACCATCTCGGCTGGATGATAACCCTTTAGGCTGGAAGAGGTCTTCTTCGGCTGGATGAAATCCCTCTCGGTTAGAAGATGTTCTTCTAGGTAGGATGATACATCCCACAGTTGGAAGAATCTAAAAAATTTTATTTTTCAAAGGCCGGAAAATTTCTGTTTTTAGATAAAATATGTTCGATAACGTTCTAAGCGATTTCAAAATCGATTAAACAATTAGTAACATTATTCTTTGCAAAAATTATAAAAAATAAATATTTTTGGGATCAAAAATAGTATGAAAACTTTTATAATTACTAGTAAAAACCGTTAAATAAAAGAAAAGCTTACCATATTCATTCCATTTCAATATATGATTCCTATCAATGGCACTCACTTTCAGTACACTACACAAAATTTCGAAAACGCCACTCCCGACACTACATTACATGTAATACCGAAAAGGTCACTCACGATGCTTCGCAAAATTTCGAAAACGCCACTCCCGACACTTCAATATACAAAATTTCGAAACCGACACTCCCGACAGATCCGTACTACAAGACGGTTTGCGCGGTACTGAATGATAATGTTGAATGTATCCTGTGCTATTCAGTGATCTGTGGTGCTATTAGCGACTATTTTTAACGGTACTGATTTTATTTAAATTTAAAAATGTGTAAAGTTTGTGAATTTTTTTTTCTACATATAACTCCCAATATCTAGGGAACCAATCGAAATAATTACACAAACTGTTTTTTATTCTATGAGGGAGCTTAGCTGTGCTAATTCAGTTTTCTTTAAATGTATAGTTTCTTAACAAATTGGAGGGAAACTTTTCAAAAGACATAGGTAAGCTATGTTAATCCGAAAATTTTCTAAATACACTATGCCTTTCGTTAATAAGTTATTGTTACTTTTCAAAAGACATAGGTAAGCTATGTCATTCCTCATATTTCCTAAATATTATCCAGTATTTCGTTAACAAGAAGGTACTTTTTCAAAAGACATAGGTAAGCTATGTACATAGTTAGTTCAAAGACAGTTTACAGAAGTTCTCAGTAATCGAACAGTGAAGATAAATAGTGTAATATTCAAGTGGTGAAACTAAATTAGAAGTAATATACCGAGTGTGAATAAATTAGTAGACATTAAGTATAGTGTGTATATAAATTAAGTTTAATACAGTGTGTGTTTATTTAAATAAATAGATAGTAATTAGCCATAGTGTGTATAATTTATCCCACAAGTAAAAACTATTCAAATAAATAACAAAAACATTACATTATGTTGTAATTCGTGTTTCAATTTTTCGGCGCTTAGAAAAAAATGTAAATATTCATATTTTATTGATATTAAACATAACTTTTTTATAATTGCTAAGTTTGCATTTATTTGATCTTGTTTGTAAATGTATAGATATATCTGCACTTTGCTAGAGTAAAGATAAACTCTGGCTTAGCGCAGCCGGTAGAAGACATCCAGCTTTCAGGGGGGCGCATTTTCTAGTTTTGTCTGTGATTTCCTCCACCGGCGGGGAATATTTTCCATCGGTTGTGAATATTTTAACCGGTTTGATGATATTTTCTACCGATAAAGGGAATAACGTCTAGTCGAGAGGGACAACTTCCAGCCGTGATGGGCAACGTTTGCTTAGATTTGTTTATAGATACGTATTTAATTTCAAAAGTTTTATATTGCGCTTTGGTTGTTGTATATTATGATATTTTGTGTATTATTGTTAAATATTTAACTCCACTTTTACCATAGCTGTTTCTATTTGCCTTGTTTACAGCACTGTTCTGAATTAAACTGTTACTTGAGAGATGACAGTAATCTTAGAAAACGACACGTCTTCACATATAGAAAGCGATAACGATTACTTTCGTCGACAGGACGTGTAAAATAGAGTCGATAGTAGAATTCCTTTTAGGGCGAGTTGTACCAACAAGGTTTAAAACATAACTAATGGTTTAAGCAAAATGGGTGTTGTACCAGACTGGATCAGTGGGTACCTAACCAGAGTTTTGCCAACGGGTTTGTTAACCGCCCAAAAGTGAGTGGTTAAAATAATAATCCTAGTTTTATAACCTAAAAACTTTGTGTAGGGTGGATTCGGTAAATTTTTTATTTTTACCAAATTATAATAATGGAATATCCTGATTTTAGTGATGACGAAGATTTTAATGAACTTGTAAATTTACACGTTCTTCTTTGGCCGTAAAGTTTTCTGACCTTTTTTTATTCTTATTCATTTTCAGTAAATAAAATAATATGCAAAAGCAAACAACACTTCAGGGACTGAGGGTTAGAATCGCATTAAAAATTCTTCTTTTATATTTTCTATTTGGCAAAACGTAAGTAATTTACCCCACAGTAGGTCATTCGTCTAACATTCATTGATACCAACCTTTCAAAATGATTGATTAACAAAACTGCACGAAAACACCATTGGTACAACACACACCGGTTTAACCTTTTGTTAAATATAACCCTATGGTTAAATAATCCAGGTTTAGCTGACTGTTGGTACAACTCGCCCATAGTGTGCAGAGTCTCACTCCTGCTTCTGCTCCACTCCTTTAATAGCCGAACGGCCCTTAGGTATAATATTTTTGTTGTCATTTTTTAGTATTTTTATAAAATATGAATAATTATTCACACCACTCAACAGTAAACGAACGATTTAAAGACTGCTCCTTTTACTCGTTCTGCAATAACCGAACGGTTTAAAGAAGGGAGGAGTGTTCGGAGTTAATGGAGTAGCATTGCTGAACGGTTCTTGAAGTTCTATGGCAGAAACATGACAAAGTCACAATACTGTCACAGCACAGTGTCAACTTCAACTAGCAAATAAATAATTATAGACTTGAGTCGTTCATTGTAGATGTGGAATATAAAAATTCTTATTGAAACTGTTATTTATAATTTTGTGGTATTAGAAGATGTGTATTAATCACTAAATAACTATATTATTAGTAATTATTTTTACCACCAATTTTTATTTAAAGTATTGGTAAGGTAAACATCATTTGTTTTTTGCTATCTATTTTTTTCTTACATGAAACTGTAAAAATACCGCAATACATTTATGAGTACAATAATAATTAAGTTTGTTTTATTTTACAGAAAATGGAGTTAACTTTGAGGATTTACCTAATTTTTGGAATTAGCTTTTGTCTTGCAGCACCTCCGAAAAAAGTAGATAGTTCATCTAATTGTTTGAATAATTCACATCTTTTATCTGTTCAAGGAGATATATTTAAAAATTGTCATGATTTCAAAAAATCGAATCAAAATAAAAATTTGTATTCTACAAATGCAGAAAATAATACTCTTTGCATATTGTATTATAATTCTCTTTCTGCATACTGTCAGTTGAATGCTAAATCAGCAAAGTATCCTGCTTTACAGGACATACAGGTTAATGATATTGAAGTTGTTTGTAAAAATATAACTCCAAACTTGAAGACAATATTAAAAAATTCCAATTTAGTTTCTTGCTATTCGTTGTGTTCTCAACTTAGTGGTGATATTAGACCAGAATGTCTTTATGCATATTATTACAACACATCAAGTAATTTGAATTTGCCTGATACTGAATTACCCATCAATGAAGTAACTACTAACAGCAGTAAATCAGAAACAAAGAAGAATGGACCAGAAAAGCAAGTTGAAGACGTTATAGACGTATCCAATAAAATTATTATCAAGTCAGGGAATACACCAAAAGAATCTAGTAATGGTACAAACACAACTATAGGTTTACATTTAGAAGGTAATTTGATTTTACTATTAAATAACTAAATGTTTATCAAGATAATATTGTTGAATGTTGAAGAAACCATCTTTTATTTAGTTTAAAAATATTTTCCAATATACAGTGGCATGCAGATAACAAGCAGAATATGATTTATCTTTATGACATACATTCTCCCACACTTTTACTTTTTGAAATTCTGAATTTTGGTTTTATTAATGTAATTGGAATATGCAATCTTTCATATTTTTAAAAGAAAATGTTGATAATTAAAAATATACCAAAAAAAAAAGAACAGAAGATACTCAATTTATACATATTTTTGCAAAAGCAACAGTCTAGGCACTTGATCTAAGATTGAGGCTCCACTGCAAAAAGTTGAAGGCTTGGGATTCAAAATGTGGAAGTGTGCGAGAATGTCCTGTATTACGTCTAAGAATTTTATCAAATAATAAATACTTATTTGATGTATAGGTCAAGAAAATCCACCACCCGTTGAATCCCCAATAGAATCAAATTCAAACACTGCAAATAGAGGTGACTAATTTTTATAAAAAAAAAATAATCTTATTAAACATAATTAAATTGTAGATCATGAAGAAGTACTCACTAATAATAGCAAATCATCAAATGTAATCATACATAATGAAATTACAGGTAAATATCTTTAAATTGATGAATACTTTGTAAACTCTTATTAAATGTAACTATATTGTAGATCGAGAAGAATCACTACATGATATTGATAATTTACCAAAATCATCAGTAAAAGATGAAAAAAAAGTTGAAAATCCTAAGAACATTGCAGGTCATGCAGAAGAACCGCCTATAACTGTTCCAAAAGCAACTATCGATAAAAAAAGTAACTTTCTTATATTAATTTGTACTGTTATCTGTATTACACTAAATTGTAGGTCAAGGTATTGAAGAACACCAACCTGTAGATCCACCAACTAACAATGATGAAGCTGATAAAAATAAAAAGCTAAATAAGTTAGATGATAAAGATGATGCTGATGCTTTTCTAGACAATCCCTCAAATAATGCTAATAATGATGATTCTGAATACAACATAGATAATAATAATGCTGGAGGTTTGATATTAGCATCATTTAAAAGTGAAAGGTATTTTCTAACGTAATCATTTTTCCAGATCGTACTGCTCAGCAAGATGATGCAAATAATGGCCTTGAAGAATCTGTGGATACTGTTGCTAAACTAGAAGATGAAAAAGAAAGTAAGTGCGTTTTTATGTTAACTATATTCCCTCTCCAACTTCGTTTCTCCTGAAAGTAAGGTACTGAGTTGCAGGACTACTAAATTTTGACATTTCCTTATCAGCTACTACATTTACGCATTCTATACACTTTTATTATATCTTACTTTATAGTTATTGACCAAAAGGAAGAAAAGAAAAAGCCAGATTTTGTTCAAGATAGTCCTGCCGATAGCGATAATATAGACGAAATAGACGGAGAATCCTACTTTTTCTCCTATTTCATGGTCATTTGTGTACTTTTCATACTAGGATACGTTGGATATCACAACAGAATCAAAGTAAGCGACTTCCCTTTAGTGCCCAGATATTTTAAAAAAATTTGACTTTTAAGAACCGTCAGGAACTAAAAACATATTTTTTTATAAATTGATTAATTTCATGGTATTCAAGAAAACAGCTTTTATTTTGAATGCAAGATAGACATGAAGAACATTTGCTATGGGGGCGAGATTGAACATCAATACTTATTCGTCTTGTTGTCTCATATAGCAATCTTTGAATCGCCTATTTAGAGTATTTGCTAGTGGTCGAATTTTGTAAATTTTATCTGTATTATCCTGTTGTCGTTGCAATGAAGATATTTCAATAATTCCTCGAAGCAATTCCTTGCCATGCATTTAGCTATACTATAATAGCCTTCCAAGTCTACACTTGTGTTCCAATATTGCTTCCATGCCGGCAAACGGCAAAAGCCATGAGAAAATTAATCCCTATAAAAAAAAAGCAGCTCTTCTTTGGTTAAATTTAGAGTTTTATTACGCTGTGTAGCATATAGGTTGCTTTGAAAAACAATATAATTCACGGCTTCTCCAAGTATAGACAGATAAACATCTGAAGGTGAGTTACAATTAATAAATTCTGTTTCAACTGGTCCTTCAGGAAAACGATATTCGGACATAATCTCTTCTGTATCGTGTCTTCTTCCATCTGTTTGCTTGTTCTTGTATTTTTCTTTCATCTGTCTCCTTCTGTTCTGAAATTTGAAATGACTTCAGGATTATGAGAACAACTTTGTTTAGGAACTCTGGAATTATTAGCTACAGGATAACTTTCTGCTGATATAGTGTCCATAAAATTATCATTTGACTCAAGTTCCGTATACTCAGAATCACTTTGTTCTTCGTCTGTCAACAAATTATTATCTAAAGGCAAATCTTCTGTCAATATTTGATCAGAATCTGCTCTAGTTCTTTTTTCCTCCATAATGCCTGACGGTACTTTTCAGTCCTTCAGAGTAACCGCAATTTTTCTGTAGAAAAAATTCCCAAATTTAGGTTAGATGTGTGTAAACTTGCCCAAAATAGATCCAACTATCTTTGTAAACATAAAACAACCACTAGGTTACTATAAAACAACAGCTATCACAAACTAAAAGTTGATGGAAGAAAATCAGTGCTGTCCCCGAGCAAAGTCTGTAAAACTACTGACAATATAACCAACAGCGCTGGCGTGAACGAATTATATCACTTTCTATTGGCCCTTATATGAGACTCGAGAGTAAAAGCGATACCCATATTATGCGTTTAATAGAGTTTTATGGACGTTTGAAAATGACGGTACTTACAAGTACCATCGGGCACTATAGGGTTAAATGATAGAGACGGGAATTTTTTTACTGGAACTTTCGTATTTTTAGGTTATGGCGTTGTTGCTAGAAGGTAAAAGAGGAAAGAGGCAGCACAGAAGTAGAAGACCTAATTCTGCTAATTATCACAAGTTAGATACTAATTTAGAAGAGGCTATCTCTTCGAATGTTACTAAAAACTCAAATAACGTAATTTATTAAGTCGCCTTGGTTTCATATCGTGTTTTTTTCTAAATTTTCAAGTGTATAAATGTAAATATAAAAACACAATCTTGAACGAAAAAAAAAAATGTTTGTACATACTTAATATTCAGAGCATAAAGCAACTTGAATCTACTCATGCAAAATTTTGCTTTAATTTAAATTTCGGTGAATTTATTATTAGATAAATCATTTTTTATTTAGAATTATATATTACTTAAAACTTCATATCTTTCACACATTATTATTATTTTGGTTGTTCCTGGGCTATTTTAGAACATATTTCTTTACAATCGACTTGCTCCACTTCACCAAAATCAGATCTTCGTTGATTTTTCAGTATCGTTTGCAGTTGTCTCCATATTTTCCCATTTTTCTATATCTTCATACACTCAAAACCAAATCGCCTTCATTAACCAGTTTCAACAAGATTATTTTCACCCTGCACCATTTAAAGTTTCATTATTTCATATTTCCCACCATTTTTTCTCTGTCTTTGACAGTCCCTCTCCCATTATTAAAATATCTCTTTCTGAACACCTATACATCCACTTTTAAGGTCGATTCACAAACCAGACGTTCATTTCGTCGTTCGACTTCTGTAGAATGGATTGGAACCGTTATGAATGCATCGACGTCTAGGTCCAAGATACTTTTAGCCCTTCGTTAATGTTCAGCTTTTTTTATACTAACTGGTTTTCCACTTTCCCAGCAACAGATCTTCGAACTTTGTCTACGACAGCTTCTCTCCCATTATTCAAAATATCTACACGCATACAGGCACTTTTACGCCCAAAATACCTGTAGATGTTTTTTTAATCTTCTTTTTCTTTGGCTGGTCATATTATTTTTTGTGGCTTTCCCCACTTGCAGCATCGTGCCACGCGTGCGCCCATTAAATATGCTCCTGCTTTATGTAAAACCTTCAACGACTTTTGACATTTTTCTTCTTTCACAAGGATCTTTTACACATGGTTCGTCCATCCATCCAATTTTACCCGTCCAAAAATGTCATTCAAACGGTACTGCTCATAGTAATGTGAAGGCCATAGATTTTTAATTTCTTTTTCAAATAATTATCCAGTTAATTAAAAAAAAGAGATTATATAAAGTGTTTAGTGGACCAAACATTTGAAAAAAATATATCAATCATTATTAATGCATTTTTTAAAATTATTAGTGTTTCTGTTTTAACGTACCATTTGCGTGCCTCAAGTGTATTTATTTTTATATTTTTGTGATATATATCTGGTTATTTCTTGAATTGTGCTTTCGACTGTAATAAATAGTTGGAGAATTTGTATAGCCATACTCTCAAAACAAATAAAATATACTATACTGTAAATATACTCCCGCCATTGTTTAAGGGAGTGATATTTTTGGACTTGTTCAACTATTTGTTACATTTTATCTAATAAAAACGTTTAATAAATATTTTGTATCGATTTCTTTGCTGTTTTATTCATCCTTATCCCATCCCACTATATACGCATTGTTATAATCATGGATTAGTTAGTTTAAAGATCATCAATAGACGTCACCATGTTCGTTTTGATACTGACTTATGACAAATAATTCCACTATTGGTGCGTTCCACTAAGCGCTCACGACCGCGGTTTTTCTCGTTCCACTTGTTTGTGAGCTTTACTATCGTAAGCTGTATTTGATATAAATAATTTTTGGATGGCCGTTGCTTGTAGAACCTTTGGTTCCCATGCAATGGCTCCATACGATAACCCTTAACCACCGTAGAGCGGTCATGGTGACCGCACATTTTTTTTAAGCCTAATGTATAACATAAATGGATAATTTGTTATTGAAGCAATAAATATGTTATGTTAACATAGTTTTATATGAGACATGTGGAAAAAAGCTTAAATATCGATTTTTCATAAGTTTTGGTGAACGTAACATACATCGATCCTTCGAGACCACAAAAAGAAAAAATTATTCTCAGATAAAATAACAAAATTTTTTGGAACATAGGTGTAAAATTCTAAAACTAAAAGTGTTAAAACACAACTTTTATATGACGTAATCCAACAAACAAAAATATTGTATTTCAAATAAACTGCAACGTATGAAAACACTACACATTTTTTCGCCAATCGCCACATATTTTTGACGAACACTCAAGGCAGATTGGTTTTCGGCAGCCGTAGCAGAGATTAAACGTAGCTGTATGGAATAGTAATAGTATTACTAACCTCTGTAGATTCATTTTCTCCATCTTTCCTCACTCTCATCTTCAGTCACATATATGGATCCACTTCCCTTACTTTCCTCTTCTGAATCTGAATCATGTTCAGTTACTTCACAAAACTGTTCATCGACTTCCTCCGCAGACTCATCATACTACCCCAAAATAGTCTCTTGAAATTTTGGATCACCATAGCAAACCCTT
This sequence comes from Lochmaea crataegi, assembly GCA_947563755.1. Lineage (NCBI taxonomy): Eukaryota > Metazoa > Arthropoda > Insecta > Coleoptera > Chrysomelidae > Lochmaea > Lochmaea crataegi. Next base: position 7,583,256 of record OX387433.1, on the reverse strand, counting down.
TTTGACGGTCCTGGAGTATCAGACATATTTATTATGTATAACTAAAATGTAACGTAAACGCCGGCGTGAGGTCACTGTGACCGCGTCGAATACAAATATCTTCACTGTATAAAAACAAACAATCGCCTCCACTCGCCTCAAGCAACAAACTTATTTTAGGAAGGTACTGAGACGCTTGGACTTCAAAACAATAGTAGGAAGAAGTTCCATAGATTTCGATTATGGTCAGCCGTCACCATGACCGCACTACGGTGGTTAAGTGTTCATAGGTCTTATGATTGCATTGTAGATCCAGGTGACCACGCGGGGAGAAAGACCCCTTGCGCGTCCCACAGTCCTCCGACATTGCTCATAAGCCACATATGCTCTTTTTGCTCTACTTTGAGCCAAAATATTCTCAACGTCCACTTTGACCCACCTCTTTAGATGGCTCGTTGTGAGCGAAAGTAATAACGTCATAAATGACGTTTTCACCGCGACCACATGACCGCGGTCGTTATGTGGAATGGCTAAAGGAGCATTTTGGTCGTTGGGAGCGCTTAGTGGAACGCACCCTATATGCGATGTCTTGAATGTCGAAAACATTCTTAAGTTAAACCCTGAGACTAGCAAGTGTCCGTTTTTATCGCGTCTATATACAGAATGTTTAAAACAATGTTGTAATAAATGTCGGAAACCCTTAACGATATCTAAAACTATAGATCCGAACGCAAATTTTTAACAATCCAAGTAAAATTCCATCCAGAATATTTTTAGGTTCATCTTACCTCCTCTAGGTGGCTAAAATGACAGCGGATAAGTTTCGTTAAACCAAAAAATGCCCTAGTAATTTTTGTCTAGGTAGGTTTAAAAAAAACAACATTTATCTTTTTTCACATTTATTTAGTGGACGAATCATACATATTAATAACTGCTGTCGAATATGAGCATTGGAGTGTAAATAAAAATAGATCTATGGCGTTTTCGAAGATCTCACAATGGGATTGTGAAGTACCATCTTTGTCGTCGGATATAACTGATGGTTTTTATAAAGAAACAATTTTATTGGTCTTCGATACGGTCGTATGATGTGTAGCCAATGATGATGAGAATGATGCCCTGAAACAACGTTTTTTCTATGTCTACTTTCTCATATAAAAATGCATGTTACCTCCTTCACCGCCTACTCCAACTGCATTGTTACCATTACTGACATTAGTGCCATTACTGACATTAGTGCCATTACTGACATTAGTGCCATTACTGACAATAGTGCCATTACTGACATTAGTACCATTAGTGCCAACTGTTGGCTTCTCTTGAAACGAATTCACCAGCGTTGGAGCGTCTATTCCAGATTTTTCTTTGATCCAATCTATATATTGCGAAACGTCTGTGTACATTCCCAAAAGTCCAGGAGCAGCACAACGGAACCCAAAAGATACTATACCTACAAATATACAGGTGTTGAAAGTATTGCATAACCTTTCAAAAGAATGGGATCTCGAGATAATAATAACATTGAATATATTTACTCACCAATTAAAACGAAGTCACCGTTTTGACTAATCGCTTGCAGAGGACCTCCACTATCTCCCTGTAATTAACAAAATATCCCAGTCAGTATAAAAACCCACTTCACCTTTATATCAACGAGAAGCTGAAAAGGATCAAACCACATGAGTTGAAAAAAAATTAATTGTGAGTTGTACCTGACATGTGTCTATTCCTCCTTGTAAATAGCCAGCACAAAAAGCTTTTTCAATTACAGAGTCATCATTCCCAGTTTTGTTTATCATATCATGGCACACCGAGTCGTTATAAATTAAAAGCCGGGCTTCGTGGACAGTACAAGGCATGGCCCCGCGATATCTTAAAGTACCCAAACCAGGAACTGTACTATCAAGTGGCTTGTTTTTTAACACTAGAAATTGAATTGAACATTAAAAAAAATTGTCGTCAGTTCCTATGACATAACTGAACATGTGGCAACTGTGTTAATTTTCAAATTTAAAGAAATAAAAGACAGAGAAACAACTTTTTGACGATTGCAGCTAAATTCATCATTAAAAATATACTTACAGGGTGGTGGTAAGCAAATTGATCGATATTGATCTGTACTACCGATTAATTTGAGCAAACAAATGTCGTAGTACGGTTTTTTTTTCTGATACAATTCATGCACATACACTTTTTCAATTGCATAATCCTTTTGAGTCGATTCAGCAATGCATATATTGTATACTCCTAGTTTAACAGTGTAGATCGTTTCTAATTTAAAGGCTCCATTGCTAAAAATAAATAGGGTGAAACAATCAAATGGGGATTGCGCTTGCGCATGTTATGTCTTTAAACTCTTTATTTACTCACCCTGCTAGACTTAAGAACTCTTTATAGCAATGTGCCGCAGTTAAAACTGTTTTGGGAGCAATTAAAGCTGCTCCACACGATACAGACCTAAATCTCATTAAAGCTGCGTACCAGGGATATCTGTAGTAACCTATATCATAACCAGCTACAATTCTATCTTCTTCTTGCAAACGGAATTCCTCTCCTAGTGGTCTACCGCATGTATGTTCTAAAAAACAGAGAATGTGTTGGTGGAAAACGATCAAGTTGGGATATTACAGAGACTAAAAGATCTATTGTGACCCTTACTTCTATTAGTTCCTGAGGAAAGTCTCAGAGACTAGTAGCTCCTTTAATCCTATTTCCCGGAGGAATTTTAGGATATCTGAAGGCTTTTACTTAGGTACCTAAATGTCCCTCTTCTATCCAGTAATCTCCTAGGTGTTCTGCTCTGAATTGCTGAGGTTTCTTCTTCCATGCCACAGAATCTACATTCTTCTTCCTCCACTATTTTGAGCTTTTTCAGGAGCCCATTTAGGCGACAATGTCCCGTTTGGATCCCTGTGAAAACCCTTAGTGCAGTTTTACTTTGACTTATGTATTCATTTGATCTCAACAGGTTGCAGTCACCCAGAAGAATCTTTGATTGTCTAGGCACTACTAGATCTTTCCAATGGTCAGATCTTCCCTTTTTTTCGGCTTTGCCTATTTCTTCCAATATTACATTGGAGCTGATACAGCATCCGGTCCCCAAAAGGGTGCTTCAGTCCAGTGTGTTCTGGAATCCACAGTAAGGTGGATATATTGTTTTCGCCTAGTTCATTGAGTTTGCCTAGGCATTCCCACACTTTTTTGGAACTGATTAGACAAGAGCTCAGTGCTTTAATGCCTAGCCATATAAAAGTGGAAAAGAAAAATAAGGTTGAAGATGTAGGCAGCTATTTTTGTTGTTCATGTGTCGTATAAATATGTGAACTGAGCAGAATTGAGATATATATATATATATATATATATATATATATATATATATATATATATATATATATTTGTAAATTAGAAACTCACCTTCTGGTAGCACAAATTTAAAATAACAAAAAAACAAAATAACACACACTGTTAAACGAAATGCCATCGCGATGTTGATGTGGATGTGACGCCATTATGTAGATATGTTGATAGTTGGCCTTAAACATTATCATAAAATTGCTAGAAACACGTCAAAAATGTATTATTTCAATTAAACGAACCTAATTATGATGTCACTGTTATCTTTTCCAGGGTTTTCTATTTTTCATTATCGTTAAATGTTTTATTTAAAATTTCCAGTGCTGAGTAAAGGATATTCTTCATTTTTTCGATAAAAAATTCTTGTTAATTGTAAGTAATAAAATTATTATTATTAACGTACACATTTTTTTAACGTTTGACAACAGTTGGAAGTCCGAGGTAGTCAGATCGGGTATTCAAGTTGGACGTCGTATTTTTATTTATGGAAATATGTGACTCAATTTTCCATCTCCTGCAATTTCCCGTTTCATAACGGGATCTGGCTCTCCAAACCCTGGATACTGTTTGGTGTAGCAATTTGACAATTATGAAACTATTTTATTTTTCCACTATGAATAAATTGAATTCGTGTTGATGATATATGAGAAAATCGAGGGTCAAAGTCACCAGAAGGGGCACTAGATGCTCGAATTTATGATGTATGATTAACGGAAATATTAATCTTATCAAGGAAACGTTTAGATCTGTTCGAAAGGAAAGATGAATAAATTTTTTTAATAGTAGCAAGTTAATATTACAAATTACTTTGTGTACTTGAAAATTAGTTGAAATTTCTGGAAATTGAAAAATATTTTAAGTGATTTCGTTAAAAATTCATGGACAGGGCTGCATTAGGTCAGATTCTACTGAAACAAAAGAAGAACTAGAGTAACTCAATTACAGTATTTTGCATTTGCACCAAATAAATCGGTTAGTCATTTATGCGGTCCACTGTGTCGTTAAAAAGATTTACAACACTAGTTACACCTACCAGTGGCGTCAAGACTTTTGTTGTGTTTATATGTGTAGAGCAATACTTTATTTCGACTAGATTTTTTTGCTGAACGCCTTTCTTGTCTAATGGATAAATTGGCCCTGTCTATGGGACAATCTGCATTTATTAAGAGTTATTAATAAATACATTCCTCAAGTCGTTATAATGTTAATTTACTAGGACATATTGCCGTAAATAATATAAATTCTATATTTATTACAAAAACGAGTCAAGGAGAGAGATTACAGAAAATTATTTACTTAACTAATATTTTTCCGTATCAAGGCATTTTTAAAAACTGAGTAAACATCGATGTATTATACCGGTTGGAACAAGAAAATAATCTTAAGAAACACACATTTTAACAGTGCTGTTTAAATGTATATAATTTGATTTTATTGGACCAAAACGGCCTTCTATTTGTGACAGTGGCGTAGCGTGGAGGGGGTAGCAGGGGCCACGGCCCAGGGCGGCAAGCGCCACGATTTTTTCAATTGGAAATTAAAAATAACTCCAAATCGCGCCCGCAATGGTATTTGCAAGAGTGCGAAAGAGAGAAGGTGAGATGAAGTCGTACTGAGTGCTAGTGACCGGTGCGGCGGCACCGAGTTTTCCTGAACGCGGGTTAATCTTGACTTTAAATAACTTGTACGATGTAGATTAGCTCTGTTGAAAGAAGTATTTAAACTTTAAACTAATAATCAAAATAAGGGGGGCGGCGAAATTCCGGGCGACAAAAATCCACGCTGCGCCCCTGATTTCTGATTATTGCCGTCCAAATAAACTAAGTCGATGTCTAGAAGTACTTAGAAACCAAATATGGATTGGACGAAGAAGGTTAGTCAATTGGCCCGTCCGATTTCAATCCATACGATTTTTGTTTTTGGAACTACTTAAAATCATCAATTTTTGCTGTTCCAATACAAAATCGTATTCAGTTGTAGGAAAGAATATGTAATGAAATTAAAAATGATCTCGCAGAATTGTGTCAAGAGGTAGACAATCCTTACAGAAACGATTGGATTTATGTCTTTCAACAAATTTTTCTGGAAATAAAACAGAATTAGTCAAAAAATTGGAAACATCTGACAAAGTTTCCTACGTCCTCGAGAAAATGAATTTCAGAAGCCATTTTCGATCCATCAATTAAAAAATAAACATTTTAATTTGTACCAGATCGAATCTTCAGTTTTTGTATTTAAAACGGAATAGAATGTATATATATATATATATATATATATATATATATATATATATATATATATATGTGAGTGTATCCCTCGCATATATCCAGCTTCCGACCTGCAGCGTTCCTTGCGCTGCACCCATGCCATTCGAGCAAACTCAATCAACTCATTTCCGACTGCTAGTACCAGCTAGTTAAAAAAAGAACTCGATTAAATACATCAGTTTGTTATTTTAACGCGACGGATTATAATCAACATACGAAAGTATTTTCGTTTTTTTTTTCAAAACAATGTTCGATCAAACTTTTAGTTTTCATGAGGAGATATTCTGGTGAAAATGGCCAAGAAGATCGAGACAGGTAGGAATTTTGAAAATTTTTATCTTATTTTGAATTAATATTATTATTGCTAAATTAAACGTTTTAATACATCGAAATAAAGGAGTATAATTTTTAATTCAAAATTACTTCTCTATTTTCAAAGCGATTCATTTTTCTTCTCAAGGGAATAATAACGCAACATACCATTAATAAGTCTCCAATATTAAATAAGGAATATATCTATAGGACCGGACTTATACATTTTTTTCTTTAACGGTGTGGTATAAATTTAAACTAATAGGCCCTTTTGGTAGGAAAGCTATCGAAAATACTTGAGTGAAAACAAAATTTTCAAAATTTCCTGGATTTGCGAGATATATTTTTATTTTATTTGCGCTGCGACTTTAGATCCCTATATCTCCTTAACGAAGGGAGTAAGGTACATAATTTATATGAAGGACTATAATTATTTTCAGTCCAAGATTTTGGTACGTACGTTTCAATATTTTATTCGACACTATCATAATTCAAATTAAAAATAAATTAATGTGGAACTGCCTGAAATTTATCGGTAATATTAAATATATATTTCTCAAGTCACCTTAATTACCTTCTTTTCAAATTTAGAAAATGTGTTTGTAAGCTAGATAATTAATTTTAATTGTCCCCAATTGTCACATCGCATTTTGTGGTCATCGAACCATCAAAACTTCTTTTAAACATTTTTCTACATTGAAATTTACTAAAATTCGAATCTCGATAATTGTAAATCAAAACTACGTTTCCAAATATTAATTTTTCTTTAAATATCTATACAGCAAAGCTGAGCGCCCCCTATGAAATACAGAAAAATTTACCTAAACAATTTTTTTTTATAAAATTTTGTTTGATTTATGATTACTCCAAGAAAAAATAAATCTAATGTTATTATATAGTTATAACAATATATCTATAAATGGCACAGCTTCAAGTTAGATATCAGTAAATTGAATATAATAACATTACAATAGAAAATTGACAAACATATTCATTGATAAATACTTGCTAAATGATAACCTATAAGGTTGACTTCGTGATAGTTTTTTCGTAAATTTGTATAAATAGGAAAATTTATAAAGTTCCAGATTCGTTTAGAAACGATTTTGATTGTTCCTTGTATCTACCATGCTTTAGATAGACCCTGTGTATTTAAAAACTTACCTAAAATGTTGAATTCCTGATAAAACTACATTATTTTTCGTATATTTTTATAAATAGAAGCATTTATTAATTTAGAAACAATTTTGAGTGTTCCTCGAATACACCATGCTTCAGATAGGTCCTGTGTATTTAAAAACTTACCTAAAATGTTGAATTCCTGATAAAACTACATTATTTTTCGTATATTTTTATAAATAGAAGCATTTGTTAATTTAGGAACAATTTTGACTGTTCCTCGAATACACCATGCTTCAGCTAGGTCCTGTGTATTTAAAAACTTACCTAAAATGTTGAATTCTTGATAAAACAACATTATTTTTCGTATATTTTTATAAATAGAAGCATTTGTTAATTTAGAAACAATTTTGAGTGTTCCTCGAATACACCATGCTTCAGATAGATCCTGTCCTCTCCTAAAATGTTGAATTCCTGATAAAACTACATTATTTTTCGTATATTTTTATAAATAGAAGCATTTATTAATTTAGAAACAATTTTGAGTGTTCCTCGAATGCTTCAGATAGGTCCTGTGTATTTAAAAACTTACCTTAAATGTAGAATTCCTGATAAAATTACATTATTTTTCGTATATTTTCATAAATAGAAGCATTTGTTAATTTAGGAACAATTTTGACTGTTCCTCGAATACACCATGCTTCAGCTAGGTCCTGTGTATTTAAAAACTTACCTAAAATGTTGAATTCTTGATAAAACTACATTATTTTTCGTATATTTTTATAAATAGAAGCATTTATTAATTTAGAAACAATTTTGACTGTTCCTCGAATACACCATGCTTCAGATAAATCCTGTCCTCACCTAAAATGTTGAATTCCTGATAAAACTACATTATTTTTCGTACATTTTTATAAATAGAAGCATTTGTTAATTTAGGAACAATTTTGACTGTTCCTCGAATACACCATGCTTCAGATAGGTCCTGTGTATTTAAAAACTTACCTTAAATGTAGAATTCCTGATAAAACTACATTATTTTTCGTATATTTTTATAAATAGAAGCATTTATTAATTTAGAAACAATTTTGAGTGTTCCTCGAATACACCATGCTTCAGATAGGTCCTGTGTATTTAAAAACTTACCTTAAATGTAGAATTCCTGATAAAACTACATTATTTTTCGTATATTTTTATAAATAGAAGCATTTATTAATTTAGAAACAATTTTGAGTGTTCCTCGAATACACCATGCTTCAGATAGGTTCTGTGTATTTAAAAACTTACCTTAAATGTAGAATTCCTGATAAAACTACATTATTTTTCGTATGTTTTCATAAATAGAAGCATTTGTTAATTTAGGAACAATTTTGACTGTTCCTCGAATACACCATGCTTCAGCTAGGTCCTGTGTATTTAAAAACTTACCTAAAATGTTGAATTCTTGATAAAACTACATTATTTTTCGTATATTTTTATAAATAGAAGCATTTATTAATTTAGAAACAATTTTGACTGTTCCTCGAATACACCATGCTTCAGCTAGGTCCTGTGTATTTAAAAACTTACCTAAAATGTTGAATTCTTGATAAAACTACATTATTTTTCGTATATTTTTATAAATAGAAGCATTTATTAATTTAGAAACAATTTTGAGTGTTCCTCGAATACACCATGCTTCAGATAGGTCCTGTGTATTTAAAAACTTACCTTAAATGTAGAATTCCCGATAAAACTACATTATTTTTCGTATATTTTCATAAATAGAAGCATTTGTTAATTTAGGAACAATTTTGACTGTTCCTCGAATACACCATGCTTCAGCTAGGTCCTGTGTATTTAAAAACTTACCTAAAATGTTGAATTCTTGATAAAACTACATTATTTTTCGTATATTTTTATAAATAGAAGCAGTTATTAATTTAGAAACAATTTTGAGTGTTCCTCGAATACACCATGCTTCAGATAGGTCCTGTGTATTTAAAAACTTACCTTAAATGTAGAATTCCCGATAAAACTACATTATTTTTCGTATATTTTCATAAATAGAAGCATTTGTTAATTTAGGAACAATTTTGACTGTTCCTCGAATACACCATGCTTCAGCTAGGTCCTGTGTATTTAAAAACTTACCTAAAATGTTGAATTCTTGATAAAACTACATTATTTTTCGTATATTTTTATAAATAGAAGCATTTATTAATTTAGAAACAATTTTGAGTGTTCCTCGAATACACCATGCTTCAGCTAGGTTTTAAGCTTAAGATTCATTTAGAAATAATTTTGATTGTTTCTTGTATCTACCATGCTTTAGATAGGTCCTGTGTATTCAAAAACTTACCTAAAATGTTGAATTCCTAATATTAGAAACCATTTTAGACTGTCCCTTGTATATACCCTACTTCCGGTAGAAAACAAATATCTTTTTTTTTCATTTAGACATTCCGTTATTGATTGTGATGGTTTGCAAACAATTTGTATTTTATTTTTAATTTGGCTAATGAATTAATTGTCTTGTTTTTATTTGACCAGTTTTTTTAATTATGTAGAAGTGATAATGATTAAGAAAAATAGTTGAAATGGGTATATAACCTTTACATTGGTGGAAAATATTGTAACGTTTTTGTTATTTATTTAAATAGTTTTTAATTGTGGGATAAAATTATACACACTATGGCTAATTACTATCTATCGATTTATTTATTAAACTCAATTTATATAGGTACACACTCTACTTAATGTCTCTACTCTACTAATTTATTTACACTCGGTATAATAGTTCTAATTTATTTTTACCACTTGAATATTACACTATTTATCTTCACTATTTCATTCACTGTTCGATTACTAAGAACTTCTGTAAACTGTCCGTGAACTAACTCTTTACTGTCCGTTTTACTAACTGTTAACTCACCCAAAAACCCGCGTTTATATAGTCTTTATCAATTCTGGAAAATTCTTCAACTTCCACGCCCGTCCTATGCATAAACAAAACGATTTACCAGAATGTTCTCGAAATGAGCGCATTCGCCAAAATTTATAGTCGAGAGGCAGGGCCGGCTCGCAACAATATGTATTTTTAACAACACTAAGTCTGCAAAGATCGATCAAGCATATCCGGACTTACAGGCGTTTTTCCATAGTCGAATGCTGTTCTTATTTGCTCACCCGGTATATCACTAACATTTTATAAACATATGTTTTTATTTCGAAACTTTAGAGGCCTATAACTACAAAATGAAGGCTCGTATTACAAACATTATTTTGACCTCATTTATTACTCTATCTGTAATTCATAGTTTTTTTTGAGATATAGCGTTCAAATAACAACTCAAAAAATTCATCAAAAATGAATATGATAGCAATCAATGAATTAATTAATTATTATCAGTCGAAACAATATTGTTTTAATTATTTAGTACGTACGTGTCGATATTAATTTTCGATGTAGTTATTCTACTAAGCAATTGCAATTTGTGTTTAATGAGTTGGATCGAAGATGTCACGGTCTAAGATTATGATAAAAATGATGTGAAAATGGGTTTTTTTAATAATATATATTTCCAAACACATCGAAATCCTTGAAAGGTATTTACAACAATATAGAAACGTAAAATCGTCGAAAAAATTTAGACGTTTGGCGATAAAATACAGGAGCTCTAGGCGCCGACGTTGCCTAATTTTAAGAAAGTGACATTTAAAAAATGTGGAGAATAAAATGAGGTTAAGTGTTTGTTTTCGTTTTATATATCTTAGCTCTTACTCTTTCAAGAAGGGCAAGGAAAAGTAACCATTCCATTAACCTTTCCCCTTGAAGGTTCATTAAGGTGAAGGGAGTATGAAACCTCATTTTATTCTCCACATTTTTTAAATGTCACTTTCTTGAAATTTGGCAACGTCGGCGCCTAGAGCTACGGACTCCTATAAAATACCATCAGAAACCTGTCTTTGCAAAAAATACTGTCAAAAACCTGTCTATGCAGAGTTCAATCCAAATTGCATCAAATATACAGGACCGATTTAGTTTAAATTTAGTACCTTTATTAATTGTGACCCAAACACGGGTGAGTAACGAAAATAAAGGAATTTTGGATATGGAAGATCTTTAGAGGGGGTAAATTGGGAAGTGAAGAAAAAGTTTGGTAAAACTTCATCTTGTGACATATCATATGAAAGGGCTTGGTGCGAGGATCTCGAATATATATTTTTAATAATTTTGAAATCAATAGTTTCCAAGTTATTAAAGAAAATAGATTAAAATGAAATTTTCCCCTTCCCCCCATTACTAAAATTACTAAAATTCAAAAAAAATAGTTTGTTTTATTTGACGATAAAATACCATCAAAAACCTGTCTCTATGCAGAGTTCAAACCAAATTGCATCAAATATACTGGACCGATTTAGTTTAAATTTAGTACCTTTATTAATTGTGACCCAAACAAGGGTGGGTAACGTAAATAAAGCAATTTTGGATATGGAAGATCTTTAGAGGGGGTAAATTGGGAAGTGAAGAAAAAGTTTTGTGAAACTTCATCTTGTGACATATCATATGAAAGGGCTTGGTGCGAGGATCTCGAATATATTTTTTTAATAATTTTAAAATCAATAGTTTCCAAGTTATTAAAGAAAATAGATGAAAATGGAATTTTCCCTTTCCCTCGTTATTACTAAAATTCAAAAAAAATAGTTTGTTTTATTTGGCGATAAAATACCATCAAAAACCTGTCTCTATGCAGAGTTCAAACCAAATTGCATCATATATACTGGATCGATTTAGTTTAAATTTTGTACCTTCATTAAAGTGACCCAAACACGGGTGGGTAACGTAAATAAAGCAATTTTGGATATGGAAGATCTTTAGAGGGGGTAAATTGGGAAGTGAAGAAAAAGTTTGGTAAAACTTCATCTTGTGACATATCATATGAAAGGGCTTGGTGCGAGGATCTCGAATATATTTTTTTAATAATTTTGAAATCAATAGTTTCCAAGTTATTAAAGAAAATAGATGAAAATGAAATTTTCCCTTTCCCTCGTTATTACCAAAATTACTAAAATTCAAAAAAAATAGTTTGTTTTATTTGGCGATAAAATACCATCAAAAACCTGTCTCTATGCAGAGTTCAAACCAAATTGCATCATATATACTGGATCGATTTAGTTTAAATTTTGTACCTTTATTAAAGTGACCCAAACACGGGTGGGTAACGTAAATAAAGCAATTTTGGATATGGAAGATCTTTAGAGGGGGTAAATTGGGAAGTGAAGAAAAGGTTTTGTAAAACTTTATCTTGTGACATATCATATGAAAGGGCTTGGTGCGAGGATCTCGAATATATTTTTTTAATAATTTTAAAATCAATAGTTTTCAAGTTATTAAAGAAAATAGATAAAAATGAAATTTTCCCCCTTCCCCCCTTATTACCAAGGATCCTAAAATTAAAAAAAAATAGTTTGTTTTATTTGGCGATAAAATACCATCAAAAACCTGTCTCTATGTAGAGTTCAAACCAAATTGCATCAAATATACTGGACCGATTTAGTTTAAATTTAGTACCTTTATTAAAGTGGCCCAAGCACGGGTGGGTAACGTAAATAAAGCAATTTTGGATATGGAAGATCTTTAGAGGGGGTAAATTGGGAAGTGAAGAAAAGGTTTTGTAAAACTTCATCTTGTGACATATCATATGAAAGGGCTTGGTGCGAGGATCTCGAATATATTTTTTTAATAATTTTAAAATCAATAGTTTTCAAGTTATTAAAGAAAATAGATGAAAATGAAATTTTCCCTCGTTATAACCAAAACTACTAAAATTCAAAAAAAAATAGTTTGTTTTATTTGGCGATAAAATACCATCAAAAACCTGTCTCTATGCAGAGTTCAAACCAAATTGCATCAACTATACTGGACCGATTTAGTTTAAATTTTGTACCTTTATTAAAGTGACCCAAACACGGGTGGGTAACGTAAATAAAGCAATTTTGGATATGGAAGATCTTTAGAGGGGGTAAATTGGGAAGTGAAGAAAAAGTTTGGTAAAACTTCATCTTGTGACATATCATATGCAAGGTCTTGGTGCGAGGATCTCGAATATATTTTTTTAATAATTTTATAATCAATAGTTTTCAAGTTATTAAAGAAAATAGATGAAAATGAAATTTTCCCTCGTTATAACCAAAACTACTAAAATTCAAAAAAAAATAGTTTGTTTTATTTGACGATAAAATACCAATTTAGTTTAGATTTAGTACCTTTATTAAAATGACCCAAACACGGGTGGGTAACGTAAATAAAGGACTTTTGGATATGGAAGATCTTTAGAGGGGGTAAATTGGGAAGTGAAGAAAAAGTTTGGTAAAACTTCATCTTGTGACATATCATATGAAAGGGCTTGGTGCGAGGATCTCGATTATATTTTTTTAATGATTTTAAAATCAATAGTTTTCAAGTTATTAAAGAAAATAGATGAAAATGAAATTTTCCCTCGTTATAACCAAAACTACTAAAATTCAAAAAAAAATAGTTTGTTTTATTTGACGATAAAATATCAATTTAGTTTAGATTTAGTACCTTTATTAAAATGACCCAAACACGGGTGGGTAACGTAAATAAAGGAATTTTGGATATGGAAGATCTTTAGAGGGGGTAAATTGGGAAGTGAAGAAAAAGTTTGGTAAAACTTCATCTTGTGACATATCATATGAAAGGGCTTGGTGCGAGGATCTCGATTATATTTTTTTAATAATTTTAAAATCAATAGTTTTCAAGTTATTAAAGAAAGTAGATGAAAATGAAATTTTCCCTCGTTATAACCAAAACTACTAAAATTCAAAAAAAAATAGTTTGTTTTATTTGGCGATAAAATACCATCAAAAACCTGTCTTTATGCAGAGTTCAAACCAAATTGCATCAAATATACTTGACCGATTTAGTTTAAATTTAGTACCTTTATTAAAGTGACCCAAACACGGGTGAGTAACGTAAATAAAGCAATTTTGGATATGGAAGATCTTTAGAGGGGGTAAATTGGGAAGTGAAGAAAAAGTTTGGTGAAACTTCATCTTGTGACATATCATATGAAAGGGCTTGGTGCGAGGATCTCGATTATATTTTTTTAATAATTTTAAAATCAATAGTTTTCAAGTTATTAAAGAAAATAGATGAAAATGAAATTTTCCCTTCCCCCTTATCATCAAAATTACTAAAATTCCAAAAAAAATAGTTTATTTTATTTGGCGATAAAATACCATCAAAAACCTGTCTCTATGCAGAGTTTGAAGATCTTTATAGGGGGTAAATTAGGAAGTGAAGAAAAAGTTTGGTTAAACTTCATCTTGTGACATATCATATAAAAGGGCTTGGTGCGAGGATCTTGAATGTATTTTTTTAATAAAAATTACTAAAATTAAAAAAAAAATAGTTTGTTTTATTACAGTTAACAGGAAAAATTCATGGTCTTCAAATACGTGATCAGATTAAAAAAAAAACATTTTACATTTTTGTTTATTACCAAAACACAGAGTAGCCGATTAAAAACAGTTCCTCATTGATGTAAATTTACAAGTAAACGAGTTTAGTATTTTAAATTTCATCCATCGTTATTTCCTTGTACTCTATAATGACCTTAAAGTACCAAAAAATAAAATATAGATTACATTTTTTTAAGGAGGATTGTCATGGCTTTTAAAATGATTTTATGGTAATATGAATAGTAAGGAACTTGTTTTTGGTAAACATCGATATTATTTGCCAAGTCTACTGAATTTTATTACTGTAATAATTATATTTTGGTAGTGTTTTTGAGTTGAATCGATAACAAACTACTAAAATTCAACTAACAAACGTTTTCTTCGTATTAAAAGATAATTTTTTTTATTTTTTCTTCTCATTTGCGTATGAGAGAGCAATTTCCGTAAAATGATTCATATTGGCAATTGAGAGAGTGTGTCAGAAAAATATTTTTGTAGTGAATTTCGCTTCGTCTAGTAATTAAGACTTATTAAGTACAGTGTCGTTCAATTAAAACCTGTCAACACCAACATATAGTCGCATAAATTGAATCAAAATATTGTAAATATTTACCATCGTTTAATTTTTAAAATTAACTTCAACCAGACAAGTGAGTTTTAAGGGGAATTTTTTTAAAATTTATTTCTCAAATAAAATATTTTTGAGCTCCTCTTGATACGTCATAAAATACAGTTTCCGAAATTTTTTTTGTATTTTTCCAATTCACCCCCTAAAAAGTAACCCCCAAAATGAAAATTTATTATTTTATGTTTCACGCTCGTTTTGGGTTACAGATATATAATATTGAAAGAATTAAAATCAATATAATTAAATGGCGCCCAACGTGGTGCTTTGAAAAATTTTGATTTATTTAAGAACAAATTATTTCAATAACAAGTAAAATTTGAATAAATAATAGAATTGGTAATTGGAAATATTAAGAATAGAAAATATTTGAAGACCGAAGAAACATAAAAATTCACCATAAATTTTGGACCATTAGAAATTTAAAAATAATTTAGTTTTGAACCCAATCTTGAAATAAGAATTTTTGAAATAAATCAACAATTGAAAATATATTTAAAAAAGATTAATATATAATTATAAAAGATTAATATAACAATAAAAAATATTTCAATCAACGATAACAGTTTATAAAAATCAATATAATATATTATATGGTATAATATATCGGTTCAGTAGATTCGGCGCAATTTGACGTAACCTAAAGGATAAAGGATGCTTCTGTTTTAGTTCTCATCGAATGTAAAGATAATAATAATGATAACAATTTCCTATCGAGTGTAACAAAAATAAATAATGACCTTATGGATGAAATACCATGAAGGTAATACCGTAAAAAAATTGGATCGAATTTCGTGTGACAAAACAAACAAGAAATTCTATATTGTTCGGTTGTTGTTTTCATTCTTATTTTATTCTACATCAATTTGGGTCAAACAGATGAGTTTCAGTATGAGAAATTATTCTTAATATCCAACAACAGAATAAAAAAGTTTTAAAATTTGACAGCCTGAAATGCTTTTCGTCAAAATGGCATCTGTAACCTTCAAAATTGTTATTTTTAACCGATTTCTAAAAGAGGAGGTTCATTCATTCGTTTGGGTGGTGCTCAACAGAACAGGCACTTGAACTGAATCTTTTTACCATTTCCCATGTTATCTACTTCCATTCCAGAAGCTTCGTGTCTTCTATAAAGGCCACTAGTTTGACTGGAGGGATTATCAGTAGTTGTGATGGTTGTATTAATTCCTCTCCAAAGTGCTTCCGTCTAAGTTTTTGTAAGTTCTCGCAGAAGCAGAGTATGTGAGTAGGTGTTCCATCATCAAGTTCACATTTTCTGCACATTGGTTCACTAACTTTGCCCATTTTGTGCAGATGTCCAGTCACCAGGTCGGTAACTGTCTTCAAATGTCTCTTACCAAGACGTCAAAAAATAATACTTCTAAAGTAAACGGGGTTGGTATATCTGTTAAGATAGAACCAACCATTCTGGTTAACAGATATACCAACCCCGTTTACTTTAGAAGTGTAATTCAATGTCTATCGGGGCATATAGCCCGAGAAGTAGTTGTTGCTTCTTAGTGGACGGTCTGCTCTTTGGAAATTAATTTTTCTAATTTTGTAAAGCGTTTAATAGTATTGAACTATTATTTTTTGACGTCTACATATCACGCTTTACTAATATAACAATTATTTACAGTTAACTGTAATTAAGTAAATAATCATTTTGTATGTTATACTTTCACTTTTTTCCATATTCTACAACCTTGGCTTTGATTTTATTTATAAAATGACAAGTATTTGTAAAAAATATGACTTACCTTTAAAATCATACACACTTCCTCGTTATATATATAGGTCAAGAGTTGTACTTGTAGTTCTATAACAATTTATATTATTCAATTAATTTAAAAATTAAAACAGTAATGCAACTATTAATAGTTATTGGGTGTGTGCGAACTGAATTTCTTTCAATTAAATTAAGTGTTTTTAGAATAATTTCAGCGTTCATATGTACGCCTTCCATTTTGTAAATTTTGTAAAACTGGGATTTATAAATTCAATTCCGCCCTCTAGTGGTGGACCTACAAGTCTATAAATAATTTCCATTTTTTTCTTCTTTTTTGCTGTTTTACAGTCCGATCTTAAGAAATTGCTGCTTTTATTTGCCAACTCGATATTTCAGTTTCATTTTCCTTCCCGAAATTAAAAATAACTCTCGTCTATGTAATTTTTCTCAATTGCGGAGGTGTTCGGCATTAATTGGATCAAAATAAATTGAACCAGACTTGAACTTTTCGATTGTCAGATATATCTTAATTAAAATGTTAATAAATTCCTGAAACTTGCAATAAATATACTTAAATCGCTTTCGTGAAACGAGGTTTTTTTTAAGTATTATGTCATTAATAAGATGTTTTAAGTGATTTATGCGAATGTATTGAATAAACAAACCAACCTGGACAAAAGCTATAGTCGTAAAAAAATTGGGACTTGAAACATATCTCTGCAAACCAATGCTTGATCAAAATTTACAGTGGCGAAGAAGGCATCTTGATCAAATTATCCAAGTTGGTAAGTTTTATGAGTCTGCAAACGATTATTTTGCAAAAGAGTCTAATATTGTAAATAATAAGGTTAGCGTAGAGTTAGATACACCAGATTTGGTTGACAGCGAAAATGACAACGAAGGCAATCTAGTACAGGCAAAGGAAATAGACAAAAATTCCCTTCAGAATGGTCTAAATAAAAAATGGAAGTCTTGGGGGTGCGTAAGAAGGGAAAATAAGGAACTAGAAGGAAAGACAATGGAATCAGAAAGTTTGGGGAGCAGCAGACCTCGACTAGACCTGATCGTCTCAATTTGTAAATTCGTAACTTTTGGGGGAAGGGAATGTAATGTATTGAGCCAGCCCCTACACGTGGATAACCTTGACCTTGTCAACTGTCAGGTGTCAAGCGTAAGATAACCAAATATATAGTTGTAAGATAAGAGCACATGTCTCATAACTTGTATTCCTCGATTACGATAGTTATTACAAATAAAAGACAGTAGAATAGGAAAGTAGTGTTTCTATATACCCCTATAGTGCCCGATATCACAGGAACATGGAAAAAAGTGACACTTGACGTTATTCTACCCTTAAGACGCTTAAAATTGCAAATAAAAAGTCTTGTAAATACCACAAAACTATGAATATTGAGCTGAAATTTTAGAAGAGTATTCTCAAAAGACCAGTTTACTTGAAAAAAAATTCACAAGACTATACCCTGAAGGGGTTGGTTCTTCAGCTTAATGATACTTATACTTTGTATTTTTTGTTGTTAATAAAATTTTGACGCGACTTGCAAGTTGGTTGTTCTTATTGTTTATAGAGAGAGATGATTAAAGACTCTATTGTAAGGTAGACTCCGTTTCACATAAGAAGAAGCCACGTGAAGTTTGCCAACTGTCTTGCGCAGAAACCAAAATCGGTCTTGTTTATCTATGTCGCCTCGTAACGACCATTTCATACCATTGGCGTTACAAACTATGTTTCATGTCGTTAATTGAAAGTATAAATATTTTAACTATACCAAGTATTTTCATATACCAGTGTCTATTGTATGTGAAAATATCTCGAAACGCTTCAAAGAATTCCCAAATATGTTTCATTTAAATTATGCATTCTGTGTTAACCTACAAAATGTGAAAACGTTACGCTACTGATTTGAAGTCGAATGTCAATTTTACAATATGGCGCTGGTTTTGACAACAAGTTCGCGCATACGACTACAACTTCAAGTGGGTTCTTCTTACGTGAAACGGAGTCTAAGGTTTAGTCTCATTTCTTCCTCACGTACCCTTTGTAAGTTTAGGGTGGGTAAAACAGTACTCTTCGCTGGCCCCCATAAATATTGAAATATTTCCTGGTAAATTTTATACTCACACCCTGCCATCGTTCTGAGTGAGCCGAAGGCCCTAAAGGTTGATACCGGGACAACTGGACTTACATGTAACCCCGTAGACTAATATTTGTCGTGAAGGAGAGGTTACATTTTTGGCGCCCAACGTGGGGCCTATCGTTAAAAGCGTATCATTAAAAATGTCGCGTAAACTGATTGATTGTGAATAATAGATAGTGGTAAATTTAAGTTTTATACAGTGAATTGAATTTGAACTTTGGTCTTTGACCCTACTAGGCATAATATATATTTGCTTGCGTATTGTATTTCTGCGGACATTTCATTACCTATCACAGTTATGAGCTACCAGCTCTGAGGTACTTATTTTGATATTTAAGATAATCAATTTTGATTGAATTTAGTCTTTTGGGTCATGAAAATTGCTCAAAATTCGTGAAATGGGGTTTTTTTCGAACGAAAAATCGACTGGCCGCCTCAGTTTTTTTGATAAAATCACTCTTTCACTTTTAAATAGTATCATGAAACTTTCGAAAAAACGCATTTTCAACATAAAAAGTCTTGTAAATTCCACAGAACTTCCAATAAAACCTCGATCTTAGTTTGTTGCAAACGAAGCAATCACAGGCAGTTACTGCCAAAAACCAAGTCCGACCCTGTAAGATGATTAATGGTCCATCCACCAATAGATTCGCAAAACGTCTGCTGCTAGAGCTGTTATCAGATGAGGATTTTGTTTTGACGAGGCTATTAACGGTTCCATCAGCCAAATCCCATATTTTTTTAATAGTGACAAACTCAAATCAGACACACAATAATTAAAATTAAATAAGTACATTTAGCAAGTCTGGAACTAGTTTTTGCTCAACCATTACATTTTTGAAAGTTATGTACTGCTACTATTTCCAAATGAATTACGGAATTTCAAAATTTCCGTTCAATATCTTGAGGTTGTTGCACTCGATTGCAATATTTAATGTTTCTTCAGTTACTTTAATAAAACCTTGACATGGTCTTGAATTCAAGACCGACAAAAGTGGAATAAGTGGAAGTAATTTCAG
Source organism: Lochmaea crataegi (assembly GCA_947563755.1). Taxonomy (NCBI): domain Eukaryota; kingdom Metazoa; phylum Arthropoda; class Insecta; order Coleoptera; family Chrysomelidae; genus Lochmaea; species Lochmaea crataegi. Next base: position 7,563,229 of record OX387433.1, on the reverse strand, counting down.
TTTCTACAGTATCAAACTTGGGCGGTAAATAGATCGATTTCAAATCTGTGCGAAAACAGTTTCGTTTGTTATAATGGGGCAGTTAAAAAGTAAGTAAAAATTGTGTCAAAAATGACGTATTATATGTTGATAAAAATTTGTTTTAAAAACATTAAGGATAAGTGAGCTTTAAATAAAAAAAATTAAAGATAAAGTTTGTTAATTGAAAATAATAATATTTATTATAAAAATATTTAAATTAATAATTTTGTTGATAGGTAAGTGACTGAACTCTGGTTTATCGAGAATGATAAAAATAATAATAATAAATCAAAAATTCTTATAAAATTAGACACGTTTATCAAATGAAGAAAAAACAATATGAAGAAAAAAAATTGTTAATTGATAAATGTAAACATAGAATAAATTTAGATCTTTTTTCTTACATAATTTGAAAATATTTTTTTGGAAAAAAAATTCACGCTCGGTGATCTTAATATGTATTGGAATTATTTTCATATTATTTAAATAATAATAAATTAAATAAATTTATTTGACTTACCTTACAGTTAACCATTAACCTTTAGACAGGAATCCTGTAAAATATTTTTGCAACTTTTTTCAAAACACCTTATATTTCTTCATCTTCCTTTTATGGCCTATATCCTAAGGGATAATTTACCCAGTTTTACACATGTGGGGGGAAAAAAGTCTTGCTCTTGGCAATATTTCCCACCCTCTAGAATGGATAACTTCCTTAAACAAAACAGAGCTACTGTTATGTAGACAGACTCAGAATGATTAAACTTGTATTATTTATGGTTAGTATTGGGGAATTAGTAAGTACATAGTACATATGTCAAATGGCGCGCTAAGTTTAGTTTTACATAGCTCTATTTAAAGGTTGAATTGTTTTGATATATTGATAGAGCATTCAAGTATTATGAGGTTAAGTGATCCTATTGCATAGAGGATCATCTTTAATTCCAATTCTGAACAAATGGAAAGGTGTCAAACAATGTCCTGTTCTCATTCTTATTACTTTTGGTAAATGTCTTCTGTTTTTGTATTGTCAGTTGTTCGATAACTTTGTAATAGAACGATTTTTTATTCTGCTTTTTGAGGTTGCATTCATTATTCCATTTAGGCCATATGCTCTTCTTGATATCTGGGAGGTAGTTTTGATAGTTCAGTTTTATATTCGCTGGAACTGTAAGAGAACAACCTGTTTTGGCTAGTTGATCAGCTTTATGGTTTCCTTTGATTCCAGAATGACCAGGGATCCATGCCGTTGATGTTTGCTAGTATAATTCCTTGTTTTGTTAGGATTGATGCGTGCTCCGTTTCTTTGGAGAAAGCTGGTTTACATATTTTTTGTAGCGCACTTTTAGAATCTGAGAAGATTATGGCTTTGGTAATGTTAGTTTTTAAGATGAATTGTAGTGCTTGGTTAATAGCAGTGATTTCGCCTAACCATATTTGTGTGAATGTTGGTAGCCTAGATGAGAATGCATAGTTCAATTCTCCACTGTAAACTCCCAATCCTGCAGTGCCATCAGAATAGAGAGATCCATCTGTAAATATTCTTGAATGGTTAATAAATTTTATATGTAAACATCTTTTCCTTAGTACGTTTCTGTTCTTTTACTATTTTCTCTTATACCTTTAGAGTAGGCAACTAAACATACACAGGTGTATGTAAATTCCTTAATTTATCTTAAACTAGGAACGGGGTAATAAAATAAATACCATCGTGAGTACAAGGTTATGATTATGGAAGTAAATTTGATGATACTGAAAAGTTACAATGGTAGTTTTCCAATTTCAACGCATAATGCGACTCAGTGGCGCACAATGCCGAGGTGTGTTAATGCTTAATTGAACGTGCATTAGTTTTCAAGTGCACCGGCAGAGTATTTTTTTTTTTGGAAAAAAAACTTTCAGCTAGGTATTGGAATTATCTTCTTTTTCAGCTTTTTACGTAAATAATAATAAATTAAATCAATTTCTTTGACTTACCTTAAGTTGAAGATTGCCCATTAACCTTTAGACAGGAGCCTTGTAAAATATTTTTGAAACTATTAGCTACTTTTTTCAAAACACCTTATATTTAATAAATAAACATCTTTTTCTTAGTACGTCTCTGTTCTTTTACTATTTTTTCATATACCTTTAGAGTAGGCAACTAAACATACACAGGTGTATGTAAATTCCTTCATCTTACACCATTGTATAAAGATAGGCATATCTTAACTTACAATTATGGAGGGTAGAAGGAAGGAGCACCATCTTGTATGGGGGATAACTTGAAAAAGTGTCCACCTGTAAACAGCAAATTATAATTCGAAGATTCACCGAAATGGCGCTCGTGTAGCTAATGGAAATGATGTGAATTTAGGGTTATAAACTGAGTGAAGTGTGCTGGATTGAAAAATTTAGTATTTTTCGTGACTTGTGTAGTTGAAAAATATGCAGTATTTAAAATCTCAATTATTTACGTAGTGTTTCCTTTTTTAAGTTTGTTTCTTACTCTAATAATTCATGGCGCCGTTTTTAAAATCCTTCCACTTGCTACTATGGCGCCATCTTAATTTGCTTCCTTTCGATGGACACTTTTTAATACATTGAGATGGTGCTCCTTCCTTCTATCCTCCATACTTACAATGGTAGTTTTCCAATTTCAACGCATAATGCGACTCAGTGGCGCACAATGCCGAGGTGTGTTAATGCTTAATAGAAGAGTTCTATATAAGGTCAATGTAGCCAACACAATAAATTAAAATTATCGAAATGACATAAGAAATGGGGGTCACTGAAAGGGGTCACCATTTAACTTACTTTTTATTTCTTTCATATATACTTAATGTTTTATATAATATATATATTGTACCCAAAATATAAAAAGCTCGTTTCAAGTTAGGGAATTTTGCTCCTCAAGGATTATGACAAATGTCCGTTAACTGTCAAAGTCAACGTCATAGCGTGGTTTTATTTTTATAAACTTTATCCGTTTGTATATATGTCTTTCTAGTGTATTATAATTTAATTTTAACACACAAAACAAATACCAAGCTAAAGCTACGCCTATGTTGCTTGCACTGACAATGGTGACAGTTACCTGTGACATTTGTGGTGAACATTAGAAAGTAAAATACCCTATATTAATACGAGCTTTTTATCATTCGGCTACAAGATATATTGCATAAAACTTGGTTTATATCAGAAAAACTGAAAAATTAAGCCAATAGGTGACCCCCATTTCATATGTCATTTTGATCATTTTATTTTATTGTGTTGGCTACATTTACCTTATATAGAACATAGAACTCTTCCATTGGAACGTGCATTAGTATTCAAGTGCACCGGCAGAGTGCACAAGGTGAGAAAAAAACATTCATAGACTTAGCAACCATTGCAATGCTGACAAAAGTATATTCCTGTAAAATAAATTTGAATAGACAATTTTCGCTTCGATTATTCAAAAGAAGTTCGGTACTTTCATCCATATTTAGATTTACTCTTAAACACAATGTAAATTCGGTATTAAATATTTCAACAATAAACAATAATAATAGTGTAAACAAAATTCTTCTCAACGCCAACGTAGAGTCCAGTTATGGGACTGCAGACAGAAGTGAAAACACCAATAAATTAATCCCTTTAGAAAATTTTTTCGTAAGCCCATCGTAAATGGAAAAAAAGTATACATATATACTATGGAAAGCGCGACGATGATTTACGCAACACTATATACGCTTCATTGTAAATTGGGTTGCATAACCAAAAGTATTGTGTGTTACATAAAAGTTTGACGAATCACCAAAGTATTGTGTGTTGCATAAAAGCGAGACGATGACGAAAAATCCATGTTTTTTCTTCACACAAAAAAAGTTCTCAACGCGCCTAAAGAAGTTTTACTTCAAAAATTCTCGTATTTTCTGCTACTGAGTTGGTATCAGTGCGCGCGTCACCCTAAAGCAGTACTTTTCAAAGTGCTCAAGTGTTCGAGTTGCGTCTAGCCGGAGCGCAGTGTAATTTCATTGCATTGCGTGTAGGTTTCGTGTAGTGTTCAAATGGGTGTAATTGACATAACAATTGTTTCACAGAACCGAATCATGAAAAACCATGTTCACGTTCTATGGATTCATGAATCCGTGCACTGTGTTGACATCGACTATGACCGAGTACGGAGTACGGACTGGACAATACAAGAAGAAGAGTTCTGTGTGAAAGATTCTGAAATCTGAACAATCCCGCATTTTTGCATATAGTATTGTTCAATATTCAAATTTACCGCGCCTAAATAAACGTCAATGATGTAATATCAGACAACCGTGTATTCATTCATATCATGAATATTAGCTATCTAACTTAAGGTTATGTCGATGGGCGACCACTGTTAGTATTAAATATAGATCACAAACAAGAACAAGGAAGAAGAAGAAATCAGTTGCGTGTAAAACGTGTAATTTGAAAATTGGAGTCGTGTAATTGTAAAGTTTGATGTTGGCAACACTGCCTAACCTAAAAATTCAAAACGACAAGACGAGGCAAACTAATCATGGAATGCGCATGCGTGCCTGCGGGTTCCAAAATTAAACGCTCCGGCTAGACGCAAGTGATTGTGCGAAGCGTTGCTGTAATTGGAACATTCACCGTTGAGCGCATAATGCGTCTTAATGCTGAAATTGGATAACTAAAATAGCGAGCGTAAAAAATAAATATAAAAAAACGTAGAGTCCAGTCATGAGACTGTCGACAGAAGTGAAAATACCAAAAATTAATCCCTCCATCGTAAATGGAAAAAAGTATACATATATACACAGTATACATTCATGGAAAGCGCGACGAAGATTTTCGCAACACTATATATGCTCCATTGTTAATTGTGTTGCATAACCAAAAGTATTCTAATGTTTTTGTTATTTATATAGTTTTTACCGGTGGGATAAAATTATTCACACTTCTATGGCTAATTACTATCTATTTATTTAAAGAAATACACACTATATCAAACTTAATTTATATACACACTTTACTTAATGTCTACTAATTTATTTACACTCGGTATAATACTTAGTTCTAATTTATTTTTACCTCTTGAATATTACACTATTTATCTTCACTATTTAATTCACTGTCCGATTACTAAGAACTTCTGTAAACTGTCTGTGAACTAACTCTTTACAGTCCGTTTCACTAACTAATTCTTCCGAACTAACTAATTGTTCACGCACTCAAGAACCCGCGTATATATAGTCCTTCCCAACTCTAGAAAATTCCAGTACCTTCCGCGCACGTCCTATGCACAAACAAAGCGAATGTTATCGAAAGGGGCGCAGCCACCAAAATTTACAGTCGAGGGACAGGACCGGCTTTAAGTTGGTGACCTCGCAACAGTATTGTGTGTTGCATAAAACCGTGACGAATGACCAAAGTTTTGTGTGTTGCATAAAATCGTAACGATGACGAGAAATCCATGTTATTTCTTCATCCAAAAAAAGAGCTCAACGCGCCTAAAGAAGTTTTCGCTTCAAAAAGAATGGGTGTAAGTCATAAATAGTTTCTACAGGGGTTTTAGTAATTTACAGACTTAATTTTAATTGGAGAAAATGTTTTTTTTATTAAATCCCCTATGAATAATACGAATTTCGAGAATATTTAAATTTTAAAGGAATTACTGTGAAATAATATCATAGGTTGATAGCAGGTAAAACCACAGTGTAAAATTTTTCGAAAATATGAATGAATCCCATTTCGGAATAAAAAATAAAAATTTGAATTTGAATTAGTTTGCAGAATACAAATTAATTATATTTATCATAATCAGGGAGTTGGAATTTGAATACATTGATGGAGTTCAACTTAATATGTAAATTTACAGTTTACTGTTAAGATTATAACTGTGAGTCATAAAAAAATGTTTTTATGGATTCACTTTATCGAAAGAGGTGTACTTTTCTTTTTCAAACGACCGTTTTATACTTTGTCTTTTAATTTTTGAATAAAATAAATAAAAAATCAGTTTTCGGAATTTTCAGTCATCTGATTTTAAGATAAGTTAGTCATACTAATAATATTTTCATTTCAAGTGACGTATTTGTTTTTTAAATTTCTTATCTAATAGAATTAATTAACAAACAATATACGGGACCGATTAAAAAGTGTCATTAAGAATCGACTGGTAATTATGAATTAGTGTAAGATGGTGAAATTGATTTTTAAAGATATTTTCATGATAATTTAAAACTTGTCTCGTAAATTATATCAACAACAGTGCATTGAAATTTATTTTGACGTTCAGATATTAATATCCGTTTGCGCCGTTTTGAATTTAAGGTTAAGCTTAAGCATTACCTACTTAGTAGACTCCGTTTCACATAAGAAGAAGCCACGTGAAGTTTGCCAACTGTCTTGCGCAGAAACCAAAATCGGTCTTGTTTATCTATGTCTCCTCGTAACCACCATTTCATGCCATTGGCGTTACAAACTTTGTTTTATGTCGTTAATTGAAAGTATAAATATTTTAACTATACTAAGTATTTTCATATACCAGTGTCTATTGTATGTGAAAATATCTCGAAACGCGTCAAAGAATTCCCAAATATGTTTCATTTAAATTATGCATTTTGTGTTAACCTACAAAATGCGAAAACGTTACGCTACTGATTTGAAGTCGAATGTCAATTTTACAATATGGCGCTGGTTTTGACAACAAGTTCGCGCATACGACTACAACTTCAAGTGGGTTCGTCTTACGCGAAACGGAGTCTAAAGAACTGCTTAACGCATTTCGAACATGGCAACACTGAGAAATTCTAGTAACTTATTAGTGACTTTTCAGATTTGGCTTTGTATCGAGTGACAGTTAGCCTTTTCCCGCGTAAAATGTCAACGGTTAACCTATAAATACAAAGAAGGTCAGTCACAAATTTTATATGAAGTACTATTTTACAGGTCCGCCACCAGAGGAGGGGGGCAACCATACACTTTGTCCCAGGTCTCCAAATTCTTAAGACCCCCAAGCATAAAAAAATATAATCAAATTAAATTGTTAAGTTGGCTATTGAGGACTCCTTTAAAAATAAATTGAGGACTAAACTAACCACCATAAATAACAGAATAAACCTTGTTAGATTGTAACGGTAAATGTGTGCTTTTAGTTGGGCGCCAATTTGTAACGGTAAATGTCTGTACCCCACAAAGGGCACCAGCTCGAAGGGCTCCGGCTAGAGACTCCTCTCAAGGGTGATTCGACCCCAAGTTTTGCTGCACAAGGATAACAGAAGGGTTGTAAAAGTTGAGGGCGCCACTACCTTTTTAACGATAAAAACTACAACAAACTAAGGCGGAAAAGGTACGCCTTGTAAAATTTAAATAAGTTAATAATAAAAAAGTTACTAAAAATCACCCCGGGCGATATCTCCCTCAACTTTTATAGTTGTGGATTTAAAAAAATGAAAGATACGAGTTAAAACAAATTTATTCTGCCACAGGAAATGAACAGCGGAATTTAATAGAGGAATTTGTACTTTTATAGGTACTTAGCTTAGATGAAGTGGTTTCCTGGAGAAGAAGTCAGATCTTGATCTGAACTGATGTGTTCTGTTCTAGGGCGGTATTTTGAGCTAGGGCTGTATCCTGGGGTTCTATCCTTGGCTATATTCTCGGGTTGTATCCTAGCCTAGGGGCTGTGCTTACCACAGCAAAATTCATAAGATAGGTACTTAAGATATGAAAGATAGCGAAAGATGATCTGTCCCCTTAGGCGGTCGATAACAGAAAGGGGTGTTTCACGTGGCGTTGTGCAAAAAATGGAAGCGTCCGTTGGCAGACGTCAATTGTCTAACGGTCAGGGTTGAAGAGTTTGGGATCACAGAACTATAATTGGATGTGGCTAATGAGACGACGAGCGATAATTAAAAGGATTTATTCTGTAAAATCGAAACAGGTCGATAGACATGTTACAAGATTAATTCATTAAAAGCTTATTCATAAGTTTTGGGCGGAAGTAATGATGTAATGAATACGATGAGCTCAGGGAGTCAGAGAGGGGTCGGATGGGTACTTTTGCTTACACTGTTTGTCCCAGTCCCCCAAATGTCTAGGGTGGGTCTGGTTGTTTACCAAAAACAGTACGAAGAAGATGGCTGATCCTGACGCATGCGCACAAAGAATTTGTAGAACAAAACATGATCGTATCAAGTGACACAAAAGAATTTTGAAATAAAAGTGATACGAAATAATTTATTGAATAGAATTTACAATATTAAACTTCACTAGTACATCTAAATTCATCAAGTACCATACAATAAATATCTGACTATAGTATTTTGGAACCATGAACTTTTTATAAACTTTTCTGGAATCTATAAGGAAGGATGTACTTTTTCCGAAATTTAAGGCTCACTAGTTTCAGAGATAAGGGTGGGGAGAGTGGGGTAAATTTTATTATATTTTCTTAAATAACTTTGAAACTATTTATTTTACTTTTTTCATCTCATTATCCCACATTTATTGTCGAAAATAGTGTTTTCTATTTGAAAACTTATTGGATAGGGAAATTCGAGGATAGATGATGGCACAGAAGGTAAGATGGCGCAATGGTTTTACAGGGCAACTGCTAGTACCACAGACTAGTAGAGACGTCCTGATAGCCTTTAGTTCATATTAAACAAGCCGCCATATCGTCTGTGTTTACAAGTTACAAGCCTATTTAAAAATTATTTATTTTATGATCCGGTTGGGCCAAAAATATTATTCCGAATTTTTCCTTGGTGCTGGTGAACTTTCATCTCACCTGAGCACTCTGGGGGAGATGGCGTTGGTGAACTATTTTTATTTTTTCCATAAATTGTAAGTTTTATTTTTGTATTCACTTTTGTTCCTAACACAATAAAGTTTATTCTTGAAAAGAAACGGCAATTCTATTCTATCCTCGAATTACTCTATTACATTTTTTGTCAATTCTTTATTTAAATTAGTTCATTCAGTATTATTTTTAATAATGATTTTATGCGACAATTTATTCCAAGTAATGTAAACACACCCATTTTGTTGAAATCCAAATGTTGTATAAAAAAACACACGCGATTTGGAAGGTTTTAACTGAAATAATGAATAAATATACACTCAGAAACTACATTAGTATTAAGTTCTTTGAGAGGGGCGACAAACATAGTTGTAGATGTCGAAGAATAAAAATATATTATTCTAACGCTTTAACAAAGTTTTGAAAAATAATTTTTCCAAAAACAGTGACCGTTCAACGAAGAAGAAACAACTACTTCCCGGGCTACATGCCAACATAGTTGTACCTAGATGTACCGGATTTGAGTCATGTGCCGCCCACTCAAATCCGTCCCTGTTCCCCAATATGTTTTTTTAAATTTGTAAAAAAACGGACAGAACCATTCATATAAAAACAAAACACATTAACACCACCGGGTATATTAAGGTTTATGATTATATATATTTTGACCACTCGTTTTAGAGATAAGAGAACGAAAGAATAGGGACAATTTAAATCTACTTTTTCTACAACTGCTATGAAAAGTGACGTATTTCTCATACCTTACTTGATTTCAAAACCAAATATTGCTCATACTGTGAGAAATAATATTTCTCACGGCACTTTGCCCACGTCACATATATTTATATGGAGAAACAAATAAAATCGACAAAAACTTAGTTGTCACAAAACTGTCGGATTATATTCGAAAATATGTTAAAAATTTTAAAAAATTGTTAAAATTTTTGAAATATGGTCAAAAATTTGGAAAAATGGTCAATAATTGTCAAAAGTTGTCAAAAACTGTCGGTTTTGAAAAAAAGGTTAATAATTGCCAAATATTTTCAAAAATTGTCAAAAATTTGGAAAAATGGTTAATAATTGTCAAAAACTGTGAAAATTTTGAAAAAATGGTCAATAATTGTTAAAAATTGTCAAAAATGGTCAATAATTGTCAAAAATGGTCAATAATTGTCAAATATTTTAAAAAATGGTCAAAAATAGTCAATAATTGTTAAAATTTTGAAAAATGATCAAAAACTGTCAAAATTTTTGAAAATTGTCAAAAATGGTCAAAAATAGTCAATAATTGTTAAAATTTTGAAAAATGATCAAAAACTGTCAAAATTTTTGAAAGTTGTCAAAAATGGTCAATAATTGTCAGAAACTGTCAAAAATGGTCAATAATTGTCAAAAATTTTGAAAAATTGTCGAAAATTGTTAAAATTTTGAAAAAATTGTCAATAATTATAAAAAAATGTCAAAAATGGTCAATAATTGTTGAAAACTGTCAAATTTTTTGAAAAGTTGTCAAAAATGGTCAATAATTGTTAGAACCTGTCAAAAATGCTCAAAAATTGGCAAAATGGTCAATAATTGTTAAAATTTGGAAAAATGGTCAAAAATTTTGAAAAAATGGTCAATAATTATAAAAAAACTGTCAAAATAGTCAATAATTGTCAGAACCTGTCAAATATGCTCAAAAAATGTCAAAAATGGTCAATAATTGTTGAAAACTGTCAAATTTTTTGAAAAGTTGTCAAAAATGGTCAATAATTGTTAGAACCTGTCAAAAATGCTCAAAAATTGGCAAAATGGTCAATAATTGTTAAAATTTGGAAAAATGGTCTAAAATGGTCAAAATTTTTGAAAAATTGTCAAAAATAATCAATAATTGTCAAAACTGTCAAAATTGGTCAATAATTGTTAAAATTTGAAAAAATGGTCAATAATTATAAAAAACTGTCAAAAATGGCCAATAACTGTAAAAAATTGTCAAAATTTTTGAAAAATGGTCAAAGTTATTGAAAAATTGTCAAAAATGGTCGATAATTGTCAGAACCTGTCAAAAATGGTCACAAATTGTCAAAAATGGTCAATAATTGTAAAAATTTGGAAAAATGGTCTAAAATGGTCAAAATTTTGAAAAATTGTCAAAAATGATCAATAATTGTCAAACTGTCAAAATTGGTCTATAATTGTCAAAAATGGTCAATAATTGTTAAGTTAAAAAAAATGGCCAAAAATTGTCAAAAATTTTGAAAGTTGTCGAAAATGGTCAATAATAGTCAGAAAATGTCAACAATGGTCAATAATTGTCAAAAATTTTGAAAAATGGTCGAAAATTGTTAAAATTTTGAAAAAATTGTCAATAATTATAAAAAAATGTCAAAAATGGTCAATAATTGTTGAAAACTGTCAAAATTTTTGAAAAGTTGTCAAAAATGGTCAATAATTGTTAGATCCTGTCAAAAATGCTCAAAAATTGGCAAAATGGTCAATAATTGTTAAAATTTGGAAAAATGGTCTAAAATGGTCCAAATTTTTGAAAAATTGTCAAAATTGATTAAAAATTGTCAAAATTGATCAAAAATTGTCAAAAATGGTCAATAATTGTTAAAATTTGGAAAAATGGTCAAAAATTTTGAAAAAATGGTCAATAATTATAAAAAAAACTGTCAAAATGGTCAATAATTGTCAGAACCTGTCAAATATGCTCAAAAATTGTCAAAAATGGTCAATAATTGTTAAAATTTGGAAAAATGGTCTAAAATGGTCAAAATTTTTGAAAAATTGTCAAAAATGATCAATAATTGTCAAAACTGTCAAAATTGGTCAATAATTGTTAAAATTTGAAAAAATGGTCAATAATTATAAAAAACTGTCAAAAATGGCCAATAACTGTAAAAAATTGTCAAAATTTTTGAAAAATGATCAAAGTTTTTGAAAAATTGTCAAAAATGGTCGATAATTGTCAGAACCTGTCAAAAATGGTCAAAAATGGTCAAAAATGGTCAAAAATGGTCAAAAATGGTCAAAAATGGTCAAAAATGGTCAAAAATGGTCAAAAATGGTCAAAAATGGTCAAAAATGGTCAAAAATGGTCAAAAATGGTCAAAAATGGTCAAAAATGGTCAAAAATGGTCAATATTGTAAAAATTTGGAAAAATGGTCTAAAATGGTCAAAATTTTGAAAAATTGTAAAAAATGGTCAATAATTGTTAGAATTCAAAAAAATAGTCAATAATTGTTAGAAATCAAAAAAATAGTCAAAAATTGTCAAAAATTATCAAAATTTTTGAAAAATGGTCAAAAATTTACGAAAAATGGTCAAAAATGGTCATTCTATTGTGCATAGGAAGCAGGCTTCTATCGGCGGTCCAACGACCGCTCACCTTTTCTTTTTGTTTTACTAACCATAAAAATAGATATTAAGTTACTTTACTTGTATTCTTTAAATTTGTGCAGATGTAGAAAAAGTATATTGTGCAACATGTGGGAAAAGTACTTTTCTCACTCGTGTGATTGCGGCACTCGCCCTTTGGGCTCGTGCTACAAACTTCCACACTCGTGAGAAAAGTTGAACTTTTCCCACTTGCTGCACAATATACTATTCTTGAATAACTTTGGAACTATTAATTTTAAAATTATTAAAAAAATATATTTGAAATCCCCTTTTATTCGACAAGATACAGTTTGCAAATTTTCTAGATGAGATTCTCTGAGCATGTCATTTTATATTTATTAAACATAAAAGGTGAATTTTAAACTCGGATAAACAAAACGCAAGCGAGAAAGTTATAAAGTACAATTTCGAGTTAATTGATCCAGAATATTTCGAGCACTAAGACCTTGACAAGAAGAGTGAAAAATATTTTAAAATCCGTCTTGTGATACTTCCTAAAACATTTTTTAAAGTGTAGCGCGTCAATAAAAAACCGGTGAAAGAGAGGACCGCTCGTAGTTGATTTTTCTGAGTGTACCGAAGAGGCTGCCTCACATATACATATATATATATATATATTTAAATAACGCGGCCCACTGTCCGTGCTTAAACGAACCACAACGTGCATTAGGTTTTGTCACATTATTAATTTGAAAAACTTTATTGCCTTAAAAACTAATACAATGCGATGTTAATTATTGATACTTACTTGACGATAAGTTTTTAAATGTTTACACAGTGTGTATGTTGTTAATAAAATAAAATACAGATAGATGTGTTTCGTTTTGAGTGCAACAATTCGGGATAAGGTGCGAGCAGTGTGTGAAGTTTTTGTTGTTTTGAAAAATTTGAAGAAGAAAAAAAATGGAAGAGGACATTCAAGTGTCTGAAAGGTTGATAAATATGGACAAGAATGCTAGAGTGACACAAAGGCTTCTGCGTAAGTAAAAAATTGTAAAATAACTTTCGATTTATTATTATAAATTTTTTGTTTAATTAGTTTTTAAGGTGTAAACTCAGGTGCTGGTAACCCTGAAAAAAATAAGAAAGTTACGAAACTAGATCAAACAAAATTTTTAACCAACGCAATAATTTTAATTATCTTTACCGAAATACACTATCGTTCCTCTATCATCGATATATTTGCAATTTGATTAAATTTTATCTATTATTTTACTAATATCCACTATACAGTATATTTTAAATTATTAAATTATTAAATTTGGAATAAACATTTTTGAATTAATTGTAAACATCACAAGTACAAAAAAATACCAATAGGGCAGCTCATTACACATGTGGGCTTCATTATTTCGAATGGAACCAAATTTCCTTTTCCACCAACGAGTTTCATGTGAAAAACAAGTAGAATAAGGCTATTTATCCCAAAAACTGGATAATCGACGCTACAGTGGACAATTTTCACGAAACTAGAACAATTAACTTATGGATCCGTATACTTGGATGCATTCCTTGGGTACTAAGGGTTGATAAGGGAGAGTTAAAAATTGACAAGAGGGTGAAAAAAAAACAGAGAATTTAGATTTTTTCATCTTAGTAGATATTAAAAACATTAGTGGCATACATTTTGCGGCGGTACTTAATTTGTTAATAATTTTCCGCATCACAAGCGTTCAACGTGGGAGGGGCAACGGGCAAATTTGGGTATATTTTTTTTTGCCCCAGTAGTTGATTGACGATTACACCAATCCAGACATTTTTGCTAAATCTTCGCCTCTTTTATGGCGTGCGGATTTTCACCGATGTTATTATTTTCGTTAAAGTTGTTTGATAGATGCTCCTATAGATAGGTACTGAATAAACTGACCCAGTTGAATTTTTTTACAAGCGTTTTTAATGTGATCACAATTTCTACAAATCCTTTTAAAAATAAGTCCAATTGTGTAAGATCAGTTAACCTTGCTGGCCATTCTATCAATTTTATTTTCTTTTAAAAAATATGTCAAGTTCAAGCTTCCAGCAAAGAATTGTTTTTCCTTCATATGCTGATTTTTTTTGGTTTTTTATCCAATTTTCTTCAGGTATTTTTATTTAAATAAATTACTCATTTAAAAATTAAAATGTAATTAAACAAACAAATAACCCACAATTAAGAAATTAACGTTAACCTACATAATAATAATTCATTTTACAAATCTACTTTCCAATTAGTTTAAAAAAAAATTCAAAAATATATAATTATAACAGTAATTGATTTAATACTATAATTATTATATTTTTATTCACATTAACGTACTCTGCAACTATCGATACTTGCGCCCCCTTTCTTCTACTTAATTCCTCAGAGTCTAGTAGTTCCTTTGGTCCTATTTCCTGAAGGAATTTTAGGATATCCTCAGGCTTGTTCCTCTTCTATCCAGCAATCTTCTAGGTATTGTGCCCAAAGTAGGCTTATTGGTCTGAAGGATTTTGAGTTTGTTGTGTCTATTTTTCCAGCTTTTGGAATGAATGTGAGTGCTGCTCTTTTCCATGCTTCTGGTATGACCCAGCTCTAAGTTTTTTCGACTAATTCTAGCCAAATGTGGTAAAATTTCGTCTTGTCCTTGCTGGAGCAATGCTGGAAAAAAAACCATCGGCTTTTGGTGCCTGGAAAGATAGAAAGGTGTCCATAGCCCATTTTAGCCTTTCCTTACAACAAATGTACTTAGCCATTGTCATTGTAGGGCCTTCTCTTGAAGGTCTTTGATACCCTCGAGAGATTCTAGTCAGAGTCAGGCTTTTTCCTCTTTATTTTGGATCTTACCTTTCGCAAACTATGTCAACTTGCACTTGCTCGAAAACTTTCTAAAGAAGATTAGGAAGCTGGAAAATTCTAATTTCTCAGGTTTTTATTTTTCATATTGAACCACCCGGTATATATAGTTACTTTAATATGCTTTTGTGTAGACGTGCTCTATCATGCTCATTGGATTAATAGTAAAAAAAAAATTTTAACTTGAAAAAAAAAAACGCAAATTGTTTAGGTATACGTAGGTTAATTATTTAAATATATCTTAATGAATTTAAAGTTAAAGTCCAGCCGTGTTAATAGTAAACATTGTTTCGAATAATAGTCGAAAATATCGACGTTTCAAGGATCGACTTTCAATAAATTAATTAATCAACTTTTTAATACATTTTAAATAAACGCTAATGGAATTTCCAAAGTCTACATTATTACGACAGTGGCGTAGATTGTAGGGGGATAAAAGAAAGTATCCATCCCTACCGCACGCCTCTGGTAATAGAGGAAAACTATCTTTTACCACTTTAAAATAAAACACCTTATATCTCGATTAGGAGGAATATTTTATTTAAATCTTCATATTTCGTGCTAAGGTTTCTCCAGTTACTATATGGAAAATTCTTAATGAAACACCCTGTGTATGGGTCACAAGTTATGGCGAATTAATAGAAAATATTTTGACAGACATGACACTTCCCGTTAAACGGAACCATATTATTGACTGTCTAGTTGTCAAATTTTTTTGTATCAGAAAAGAAATTATTTTTATTTCGGTAACTGGAAGGTGTAATTTCGAAAAATTACAAAAATGATAATGAATATATACTACAAGGAACATACACAAGATACTGTAAATATTATTCCCACGGGATAAACTACACAAAACTACTATCGATTTTTTTATAGTAAGCAACAAAATATTTTTGTAATTTTAAGAAATTTTTATTATTAATAACAATAAATAATCAAATGATTAAAAAAGAAAGAAATCAATATTTACAGCTTTATTTATAAACAAGAAATTGTAGCGACGCAGAATGAATTTTGTTTATTGTTAAATTTAATTTAAAAAAAATATTCAGACACAATTTACTAAACGACATATTATTAATTATTTATTCTTCTAAGTCTATTCATTCAAGGATAACAACTATTTATTATATTCATTATTTTGTGGGGCCACTTTTTCTTTATTAGATCGCCGTTGTTAAAAAATTTACTATTTAATAAACTATTAAAATTTCCAAAAAATAATAAAAAATGCCAAATAATCGAAAACTGTTTTTTGTACAACTGCCATTAAAAGTGACATTTTTTATGCCTGTCAAACGTGTTAAAAGAAGTTTACAAAGTAGCGTGTTAAAAGTAAAATACTTTTAACACTAGTGTTGAAAGAGACATCATGTAATATGTTCAGTTCCCAGGAAATGAGAATTATTGTTAAACGTTAAAAAAATAATTAACTGACAATAGACGTCAAAATGTGATTTTCTTGAAATACTTTTATTTTATTATCAAAATAGGAGTTGTGATATTTGTGTTAAAAGTAAATTTTATTTTGTTCGTGTTCGTTTTTCTCACAAAATAAAATGTTACTTTTAACACTAATATCATAAATAGCTATTATTACAAATACTTTGGTTTTTACACAATGATAATGGCAACATCAGTACCTCTTCTACTTTCACAACATGCCTTATTTTTTTGTTTCGAGTTGAATTTTTCCCACAAATGTACTTAAAACTCCCAAATGTTTAAAACTAAACAAGTAAACATTTAATATTATTATAGACAAAACATTGGTTAATAATTTTTCACATAAATCCTATTTTTGTTAACTTCCCCAACTTTTGTGGAGCAGTTAATACTGGCCATTTTTGACCATATAGTTGAGGGTCTATATGGTCAAAAATGGTCAATAATGTCAATTATTGTCAAAAACTGTTGAAAATGGACAATTTTTGTCAGAAATGGCCAAAAATGGTTCAATAATTGTCAAAAATTGTCGAAAACTGTCAAAAATTGACAATAATTGTTAAAATTTTTAAAAATAGGTCGATAATTGTCAAAAAAATTTTTAAAAATTTGAAAATGGTCAAAAATTGTCAAAAATGGACGATAATTGTTGAAAACTTTTAAAAAATTTGAAAATGGTCAAAAATTTTCAAAAATGGTCAATAATTGTCAAAAACCATCAAAAATGATCAAACAATTATTGTCAAAATTGGTCAATAATTGTTAAAATTTTGGAAAATGGTCGATAATTGTCAAAATTTATTTAAAAAATTTGAAAATGGTCAAAAATTGTCAAAAATGGACGTTAATTGTTGAAAACTTTTAAAAAATTTGGAAAATGGTCAAAAATTGTCAAAAATGGTCAATAATTTTCAAAAATTGTTAAAATTTTGGATAATGGTCGATAATTGTCAAAAACTATCAAAAATTGTCAATAATTTTGAAAAATGGTCAAAAATTTCCAAAAATTGTCAATAATTGTCAAAACCTATCAAAAATGGTCAAAACTGTCAAAAATGGAACAATTATTATCAATAATGGTCAAAAATTGTTAAAATTTTGGAAAATGGTCGATAATTGTCAAAAACTATCAAAAATGGTCAATAATTTTGAAAAATGGTCAAAAAATGGTGAAAAATTCTCTAAAATGGCCAATAATTGTCAAAAACTATCAAAGATGGTCAAAAATGGTCAAAAACTATCAAAAATGGACAAAAATTTGGAAAAATGGTCCATAATTGTCAACAATTGTCAAAAATGGTCAATAATGTTGAAAATGGTCTAAAATTTTGAAAAATTGTCAAAAATAATCAGAAACTATCAAAAATTGTCAATTATTGTTAAAAACTGTTAAAAATGGACAATTATTGTCAAAAATGGTTAAAAATTGTCATCATTTTGAAAAATGGTCAAAAATTATCAAAAATTTGGAAAAATGGTCACTAATTTTGAAAAACAGTCAAAATGGTCAATAATTGTCAAAAATGGTCAATAATTGTTAAAATTTTGAGAAATGGTCAATAAATAATACGAGCCATTTCCGAAAATCGATTTAAACACGTAATTTATAAAATCGATTAATATTACTATAAAAATCGATAGCTAATAATCGATTATAAGAAAATAATCGATTTATATAAAAATAAAAAACATTTTTCGCGCCACTATGACACTGAAACATTTTTGTTTCTTATGCGCTGCATTGCCAACTGTCAATCAAATTACGTTTGTGGTCAATTGATGACTATTGATGAAATGCTGAGAGGCTTTAGGGGAAGGTTTCGATATAAAATGTATATGCCCAATAAGCCTAACAAATATGGTATAAAAATAATGTGTTTGTGTGATTATTTATTGAATGCGTTTATACAGATACATTCAAATACAAACGGAACATAGGGAGTTAGTGTATTCTCCGATCTAAATAGTCCACCAACAAAACATTTCTATAAGTTCACTTCAATGAATATCAAGTATTGATCTGGACAGCTAGATTCAGACCAATGTAAGAAACCCCGCCCATTCTCCTTCCAAAATTTGTTAGTTATGTGCGAGGTGTGTGCAAACTGCGATTTAGTATTGATGGGGGTAGTAAACGTCGCTATATATTGAAACAATGTGATTACGTTTTATGTTGTTAAAATCGAAAATTAATTGTTAAATTCTCTTTAAGAGGTTAACAAAATCACCATACCAGTTGAGGGTTAAGTATTTAATTCTTTAAAAGCTTTTATTTAAAAGATAAAATTGACTTTTAAAACTACACATTAAATATTTAAATAACTCGAAATTGACCGGGTCACGCAGCATTTAGTAACACGTTTATTCATTATAAAATGACTAATAAAAAAATCAATAAAATGGTGCAAAAAGTATCTATAAAATCGAAATTCGTAATATAAACACTTGAAAAGGGGAAGTTAGATTACTTGTATCACCTTTTTATCAATAAATTTAAAAAAAATAGATAACTTTTGAATCATTTAAACAATTAAAAACTAGATTGGAGATCGAGGAGACGCTGGAAGAAATCCAGTCCATTGAAAAGTTCATTTGTCTCAACAAGAATGCTTTACCGAACTGGTTTCTACTTTCGACAATGAAGCACCACATCAGTCGACAATTTTTCGTTGGTATCGAAAATTTCAACGTGGACAGATTAATTTTAGCGACGATCCAAGACCAGGTCCACCAACAACGGAATTCACCCAGGAAAAGGTCGTTGGAGTACGTAAACTGATCCAAGAAGATCGACATGAAATTGGAGCATTTCAAAGACCACAATTCAAAAAATTTTCCATGAAGAATTATCTATAAAAAAAATTGTTTCTCGTTGGATACCGCATCTGTTGATAGAATAATAGAAAGCAATTAGATTAAATTGGTGTCATGCGGATCATGTAGCAACCATTCCTCTGCAAGATCAAACTGGAAGTAGTAGCCCCCAATGACGAATGATCCTCCTCCAAGATAATGCAAGTTCCCACGCAGCTCGAAAAACAATTGAGTTTTTAAAGGAAGAAAACATCGAATTTTTGGACCATCCTCCATACATTCCCGATCTAAGTCATAACTTCTTTTCTACTTTTCCAAAAATTACGAGTGAACTGCGAGGTGAAAAGTTCCAGTCCCCAGAATATGCAGTCAAAAACCTTTAAAAACTCTATTTTGAATGTACCAATAAGCGAGTGGAATAACTGCTTCCAGGATTGGTTCCAAAGGATGCAAAAATATACTTTGAAAAAATAAAAAACAACCCTCGTATATCCATTCTTGATTAATTTTTTCCCAAAAATTATTATAAAATTAAAATTTGTTTATTATCTCACCATGACGCGTAAACGTTTCTGTGAAGATTTATGATGTTTGTACATGATAAATTTAAAACAATCGTTGGTCCTCAACCTCGGGGAAATAAGAAATTCAGGCCTGTGCCTATATGACAAATATAAATAATTGAATAATCCCCCTTCAACGAAAACTATTACCCATTTGCCGGCCCTGTCGCTGGCTGTGTGTATCATACATATATATCATTATTATCTTAAATTATCGACAACATCGTACTCGGAGAAAACCTAATTTATTATTATTATAACGTATTAAAGACAATATTATACGTCATTGTGTAATAAATTTAATTTATAATGATGGCATCGTACGTAACTATTCTGAGATTTTAAATTATCGAGATAACTTATTAGAGATAGAGAAGCACAGTGGATTTGTAAAGAGAGAGACACCGTACGTGATCAATGAATAGAAGGTTCACTCGTCGTCGGCACTTTCATGTAGCGCTGATAAAGACTTGCCGAAAATGGTCGTTAAAACACACGTGTAACGTATATACAGGGGTCGCGCGAATTACTACACACACACACCTCTATCAAACCCGTCCCTTCCAGGATACACTCCTCTAGGAGCAATGCATCCCGGGAAGAACATTCCTCCACCCCTCATCTCCTCCGATGAGGCCAAAGTCCTATCTGCTGGGCTAGTCCATATTCTTTTCTTGGTTTAGGGAAAAATTCAGGCGGTCTTCTTTTTCTTCGAGGTAGTGATGTTCACTTTTCTCTCGTAGATCTTCTTAGTATTTTTGAAAAGTGCAAATCTTTAGCCGACTTACTACGACTAAAGACGACCTTAGAGAGTGGATCCACTTGCTAAAGCTGGCCTTACTAGCTTTCCAGCCGGTCGTTTTATGGAAACGCAGGAACTCTAGGTAAGTGATCTCGTTCTACTTACATGTTAATGTTGTTTTCTTTGTCTTCACTGGTTGATCAATTATTCCTGGTGAAGTTCTGGAAGAAGTTCTTCATCTCCTCCATGTGTGAAGAGAAGAGCTTCATCATCTCGAAGATGTCCTGCTGCTTCTTTGGTGGCACGGTGGTCTTATTTGCTGCGTTGGCGTAACTCATCCCTGATGTTGTCCTCTGTGCAGCTGCTGGTGCTTTCGCTGTCCTTTTTGGTGGCTCTGGTGTCTTCTTAGGTGCTTCTGGACATCCTCTGTAGTTGGCAGGGTGCTCTCCTCTAGAGTTGGCTGGTCTCTCGCAGTCTCCTGATCGGTGTGAGCATCCCCATCTCACGCATCTTGTTTCCATGTGGCAGATGGACTGGCCGTGGTGAAATCCCTGGCAGTTGTAGCACAGGGTGGGTTCGTTGTTCTTCCTGGCTGCTTCTTGCCTTATCTTCGCTGATAAGACGAAGTGGATGTTCTTCATCCTCTCGTTGTCTCTTTGTGGTGGTCTACCATGTAGATGGAGAGCTACTTCTTCTCTCCGTACCTGGAATGGAGCTGTGTGATCTTCTGGACTCATATTCCTTGCCTCTCGATGTCCTCCTTGATGTCATCTAAGTCTTCCTCCGATGAAAGTCCTTTGATGATGGTCTTCTTGGTTTTCTCAGTGTACCAGTTTACACCTTGGCCTTGGAGCTCTTCCAGGTATTTGGTCATCCTCCGGTGTTTCTAGGAGTACTTTCACTCCTAGTCGGTCGCTGTAGGTGTACCTCATGGATATCCCTCTGGTTGTGGCTTCTCTTCTGATCCTGGCGAAGTTCTTGGTCGTCTTTATTATGATTGGAGGTGGTCTTCTCTCCCTGGTGGCTGGTTGTTGATCGTCATTGGCTTCTGTCCTGTCCTGGACACCTTCTTCTCTTCGTTTCCGTTCTGCTTTCTTCTATTTTCTTTGCTGCCTCTGTATTTCCCTCATTGGGGTTGCGAAGTCGTCTTCAGGAACTTCCATCGCGCAGTTGACTTGCTCTGCATTGGCTTCTGGGGCATCCTGGACCTCTCGTTGATTTCCTTGTTGTTTTCCTTCATTTTGCCTGCTTCTTCTTTCTCTAGAAAACCCTATGGGACTTATGGATCGGTTCTTCCTGCTTGCTGCTCCTCTTGCTGGGTCGTATTTCTTGATTTGGAGGGATTTGAGCGTCTTCATGGTTTCTTTTCGCTTCCTGACGACATTCGGCAAGTTCCTTTCTCGTTTCAGTCAGTTCTTCCGCCTCCAGATTGGCCACCTTCGTAGCTTGTTGATTTATAGATGGAGTGTATGGTTTGGTGTTTGGGGGCTAATAAAAATGTACGTTGTTAGAAAACTATTTCAAAAAACGATGTTGTTTTGCTATGTACGGCACGTTCTAGTATTTAATTGGGAACATCAAATTATAAGAAATAAACTAGAATCATTCATTAGAATAGCTTTTACTGCATTATATAAATAAAATATTTGTACCTAATTCGTCAAAAATGTACAAATATACTCGTATATAAATAGAATAAAACAAATCTACATGCATACCTTACAATAGAAAAATAGAAAACATGAACAACTATTCAAAATTGTTAAAAATTATACCATATTCTATAACAGCAATAATTACAAATTTGGTAATATTTCTAATTTTTTATTAGGGGTCATAAATAAATTACGTCACATGTTAAAGGGGGGAAGAGAATCACCGGAATGTGACATTGAAGGGGGGTAGGGTATCACCGGAATGTGACATTGTGTGAAAAGGGGCAAGGGGTCACATAAAATACACACTAAAATATTTGACTTGATGTTGATTTTATTAAAGATTATTTAATAAAAATTAGAAAAAAATGAAAATAACTTTTTCTCTTGATTATTTTTAAATGTGACAGCCTGTGACAAGGACGGGGGGAGCAAAACTCTAAAGCAAAACAAAAAGCGATAATTACAAATTTTGTAATATTTTTAATTTTTTATTAGGGGTCATAAATAAATTACGTCACACGTTAAAGGGGGGGGGGGTATCACCGGAATGTGACATTGTGTGACAAGTGGCAAGGGGTTACATAAAATACACATTAAAATATTTTACTTTATGCTGATTTTATTAAAAATTATTTAATAAAAATAAGAAAAAAATAAAAATAACTTTTTTTTCTTGATTATTTTTAAATACATGCATGAAATTCAAACATGTGTCACGTTACATCAGGGGAGAGGGGGAGGGTTCTTAAAATATGACAGCCTGTGACAAGGACGGGGGGAGCCAAACTCCAAACATGTGTCACGTCACATCAGGGGAGAGGGGGAGGGTTCTTAAAATATGACAGCCTGTGACAAGGACGGGGGGAGCCAAACTCTAAAGCAAAGCAAAAAGCGATAATTACAAATTTTGTAATATTTTTAATTTTTTATTAGGGGTCATAAATAAATTACGTCACATGTTAAAGGGGTGGGAGGTTATCACCAGGAATGTGACATTGTGTGATAAGGGACAGGGGGTTATATAAGAGACACACTAAAATATTTGACTTTATGTTGATTTTATTAAAGATTAATTAATAAAAATAAGAACAAAATAAAAATAATTTTTTTCTTAAAATTTGACAACCTGTGACAAGGTCAGGAGGAGGGGTTAAGAAGTCCTAAAATTCGTTTGACGTAATTTATAAATGGTCCCTCAGGTTTATAAGATTTTTTAATTTTTATGTCGCGATTTGAGAATTTTATTGCGTAAATGATATGTTTTTAAAAAGATTTTTTGTACAACTGCCATTAAAAGTGACATTTTTAATGCCTGGCAAACATGTTAAAAGAAGACGTTTACAAAGTAGCGTGTTAAAAGTAAAACTACACTAGTGTTAAAAGAGACATCATCTAACATGGTTAGTTCCCAGGAAATGAGAATTACTGTTGAAACGTCAAAAAAATAATTAACTGACAATAGACGTCAAAATGTGATTTTCTTGAAATACTTTTATTTTATTATCAAAATAGGAGTTGTACAAAAAACTATGTATGCTATTTGTGTTAAAAGTAAATTTTATTTTGTTCGTGAAATTGCTCCACTCGCTTCGTTCGTTTCGCAAACTTTTTCACTCACAAAATAAAATGTTACTTTTAACACTAATATCATAAATAGCTATTTTAATGTCGCTCCTATAAAATATGTACATTCGAAGCAACACATTCGCGGCATTTTCTTTTCAATAAATATCCTGTAATAATAATTAAATAGTTCACTGCAAAGAGAGTCCAGCCTGTATACTACTAACTCCGCTCGTACCTTCAAACTACAAAAGACACACGGTATATCTGTCTATCGCTCAATTGGGACCTTCAAGATCCTAGTGATGAGCAAAATTGGTTTGGTCCTGCAGTCTCGGTCTGCAAGACCGAGACCAAGACCGAATGAACAAGAACAAGAACAAGACCACTACCAAGACCGAATATGCAAGACCAAGACCAAATACACAAGACTGATAGTATTGTTATTTGTTAGTTGAACCTTCTTGAGAAGTAAAACTATTAAATAGTTCCACGGATATGATTCCTTTCGCTCCGTAAACGTTCCAGGTTCAATCCGCAATTCTTCTCTCTCTTTCAAGTAGTGTTGTTCATATTATCCTTGTCGTACTTGTGTAAATCGTATGTCGAGCTAAGATTTTTCGCAATCTGTATAAGAACACATAAGAAAAGAAAAGTGAAAAAATAATTGTGATTAATCGTCTTTCTCATATTTTATGTTGTTTGATATTTTTTAACATTTTAATAAAATAAAGTATTTTGTTGGTTAATAATAAATTGTACATTATTTTAAATTTATAATTAGGACCATCTTTAAAAAAAATAAGACGGATAAAATGACCCAAACCAAGACTGGATACGCAAGACCAAGACCAAGTCTACTGGATCAGCAAGACTAAGACCAAGATTGTCCCAGTCTTGGTCTTGGTCTTGCTTTGCTCATCATTACAAGATCTTGAAAAAAAGTAGCATCGGAAACCGAGTGAAATAGACATTGCTGTGTGAGGAGCTTAGACTGAACCTAATATTCATTGTCTATATACAGTGTTTCCGTAAAGAAATCCTTATGTCTTATGCGTATCTCCAACTGGTCCCAATCTTCATTCCAAGTTGTTTTTAACATCTGTTTTAGCTGTTTTTTCTATTTTTTCAATTCCATTTTTAGTCGTCTGTTTATATCATCAAAAGACTGTTTCCCATCAACATTAACAAGTTGATCGTATGTTTTTTCGATGAACCTACACAACAATTTAAATTCATATTAATACTGCCCTATATTTGCGTACCAATTTGCAAAAACGCGTTTTTTTTTTCTTCAAATAACTATGTTAATTTTTGTTAATTAATATGTCAAAACAGAACATCCTTTTTAACGTTTTAATTACAAAATGCGTTTTATATAAACAAATTGCGTAAATGCATTTTGTTGCATAATATTTTACATATACGACAATATTATTACTAAATTTATTCGCTATTAAAGGAATTCTATAATATTTTAATAACAAGGAAACACTGTAAAGATGATTATAAATTAAAAACTAATAAATTTATACAGTCAGGTAATTTTGAGATTTTAAAAAAACTAATAAATTTCAGAAGGAAATAAAATTAGCTGTAGATGATGCTAAATCAATAATTAACGACAAAGAAAAATATAAACCAGTTCTACCCAATACACAACACCATGAACTTTATTCATTAATTAAACTCCATAAAGAGGGGCACTCAATTAGACCGGTTGTTTCTTTTTTCTCAGCACCTTCATTTAAAATTTCATAGATTCTCATTTCTTAATATTGTTCATTCAAACCTCAATTTTCAATTAAAAGGAATTAATTAATTATATTCAAAATATAAAATTACTTCATAATTCTATTGTTCGATGTAATAAATCTATTTCCAGTATATTTCCTAAATTAACTATAAATCTAGTTAATAACTACAATAATGTTAACCCTGTAATTCATTATTGAGTGTGTGCTTAAATCAAAATTATTTTTATTTCAATGGTGAGGTTTATGGCAGTAGAGATGGTTTGATTATGGACAGCCCCCTCAGTCCCCTATTAGCAGAAATTTTCATGGATAATATAGAAAAAATACCAGACAAAAACTATTAAAAGAAAACAGTGAAGAAAATAGAAGAAAAGAAGTTGAACAAATATGCAGAATGGACAAAAGAACTTACTTTGAAAAGGAATTATTAAAAACAAGGAAGTGAGAAATTTTTATAAGAAATAAGGAAAGGGAAAGGACAAAACCAAAAAGCATCTTACTTTTTGAAAAGCAAAAAGGGATACTATAGGGGATAATGAAGGAAAAATAAATAGATTTGCACAGTATTTTGAAGAATTACTAAATGATGGCGAGGAAGACTAAGTGAAAATGATAATGAAGCAGAGGAAGAAAATTGTGAAGAGGAATATCTAGCCATAACGGTCCCGAAAAAAGAGGAGGTGACAGAATGTTTAAGACATATGAAGAATAATAAGAGTGAAGGAGACAACAATATTTCAATAGAAATTTTAAAATATGGAAGCGAACAATTAACTGAGAGAATATGGTAGTTGTTGAAACAAGTATGGCGAGAAGAAAAGATCCCTGAAAATTGGAACTAGGCATTAATCATTCCAATCCACAAAAAAGGTCCCAAGGAAGGATGGAATGGCACTTTTAGATGTAATATACAAAGTTCTGGCAAAAATACTTAAACATCGATACCACAAAGAAAATGTAGGAGAATACCAAGGAGGTTTTAAAGACGGAAGATCGACAATACACCAAATTTTCATTATGAAACAACTTCAGGAGAATGCTTACGAACAAACTCTAAGTCTGCATATGCTATTCATCGATTACAGACTGTTTTATGATACTATCAAAAGAAGAAAAATTTATGAGTCAATGAGGAAGTTAAATATACCAGTTAAATTGAGAAGGATAGTGGAAATGACCATCCGAAAAACCGAGGGCAAAGTAACTTTGGAGGGCAGTACTTTTAACGAATTCAAGATAGAGAAAGGTCTGAGACAAGGAGACCCATTATCCACAACCTAGTTCAAGAAATCATACTAAGAGAAAGTGGTATAAAACCCGAGGTTTAATTTATGGGAATAAACATCAATGTCTAGCATATGGCAAGATCCAGGAAAGAAAGCGTATTTAAGCTACTGGAAGACAAGGCAAGAGAACATGGTCTAGTGATCAACGAGAAAAAAACAAAATACATGGTAATGAAGGACGACGAAGTAACCGAAGCAACAGAATAGAAAATGTGGAATATTTGGGAGTCACTATCACAAATAAAGGAGACGAAGAAAGAGAAATAGAAAAAAGGTTAACAAATGGCAGTAAAGCAACAGGAATGGTATCAAAGATGTTGAACTCAAAAGACATATCACGAACAACTAAAATAAGAATGTACCAAACAATAATAAGACCGTCAGTTACCTACGCTTGTGAAACTTGGACAATGAACAAAAAAGAGCAGAATAAACTAGAAATATGGGAACGTAAAATGCTCAGAAAGATTTATGGTGGAATTAAAGAAGATGGAATGTAGAGAAGAAGAACAAACAGAGAACTATCAGAATTGTATAAGCACCCAAGTATAACCCATATAATTAAAGCACAGAGAGCAAGATGGTTGGCACATGTAGGTAGAATGACAGAAGATAGATGGGTAAAATGGGTGCTAAAAGATGGAGAGGGTGGTAAAAAGAGAAGAAGAAGACCAAGGATAAAATGGTTGGAGGAGGTTAGGAGAGACCTGCGAGAACAGTGGGAGTAAGGGACTGGGAAAACGAGACGAGGAACAGAGAAAAATAGGAAGAAAGAGTAAAAGATCTCGAAGCCGAGGGCCAGATAGGCCTATAGCGGCCTATAAATACTGTGTTCATTTGAAAAGGACCCACCCTAAATATTTCAAAAATGCGACATATTAGAAAGAAATGCCGAAGCACGT
Organism: Lochmaea crataegi; assembly: GCA_947563755.1. Classification (NCBI taxonomy): domain Eukaryota; kingdom Metazoa; phylum Arthropoda; class Insecta; order Coleoptera; family Chrysomelidae; genus Lochmaea; species Lochmaea crataegi. The sequence continues at coordinate 7,535,507 of OX387433.1, read as the reverse complement.
CAACTTTTAACTTGAGGGGGACATTTTTTGGCGCTAATGTCATAAACGTCAGATTCACCCCCTCCCTTCTGGAGATACCCCTTACATATTTTCAAATGGTATTGGTGAAGCTCTATCCACTCATTTTGTTTTGCCTTTGAACCAGCCTTCCATTTAATCGTTGTTTAAAAATGGCTCTCTTTCAACTTTTATTGCCTTAATGTTAACGGTGGTCACTTTGAACACATGATTAAATAGCAGTTTTTTCTTGTTAACAGTTGTCTTTTCACTATTTGTAAATTTTTTATTCTTTAAAGAGTCTTTCTGTCATAACCTAATACATAGGAAGAGTTGAGAGAGAGCCAATTTTAAACAACGATTAAATAACAATGAAAGGCTAGAATCAAAGGCAAAACAAAATGATTGAATAGAGATTTACCAGACCTTTTAAATGAGGTATGTCTTGATACCTAATGCCATTTGAATAAATTCAAGGGGTATCTCCAGTAGGGAGGGGGTGAATCTGACGTTTATGACATTAGCGCTAAAAAGTGTCCCCCTTAAGTTAAAAGTTGACGTGTTTCGGCATTTCTTTCTAATATCTCCCATTTCTGAAATATTAAGGGAGGGTCCTTTTCAAATGAACACAGTGTATATAGCAATATCAAATTTACCATAGAACTCGAACAAACTCGAATAAACTTTTTAGACCTCACAATTTCAAATATAAATCCTAATGATTTTTCTATATTTCACAAACCATCACAAACAGACATTACAATTTATAATAGTTCGGTCCACCGATTTTGACATAAATTAGCAGCTTTTAATAGTATGATAAACAGACTTTTAACAATCTCATTAAAGACTATTAATTACAATAAATAACTAAATATCATTAAATAAATAGCAGTCAATAATAACTACTATCCAACTTTTGAATTGACAATATTATAAATAAAAAGATATTAAAACAGATTTTAGAACAAGTATTTCTTTCTGATAAAAATAAAAACAATTTTTTATTTTTATTTTATTTATTTATTTAACCAGTAAAAAAATACATAGGTAGTACAAGTACTTTCCCACAGAGGTAAGCATTTTTGTTTACTTCATATTTATGTCATATTTCATATATTGCATCATAAATTAATATTTTTTCAGTTTTTCTTTCCTTTTTTTTATTATTAATATACAGTTTTAAAATCAATAGGAAGACTGTTTAAAATAAGAATTGCCTTAACATAGCTTCTTTTACTATTAACTGTTTTTGATCTTTTTGGTAGCTGTACACTCTTAAATCTAGTGACTCTTGTCGATTCAGTATACTCTTTTGAAAAAGTTTCATAATAGTATAGACTCAAGAGCAAACTGTTCTTCAATGTTGCACGGAATTTTTTCATACATAAAACAATTTTTATTGATTATTTTTAATAATTTATATTGCAATCTTTGTAGTGGAGTCGTTTGCGTTTGATAAGCATCCCCCAAGCTTTAATTCCATAACTTAGAATACTATGGAATAATGAATTGTATACTATCATTAGAGTTAAATGTTTAACATACTTCAGAATACCATCAATAAAAATTAAATAATTTTTGGAAACTTTAGACATGAATATTTGCTTTAAAACAGTTTACCAAACTCATAAAAATAACACATCTAAATCTTCAAAATTAAACACATCAGGAGTATATAAATTAACATTAACATTGTGGTAGTGACAACTGTGACAACATTTATATCGGTAGAACTCTTAGAAAATTTAAAACTAGAATTTCAGAACACAAACTATGACAACAAAAAATCTGATTCAAACTATTCAAATCATTTATTAGCAAACCGGGAAAATCAAAAGTTATGGCGATTACAGAAGAACAACAGAAGCTAAACATTTGGAACTAATAATTCGGAAATAGAAGAAGTCAATGATTTCCAATATATAGGGGTCATAATCGAAAGAATTATAAATTAACAGGAGAATAGACAGAGCCATTAAATGCTATTACGCAATGAATAAAAATTTCATCAACAAAAAGAAAGTTTCTAAGACAATCAAAACGAAAGTGTATGACTCCATGTACAGACCCATACTCACGTATGGATGCGAGTCCGACAAGAAGAAGAGAAAGATTCAAGCAGCGGAGATGAAATACCTAAGAAGAGTGAAAATAATAACAAGAAGAGATCGAATTAGAAACCAGACAATAAGAGAGGAATTAAAAGTAGAACCTCTACTAGAATTTATAAAAAAGAGCCATTTGAGTTGGTGGGGACACTTACAGAGAATGAAGGATACAAGAGTAGTCCAACGAGTATGGCAGGCAAGACCAAAGAACAAACGGAAAAGAGAAAGACCGAAAAATTCCTGGGATGAAACAATTGAAAAAATCTTAAGAGAGAAATCTAGAGAGGAATGAAGCAACAATAAAAAACAAAAGCAAGAAAGAATGGTGGAAATTCGTACATGGATGAAATATATATACTAATATATATTGAAATGGTATTAAACAATTAAAACTACTTTAATAGTAAAAATATGAAAATTGGGAAAGAAAATAGTTGAAAAGTATCAGTCAATGATTATGGGACTTGAATCAACTATATTTCTTGTTATAAAAAGGATTATAATAAAACATTACAATATTGGCGCCCACAACGTGGGACTCTTTTGAAAACGTTAGATTTAAAAAAAACGTGGGGCTCTTTTGAAACTGGTGTTTTGAAAATAAATAATTCATTAAAACAAATTAAAAACGTGGGCGTGCTTATTTCTTTGTTTGGTGTATCTGATTGGGTAGTTTTCTTAATTGAGGGATCTTGGGTAATAAAACAGTAAACTTAATAAGTTATTGATAAAATAATTAAAACAAAAACAAAATGGATAAAAGAATGACACTAAGGGATGGAAAACAAATACGAACAGAGGAAAGATCAGAAAAGGAACAAGAAGAAAGAAGACATGGAAGGGGTGATTTTCAAGTACAGTATTTAGAACAAGGAAGGCATAGTCAAGAGCATGATGAGGAGAGAGAAGTAAGAGGAAGAGCAGAATCAATGGAAGAAATAGAAGAAACCAGGAGAGTAGAGTGAGATTCGAAAGAGAGAAGTAAAGAAATTTGGATTTAAAAAAGTAAAAATTTATATTAAAACTAAAGAAATTGGTTAGAAAGTTTTAAAAAGACCAAGAAAGGATCAGTAAAATACCAAGAAATAATATAAAAGTTAAAACAAACCTGTTAACTATAAAGAAGTTGGTCCAGCGTTCCACGAGGATCAGAATCCTCAATCTTCCTGTTCAATCCCGTCTACATCATCAAATTTGCAAATCCTCGTCCAACCAGTTTGACAAATTAATTTCGAAAAAGGTTAGTTATATTCATTGGTACCAATTAAAATTTTATAAAAAGCATATGCATTCTAAATATATCTGATGTACATCTAAAATAAATTTCATAAATAATTAACAATTGGCTTTGATACAACTTAAACAAGAGCCCACCTTAGATTTAAAATTTTTCTTCATTGAATTATAGGTTAAGTAACTGTATATGTGTAATTGTCTCGATTTTTTGTAGTATTAGTTAAATTTTAATTGATATTCATGTAAATATCATATAAAGGCAATCACAATTATTATTATTAAACTGTTTTGTTGAATTGATTTCCATTTTATTAGGTATAAACAACAATTTTTATTATATCTGTGCCAATATTCATTTGCTGTAAACTGAACTGTTTGCAACTCTCCACACTCAACATACACGGCAGAGACATCTGCTTCCTATTTCAGGGTGATTTTAAAATAATAAGAAAGGTTTGTCCATAGGCGTCACAAAATTTTATTAATACACATTTATTTAAATAATATATTGGAAGAATTAATTTATAAAAAGTTCAGAAACAATCTTAATAAATTTAAAAAAATAGGAATTGATTCAAGTCACACATATCTGTGAATAAACTCAGTAGATAATTTACTAGCGCCAGAACTCGAAGAGAGTCAGAGTTTTCTTGTTCCCGATTTTCATATGAGCTAGCTGGAAAAAGGGCAAGTATAAAAATATTAAAAATTGTAATAAAAATTCAAAATTTTAAAAATTAAATAGTAAAATACAAATAAAACATTGAAATATATTAGCAAACCAATACACTTTCGATTCAAATTTTGAAATTAGAACCTAAATCCTTCAAATTAAATCTTTTAGAAGCCATTGAGATAAATAAAAAGAAATATTCAGGTAATCTTCTTAAAGACCAAATAGATATCGACCATTCTCCCTTATTAAACTCATTTACCTATAAGATAGTTCAGGAGGGATTGTTGTGAATGAATTTCCAGGTAAACCTATTCAATACTTTTGCTAATAGAAGTAAAATTTCCGTGTTAATGCACTGTATAAATTAAAAAAAAACATTATTACGTCCACAATACAAAACACTATTTTGCACATTGGTTATAATAAGCAAAATTAACAATTTATCATAGCCAAAGTGACATGAGGCATACCCAAAATAAATACCTACAGCAAATTGTCATTATGCTTATCTGTAAACAATAAACCAATTCCAATTCGTTGCTAGGCTACTGCTGCTCATTTATTTATTGTCAAACTGTCGAGCTGAAGGCGCCATCTTAAACTTATTATAGTTTCAACAGTTTTCCTTTATTTTTTCGTGCCGGTGATTTTTATAATGGATCCTGATGTTCCTGATGTTGAAAATACACCCCCGAAAATTAAAGAACATGCAGACTTATTTAGCCAAAATTTATTGCCTGCTATTTCAAGAGAAAAAGATGAAGCTGCTTACTGAAATTTCATTGAATGGAGAAGTCAACAAAAAACAAAGTCTTTCTCTGAAAATGTAATGATGGTGTATATAGAAGGCTTATCTAACACTCGAAAAGCCTCCATCATATGGTCAATATGGTGGTCGTGCGCAAAAACTTTTGCGCACTTGTTACACAATATTCATTATACCTTCACCCGTTTGATAAAGCTACTGTACTTGTAACTCTGCTTCACTGTAATTATCGCATAAAAGGCGTTCCAATACAGTGCTGGGTAAAGGTTAAAGAATAACGTTTTATAATTATATTTACAGTATGATCAGATAAAAGGCCCAGCCTTATTTTCCCGACTATAAAGAAGCATCTCTTGTACAAAATAAAAACTCACTTATTCATAATTCTTGACATTGCACCTGAATCAACAAATTGAAGTTGCAGTTTGAAATCAACAACGTTAAGTTGTGTTTACTTATTTTTGTTCAGTCTTTTAAATAATTGTATATACAATGTATATTTTACGCTAAAATTTTCTCCGTGTAAATAATAAGACATTCTGCATAATGATTTTATTCTAATTTGTATAATTATTGATTGGTTGAATTTTAAATTAATATGAAGCCTCCTACGCGAAATATAAATAACATGAATGGTTGTTATTTATTGTGATTGTCGGCCTTGGAGCGAAAGGTCATGATTTTTTTTCAAAAGAAAATATATTTAAAAACGCGTAAAAAATAAGAAAGAATGATTTGGTATATACCTAAGTCATCAATATGTTTGAGATTTAATGATATTTTGATAAAAATTTAAAAAAATTACAATTGTATTTTTTACACAAAATTTTTCTTTTTAAAACTCTTACTTTTAGTTTTTGTATACTTCAAATGTATTTATCGAATTTATTTAAATATTGAATGACTTAATCTTGATTAAACACTAAATAATTAGAATTTACTGTGTTTTATCACCTGATTATAGATAACAATTTGATTATTAGAATCAAAATCTTAAAGAATATATTTTCATTAATTAGATAGTCTTCAAATGATTCTGCTTTAAGCATAATGAACAAGAATAGAGAATTTATAACAATGGATAGTTCAGTTAAGTTATTTTACACTAATTTTTATAAGTATAAAATAAAAACAGAAATTAATAAATTCCACAGAATAACTTGTTAATAATTTTAATATAATTAATATTGAAAATTTAGTAAAATTATTAGTGTGGAATTAGTTATTCACTTTTTAGGTAAAAAGATTGACAAAAAAATATTCTATCGACAAAATTTGCAAGAAATGACATGTCAGGTGATAATATCGCTTGATTTTACCCTATTTCAGCGAATAATATTTTTAAATTGAGTGAAATTATTAGTGTGGAATCAGTTACTCACTTTTTAAGTAAAAATATTGACAAAAAAAGATAATGTCGTTAAAACTTGACAAAAAAATGACAAATGACAGGTGATATATCGCTTGATTTCACCTTATTTAAACAATTGGTATTAAAAATTTAGTAAAATTATTAGTGTGGTATTAATTATTCACTTTTTAAATCGGAATGTTGACAAAAAAATATTCTATCGTCAAAATTTGCAAAAAATGACAGATGTCTGTTGATATATCGCTTGATTTTACCCTATTTAAGCAATTAATATTTTTAATTTAAAAAATATTTTCAAGTAAAAAATTTGACAAAAAAAGATAATGTCGTTAAAACTTGACAAAAAAAATGACAAATGACAGGTGATATATTGCTTGATTTCACCTTATTTAAACAATTGGTATTAAAAATTTAGTAAAATTATTAGTGTGGTATTAATTATTCACTTTTTAAATCGGAATTTTGATGAAAAAATATTTATCGTCAAAATTTGCAAAAAATGACAGATGTCTGTTGATATATCGCTTGATTTTACCCTATTTAAGCGATTAATATTTTTAAATTGAGTGAAATTATTAGTCTGGAATCAGTTACTCACTTTTTAAGTAAAAAGTTTGACAAAAAAAGATAATGTCGTTAAAACTTGACAAAAAAATGACAAATGACAGGTGATATATTGCTTGATTTCACCTTATTTAAACAATTGATATTGAAAATTTAGTAAAATTATTAGTGTGGTATTAATTATTCACATTTTAAATAGGAATGTTGACAAAAAAATATTCTATCGTCAAAATTTGCAAAAAATGACAGATGTCTGTTGATATATCGCTTGATTTTACCCTATTTAAGCGATTAATATTTTTAAATTGAGTGAAATTATCAGTCTGGAATCAGTTACTCACTTTTTAGGTAAAAAGTTTGACAAAAAAAAGATAATGTCGTTAAAACTTGACAAAAAAATGACAAATGACAGGTGATATATTGCTTGATTTCACCTTATTTAAACAATTGATATTGAAAATTTAGTAAAATTATTAGTGTGGTATTAATTATTCACATTTTAAATAGGAATGTTGACAAAAAAATATTCTATCGTCAAAATTTGCAAAAAATGACAGATGTCTGTTGATATATCGCTTGATTTTACCCTATTTAAGCGATTAATATTTTTAAATTGAGTGAAATTATTAGTCTGGAATCAGTTACTCACTTTTTAAGTAAAAAGTTTGACAAAAAAAGATAATGTCGTTAAAACTTGACAAAAAAATGACAAATGACAGGTGATATATTGCTTGATTTCACCTTATTTAAACAATTGATATTGAAAATTTAGTAAAATTATTAGTGTGGTATTAATTATTCACATTTTAAATAGGAATGTTGACAAAAAAATATTCTATCGTCAAAATTTGCAAAAAATTACAGATGTCTGTTGATATATCGCTTGATTTTACCCTATTTAAGCGATTAATATTTTTAAATTGAGTGAAATTATTAGTCTGGAATCAGTTACTCACTTTTTAAGTAAAAAGTTTGACAAAAAAAGATAATGTCGTTAAAACTTGACAAAAAAATGACAAATGACAGGTGATATATTGCTTGATTTCACCTTATTTAAACAATTGATATTGAAAATTTAGTAAAATTATTAGTGTGGTATTAATTATTCACATTTTAAATAGGAATGTTGACAAAAAAATATTCTATCGTCAAAATTTGCAAAAAATGACAGATGTCTGTTGATATATCGCTTGATTTTACCCTATTTAAGCGATTAATATTTTTAAATTGAGTGAAATTATTAGTCTGGAATCAGTTACTCACTTTTTAAGTAAAAAGTTTGACAAAAAAAGATAATGTCGTTAAAACTTGACAAAAAAAATGACAAATGACAGGTGATATATTGCTTGATTTCACCTTAGTTAAACAATTGATATTGAAAATTTAGTAAAATTATTAGTGTGGTATTAATTATTCACATTTTAAATAGGAATGTTGACAAAAAAATATTCTATCGTCAAAATTTGCAAAAAATGACAGATGTCTGTTGATATATCGCTTGATTTTACCCTATTTAAGCGATTAATATTTTTAAATTGAGTGAAATTATTAGTCTGGAATCAGTTACTCACTTTTTAAGTAAAAAGTTTGACAAAAAAAAGATAATGTCGTTAAAACTTGACAAAAAAATGACAAATGACAGGTGATATAATGCTTGATTTCACCTTATTTAAACAATTGATATTAAAAATTCAGTAAAATTATAAGTGTGGAATTAGTTATTCACTTTTTAAGTAAAAATATTGACAAAAAAATATTCTATCGACAAAATTTGCAAGAAATGACATGTCAGGTGATATATCGCTTGATTTTACCCTATTTCAGCGATTAATATTTTTAAATTGAGTGAAATTATTAGTCTGGAATCAGTTACTCACTTTTTAAGTAAAAAGTTTGACAAAAAAAGATAATGTCGTTAAAACTTGACAAAAAAATGACAAATGACAGGTGGCATATTGCTTGATTTTACCTCATTTTAGCAATTAATATTGAAAATTTAGTAAAATTATTAGCGTGGAATTAGTTATTTACTTTTTAAGTAAGAATATTGTCAAAAAAAGATAATGTCGTCAAATCTTGACAAAAAAATATTCTATTGTCAAAATTTGCAAAAAATGACAGCTGTCAGGTGATATATCGCTTAATTTTCCCCTTTAAGCGATTATTATTCAAAATTGAGTGGAATTATTAGTGTGGAATCAGTTACTCACTGTTGAGTGAAAAGTGAAAAGATTGACAAAAAAAGATAATGTAGTCAAAACTTGACAAAAAAAATAGCAATTGACAGGTGATATATTGCTTGATTTCACCCTATTTAAGCAATTATTGATATTGAAAATTGAGTGAAATTATTAGTGTGGAATTAGTTATTTAGTTTTTAAGTAAGAATATTGACCAAAGAATATTTTATCGTCAAAATTCGCAAGAAATGACAGGTGTCAGGTGGTATATCGCTTAATTTTACTTTATTTAAGCAATTATAATTGAAAATTGAGTGAAATAAATTATCAGTGTGGAATTAGTTATTTACTTTCTAAATAAAAAGATTGACAAAAAAAGATAATGTCTTCAAAACTTGACAAAAAAATGACAAATGACAGGTGATATAATGCTTAATTTCGCCTTATTTAAACAATTGATATTGAAAATTTAGTCAAATTACTAGTGTGGCATTTAGTTATTCATCTTTGAAGTGAAAATATTGACAAAAACACAAAATAAATAGAGAATTTGACAAAAAAGTGACAAATGACAAGTGACATGCTGCTTGATTATACCTCACTTACAAAATGAATATTGCAAATTGAATGAAATTACCGATGCAAATTCAGTTGCTTAAAATTTAAGTCAAAAATTTGACAAAAACTGAAAATAAAGACACATTTTTAGAAAAAATAACAGATGACAGGTGACATATGTAGTGTTGAATTAAAAATTACCTCTTTGAATTCAAAATTCGACTTCAAACTTTAAATATAAAATTCCAGTCGCTATTTTTGTACCTAAATGAACCTTAAGACTTTTAATTAACAATAAAAATTCCTTGATTTCGCTAGAGCTTTTAACACGATTTTAATAAAATTCCCCGTATTGTTACAGCCATGCCTGATGGGGCAAAGAAAAAACCGGAAGAAGAAGAAGACGTAATTTCAGAAGCTATAGGAGAATACGGAAGATGGCAGCTCTTGAATACATTCATTTTGTCGCTGTTTAACGTACCCTGTACGTGGCATATTTTCGCTCCGACTTTCCATGTCGGTGAAAAAAGAGACGCTTGGTGTGCGCGACCGGAAAATTTCGAAAACGTCGATTACCAACGATGGATCAACTGCAGTGGACAAAGTGTAAACAACCATTGTAGCATGGTGAACACTACCGGGTTTAATGACATAACGGCATTGTGTGGTGCAAATTTACATAATTTGAGTAGAATTAAATGTTCTAGTTGGGAGTATAGCGGAGAAGGTTTGTATTTTTCTTTTTGAATAATTAAGGACAGTAGAGTCACTTTTTGATGGATTGTCACTTGTCAAACAATTGACGTTCTTGGGACATGCGCATAAGCTACCTAATATATTGTTATGGTTAAGTTCTTACAATTGATTCCAACAAATAAAATATTTTACAATAATCAGAACCAAACAAATCAATACAAAAATACAAGAAACAAAAATAGTCCCAAACAAAAAAAAACATTCCCAAGGCAAAAATTTTACCATCTTTCTAAAATTTCGATCTTTCACGCTTCTCCCTCTAATATTTATTCTTCTAAATTATTCCCTTGTCAAATATATTCAGATCTGATATTTTACTTTATAAAGTATTATTTTTATTTGTAATTTTGGACCCAATGTAGTCTTTAGCTTATTAAAATTTTCTTACTTTTATCATATTATTAGGCACCTCTCTTTTATTTTTTCTAATTGCTTTTTCAAATAACAGAGACCGTTCACTAAGAAGAAACAACTACTTCTCGGGCTTTATGCTCCGACAGACATTGAATTACATTTCCAAGTTAAACGGGGTCGGTATATCTACAAGATATAACCAACCATTCTGGTTTGTAGTTAGAAGGGACAACATCACTTGCAGACCGGTTTCGGCGTATTTGCGCCTCATCAGTTATCCGTCCAGAAGCTCTTTTATACTTGTTTTGGAATATTTTGAAAAAAGTCTGATAGAGAAGACAGGAAATGAGCCTACAAACCAACTAAATTTTTAGCGGCAAATTTAAAAAAAGAGAAGATGTAGTCTGTAGTTTACACTTTTTATAATCAAAATCTTTCCACTATATTTTCAGGTACGACGATAATTACCGATTTCAATTTGGTCTGCGATCAAGAGAGTTTGCAAAATTTCGCCGAAATGTTATTTCTTGCCGGCGTAGCAATAGGAGGTTTAGTCAGCGGCATTATATCCGATAAATATGGCAGAAAAAAAACGCTGATGGTTTCTGTCACCATTCAAACATTAGTTGGTAAGTTAATTTCTGGACTCACCAGATGTTAAATCATTCTGATCATTCTCTATATCTTCAGATGTTGATGGATCCAGCACTATCATTTTTGTTCTTTGTTTCAGGCACACTAATAGCTTTCAGTCCATGGTTCCTCTTCTACGCCATCTTCAGAGCAATTCTTGGATTCGTTTCCGTTTCCGTAGTTTTTAGTGGTTTTGTACTTTCTCTAGAATTGGTCGGAGGTGATTGGAGAACTGTAACTGGCATCTCCTATTTATTTCCGGTTTCCGTTAGTTATATCACAGTTTCCGGTATTGCTTGGTTGTTGAGAGATTGGAGACAATTTCAATTAGCCATTTCCATACCGGGATTTTTATTTTTCGTTTTATGGTAAGTAGAATAATACACAGGCATATACAGATACATTCAAACACAAACGGAACATAGGGAGTTAGTGTATTCTCCGATCTAAATAGTCCACCAACAAAACATTTCTATAAGTTCACGTCAATGAATATCAAGTATTGACCTGGACAGCTGGATTCAGAACCAATGTATGAAATCCCGCCCATTCTCCTTCCAAAATTTGTTAGTTATGTGCGAACTGCGATTTAGTATTGAATAATTATTTGATGGGGGTAGTAAACGTCGCTACATATTGAAACAATATGCTTACGTTTTATGTTGTTAAAATCGAAAATTAATTGTTAAATTATCTTTAACAATTAATGTTTCGAGTTAAGATAATATGTTTTGATTTCTTTTGGCCATAACGGCTTTTAAAATAAAAATAAATTCGTAAATAAAACAAAATAGGATTCTTTAAATTGAAACAAAGTTATGGGCTTGAACACTCTCACCTATTGACTGTTGTTTACTGACTGTCTGACGCTAATTAAGGACCGCCCACAGTTGAGAATACGGAGTGGTGGGAATTGTACGATATGTTATAGGTGTCCAAATAAACGATTGTAATAATCGTGTTTTGAATCTGTTGAAGCTGGATGTTGGTCGACTAGTTCAAAAGCAGTTCTGATACAATGCTTAAAATCCCTATGTTCCGTTTGTGTTTGAATGTATCTGTGTAATAAGTTGTTAATAACACGTGTGTCGAATATATAAATATTATACAGGGTGGTAACAAAGTTATGAGTAACAATCAACTAAATAGAAATGTTTAAGAAAGGCTTCAGGGTTTTCGTTGTTCTTATAGATTTTTCGCATCTGCAAGAATGTCTGAAGATGCCTCTGATATTTAAAAAGATAAGTTGAAGGTTTTTATTATTTTTTTGTAAGGATAGTGGCCGCCGAAGGCATTTGGTCGAAACGGTTCTATGTAGGTGAGTATACCCAGTAATGTCCTTGATTTGGACTCGAGACGAAATACCATCAGATGTATTTAGTTAGCGGAGGAATTTTAAAGAACTTTTAAAAATATCTATCTGCATACCAAACATTCAATTATTTTATATAAAAACATCGTATATTACGAAATTTTATGTGCTTCGAATTTACAATGTATCTATTTGTAAGAATTGATTAACGTTCGAACATTTGCATTTTTATCATTAATTTATTCAAGTTTAATTCAATATTTATTCATTGAATTAAAATCTTCTCACTGCAGATAAATAGCATTCGTTATGGTCGATTAACATTTTTTAGCGATAAACTTTTTTAATTATAATTTCGATTCCTTGTAAGGATCTCCGATAGATGACGTTAGTTATGCAACTTCAAAGCAATACTCGTTGTCACTTACAGAAACCTGTATTTAATCGTATGAAATAACAATGGTCAAAATGGGTATCGACACTAAGATTCTTTTGCTATAATTTTTTAATTTAAGTTATAATACAGGGTGAGTCAATACTATACGTACTTATGTTTATGCGTTTTTATTCATATCTCGAGTTCGACAAAAGCTAGCAACATGCGGTTTGCGCCATTTTGTTGTGAATTAAATCCAGTTCCATTTTAATTTACAATAATTAGGTGTTTCCATTGAAATTTTAAAAGAAAAACACCTATGACAATTAAAACTAAATGCAATTGTTTTAATGTAGATGTAATTAATTAATCTACACTTTTTCTAATGACACTAATTTCGTTAAAATCGGTTGATCCAAACTAAAGTTATACGTATTTATCCACAAACACTTCCACCCTTTAATTGAAAAAATATAAAAATAAGTACTTAAACAAATTTGTGCGGAATTTAGGCCTCTTTCTATTTAACTTATTTAACACTTGGTATAATTGGGCATATTTCACAATAAACTGGTTTTTAAATTTTTCTTCACAGGTTACGCCCCCTAGCAGTTAACCTAGAAACTTGAAAGTTATTTCCAGCGATTTCTCTTGGCCACTTTTACGAAGGAATTTTTTCTCCCAAAGTTATAACATGAATAGTTTCTGATATATAGCCGAGAGATCGGCTTATTGGACCACCCGTTACAGGGTGTCTAATTTTTCTTCCTCTATCTTGTAAAATAACTTTTTCTGCGTGCTAGAAAAGACGGCAGCTTCTATTTCATCCCTGGGAATACTGCCTAAACCTTTAATTCGACCCCATAGATAAAAATCTAACACAGTAAAGTCGGGAGATCTTGGCGGCCATGGGAATATGCTACGTCTTCCTATCCACCACTCATATTGTTGGTTTAAAAAATACATTACTTCATTTGTAAAGTGGGCTGGACAGCCATCTTGTTGTATCCACTGCTAAAGGAACATTTTCTAATCTTTAGTAACTGTTCATCAAAAACAAAAGGGCCTATAATTTCACCATCTAAAATCCCACACCATACGTTAACTGACCAGCGACCCTGGTTAAAATCTCGTTGCTTCCAGTGTGTAGAACGATCAGACCAATAGTGTGGACTCATATTTGGAAAAGTAATTAATTTTATTATATCCGATAGATGTCACTTTTTAAACTCATATGTAATGAAGAACTATTTACGAAAAGGAAATTGTATTTGTCAGAATGCGTTTGTGGTGTAGTTGGATTTTAAAAATTGTACCAGGTACTTACAAAGAAGTGGTTCTATCGAAGGACATATTTTAAAATACCCACATTTTGTATAATTCCCAGGAATTTCCTCTCCTACTTTAAATAATTGCGAGAACATATTAAAATTCATTATTTTTTCCTTCAAATCATATGCATAAAAATCTGCATGTAATAAGTAGAACTGACTGATTCATTATACGGGGTGACTAATTTTAAATTTTAATTAAACGGAGAAAATAATATACTTGAGTTTTGACTCACCTTGTATTTGATTTAATAAATTTTAGCAAAATCATTAGTGTTTATAAATTTTGATAATCATTGAATAACTTGGCCTGTAATAAATTATTATTATTCTACTCCCATTTAATTATACAGGGTGTTGAACCTGTCATGATTGGTTACAACTTTTCAAATACTCTGTATAACAGATTACAACCATATATTATTATGAAGTAAAGCGGAGCTCAATTTTAAAGTGTTAGGGTGTTTCATATAAAAAAACCATAACTTTAATCTGCACTGAGTTTTGGAACACCCTGTTAAATTGTAACTATTTTCGATATATCAAGCTTACAATTTTTATGCATAACTTTTTTTGGTATATTTTATGATAACACCCTAATGAATTACCCTGTATACATTGTAGCTCGACCAACTATAAATTATTGAAATTATCTACAAGGTGTTTTTTTGTTTTATACCCTCAGTACCATCAGTAAAGGTAGACAGAGTAAATTATAATTCTGGTAGATCGCATATACAAGGTGTTCCAGGAATTCGTACCAAAAACTTGAGATAGAAGAGCTAAATATAATGATAAAATGTGTGCCTCACTACCTTCGTTGACGAATTATAGGAATCTAAAGTTAGAAATTAAAAATTTAGAAGTGAAAAACCCATATATAAAAAATTTGAGTTTACAAGCGTGGTGCAGATCTGTTTATAACGCCAATAATGGTGTTAAATTTCCAATTCCAACTGAATTGTTTACGATTTTTTTTATTGTTTACGTTTTCTGATATAGGTGGGTTCTTCCCGAATCTCCTAGATGGCTCTTGGCGTTCGGAAAGACGAAAGAAGTGATGGTTATTCTAGAACGAGCGTCGAAATTCAACAACAAACCGCTTCCCGCAAATTTAGACAAACAACTACAACCCAATCTTCGCTCCCCATCAATAGAAAACGTTTCGGTACTCGATCTCTTCAAGACGCCTTCGATGAGAAAAAAAACATTTTGCCAGTTTGTTATATGGTTTAGCGTTTATTTGGTATATTACGGATTGGTGCTAAACCTTGGCAACATCGGAGGCAACTTATATATAAATTCTGTAAGTATTTCAATAATACCATCAACTGAATTGAATTTTTCGATGGCTGATGCACTTCTGGACGTTTCTCATCGTTTTTTCAGGATTCAAGTGACTTTCATTTCATTCGTTTGGGTTGTACTCAACAGCCCGGGCCTTCTATCTGAATCTGTACCATTTGCCATGTTATCTACTTCCATTCCAGAAGCTTCGTGTCTTCTATAAAGGCCACTAGTTTGACTGGAGGGATTTTCAGTAGTTGTAATGGTTGCATTAATTCCTCTTCAAAGTGCTTCCGTGTAAGTGCTTTGAGTAGGTGTTTCATCATCAAGTTTACATTTTCTGCACATAGGTACACTAACTTTGCCCATTTTGTGCAGATGTTTCCTCAGAGTACAGTGTCCAGTCACCAGGTCGGTAACTGTCTTCAAATGTATCTTACCCAGTTTCAATAGCCTAGTAGATAGTTCCTTGACTACTTTGTTCAGTAAACTCTTTGTATGGAGGTGCCCTTATGTCAACCTCCATTTGAATTGGTGTTCCCTATCTAGCCAGTTCCCCTCTTATGCAATCTTTTGTGATTCCACAAAACGGTTCCGGACCTATGAAGACACCTTTAGAACTTTCTTTATGTAACTGGTCTGCTATTTCATTACCTTTTTTTTATGGGTGGAAACCTGCTCTCAGGCGCCGGGTACTTGTTCTACCTTTCCCCGGGAGTGTGGGACTCTCCCCAAATCGAGTGCCAATCCCACTCGGTGAAGCTAGCGAGCCGCATTGTCCCCGACCAGAGCCGACCGCACTAAAACCATCCCATTCTCCTCATTTCCACTTTCCGTTTTTGGAACCACCCCTGGAGGTATACCATCAAAAACGAAAGTATTATCTCCTCCTATTCCTTTCTCACTGTGTCATTCCTTGATGTTCTCTTTCTTCTTTTTCCCATCACTTCTCTCACATATCTGGATACTATTTGCCAATTTTTCGCCATTTCCACCATTGTCCTGATCATATTATCTTTTTTTAGCTTCCATCCCACTTTTCCCTCCGCCTTTTTCCTTAGTAGATCCCATCGTATACATGTAAAAAGGGTGTGCTCTACATCGTCCCTCTCCCCACAATATATGCACTCATCATCCTCCGTTTACCCTATTTTCTTGGAGTACGTTCTGAAAGACCCGTATCCCGACAGAGCCTGACTTAGGAAATAATCCATTTTCCTGTGCTTACATTGTAACCAACTCTTCAGTTCTTTAATCAGGACTCTTGTCCACTCCCCTTTTACTTTTTCCTCTTCCCATCTTTTTATCCATTTTTGCACCATCTCCTCCTCTATTTGTTTTGTTTTGTTTTAAATGGTCAAAATTTTGAAAAAATGGTTAATAATTGCCAAATATGTTAAAATTTTTGAAAAATTGTCAAAAATTTTTAAATATGGTCGAAAATTTGAAAAAATGATCAAAAATTGTCAAAAACTGTCAAAATTTTGAAAAAATGGTTAATAATTGCCAAATATTTTCAAAAATTGTCAAAAACTGTCAATAATTTTCAAAATTTATGAAAAATGTTTAAAAATTTTGAAAAATGATTAATAATTGTCTAAGACGGTCAATAATTGTCAAATCCAATCAAAATTCGTCAAAAATGGTCCAAAAGGATCAATAATTGTTAAAATTTTGAAAAATGGTCAAAAATTGTCAAAATTTTGAAAAAATGATCAATAATTGCCAAATATGTTAAAATTTTTGAAAAATTGTCAAAAATGTCAATAATTGTCAAAGACGGTCAATAATTGTCAAAATTCGTCAAAAATGGTCAATAATTGTCAAAGACGGTCAATAATTGTCAAAATTCGTCAAAAATGGTCAATAATTGTTAAAATTTTTGAAAAATTGTCAAAATTCTTTAAAAATTGTCAAGAATTTGGAAAAATCATCGAAAATTGTCAAAAACTGTTAATAAATGGTTAATAATTGCCAAATATTTTCAAAAATTGGGAAAAATAGTCGAAAATTATCAAAATTTTTGAAAAATGGTAAATAATTATAAAAAACTGTCAAAAATGGTCAGTAATTATTAAAAATTATCAAAATTTTTGAAAAATTGTCAAAAATGATCAATAATTGTCAGAACCTGACAAAAATGCTCAAAAATTGTCAAAAATGGTCAATAATTGTTAAAATTTGGAAAAATGGTCTAAAATGGTCAAAATTTTTGAAAAATTATCAAAACTGGTCAATAATTGTCAAAAATAGTCAATAATTATTAAAATTTTAAAAAATTGTCAAAATATTGAAAAAATGGTCAATAATTGCCAAATATGTTAAAATTTTTGAAAAATGGTCAATAATTGTCAAAGACGGTCAATAATTCTCAAAATTCGTCAAAAATGGTAAAAAATGGTCAAAAATTGTCAAAATTTTTGAAAAATGGTGAAAAAGTCTTCCTCTCCCGTGTTCGTTCACCCTTGTCTCGATCAACAAGTCTATAGGAGATACTCCTGCAATCACCTGAACTGCTACGTCCGATATCGTCCGGTAGCCCAACACCACACGCAGCAGCATCTCTCGTTGTATCCTGATTAGCTTCCTCCTATATTTGTTGAACCCAACCATCCCCTTCCAAATCGGTGCTCCATAAAGAACGATTGATTTCTCAACCTCCCATAACAATCTTCTTTTGCACTCCGGTGGCCCTCCTACATTTGGCAGCACTCTTCCAAGTGCTGTGCCCCTCTCTCTAGCTTTTTAGATGGTCTCGCTCAGATATTTCCCAAAGTTCATCCCTGCCCCTAGCCATATACCCAAGTACTTCAATTCCCCCTTTGATACTATCATCGTTCCCCCCAGATGAAACCTCACTTATTTCCTTCTGTGCCCTACCAATACCGTCACCCAAGTCTTTTCTGGTGCTAACTCCATATGTTCTAACCGCAATAACCACTATAGCCACATCGTCAGCGTATCAGATGAGCTTCACACCTCCCGGCATGTTTATTTTAAATAACGAGTCATAAAAAAGATTCCACAGTGTTGGCCCGAATACCAACCCCTGAGGAATCTCCGCCGTGACCTTCACCTCCCAGCAAATTTCTTCTCCCACAGAAATAGTCCCTGATTATATTTTGGATATACCCCGGTACCTCCCTTCTCTATAGCTCTCCCAAGATACAATCTATCGGCACTGTATTGAATGCGTTCCGCACATCCAAAGTCGCTATCGCGCAGCACCTCTCATTTCCCCCCGTTGCTTTATATTTCCTCCTCCATCGCTGCCATAACTGTGGACCTTCCTTCCCTGAAACCATATTGGTTTTGTACCCATCCCTCCCCCCCTTTCAATTGACGCATTCAGTATTTTCTTGATAATGTGCTCGTACAACTTTGCCATTGAATTGATGAGACACAACGGCCTATACGATCCCGGCTTCTCCCATGGCTTACCAGCCTTTGGTATCAGGACTATCCTCGCTTCCTTCCATTTATTAGGGAATCTGTTTTGTCTCATCAATTCACCAGTTCATTACCTGCAATACCCTCATGTACCGGCAGCCATATTAGGGGAGACACATGTTGTCTCTTGCCAGTCTGTTAAGGGATTCTTTCCAATTTTTCACCAGTCTAGACCTAGTTGTTGGATTACTGATAGCTTTAAGCAGAGCCTGGCTGTATTGTCCCAATTGTATCGGTATGACCTTCTCGAACATTGTCCATAAGTCTCCCGATTTCAGCCTAAGAATAGCCATCATTGCCTCCAAAGAAGGAAGTCCAATAAGGGCTTCCATTGATACCAAGAAGGAATTGTCTTTGGACAGTTCTGTCCTCCTCCACCAGACTATTGTTCCAAAGGTGATCGTTGGCCTTATCAAAGCCAGTGAACCACCTCAGGTCGTATTCCTCAGGTTTTACCCATAACTCTTCTGTTTTGTCAGAAAAGCCTAGTCGTTTTCGATGGAGGATGCACTTCTGATCGTTTTTTCACGATTCAAGTGACTGAGAAAGTTATAGAAGGACTGATAATATTTTTTTCTTTATTTTCAGGCTCTGCAAGGTGCAGTTGAAATTCCAGCGATAGCTATAAGTATTTACATACTCTTGAAAAGAGGCAGACGATGGCCTCTATCGATAACTATGATTATATCGGGAATTTCGTGTATTCTAATGTTTCCCACTTATTTTATAAATAAAGATCTTCAATGGTTAATAACATCATTGACTATGATCAGCAAGTTTTGTATAAGTTCTTCGAATGCTATTATGCCGGTATTTGCAGCTGAGCTGTATCCGACGACAATCAGAAACATTGGAGTTGGTGCCGCAAATGTTACTGCTGGAATCGCTCTTATGCTGGTACCATATTTGTGGCTATTGGTAAGTTTATATCATCAAACTTGTTATTTTAAAAAATGCGAATGTGAATTTTTTGTATTTTAGTCGTCATTCCACTCCTGCGTACCCATGACTGTCTTATCTGGATGTGGGATACTGGGAGGACTTTGTGTACTGCTATTACCAGAAACCCATGGGGTTCGCCTGTCCAATACTCTCAAAGAAGAAAGTGAAAACCGTAAAATGTCACTAGTAGAAGTTCCGAAAAAGAAAATCAACAATAATTGTCCGGGATAACGAAATTTTCAACAAAAACATTCAAAAGTGAATTGTGGTGGTAAAAAAAGGCATTTTGTACTTAAATTTTGAATGTGCACGTGTAACTTATATGACTCAAAGACTCTAAAAAAAATTGTCAACTCTTTAGTGTAGGTTATCATTTTATACTTTTTACCCAAATTATTTATTGACAAATTCTTAAGACAAATAAATGAGATCTGCTGATATATTTTTAATTAAAATTTTATTCATATAAATTATTGGGTCAATCAGTTTCTTAAAATCATTTGCATCACGAAGAAATCGAAATTTTATTTTTTTTTACATAAAATTTAAATTAAAAAACGTATTAGCGAATTATATAACAATTTAACTTATTGAATAACAGATGTTATATTAACATCAAAATATATACCAGGTGGGCAAATAAGAACGTAACAGAAACAATAATCGAATTAAAAAAAATGTTCTACTACATTCCGATCTTAAGATATCACCGAAAACCGTTCTTATTTGTCTATCCGGTACAATTGTTTCGTAAACGTATACTCACATCACGAAAATTGACAAATAAATGACATTTTATAAAAAGATATTATTAAAACTAGAGATATTTTCCCTTTTGAATCCTTCGCGACGATACTATTTTAAATTATGTTGTTAAGTTTCATAAAGGAAATAAAGATTTTAGTATAGAAAAGAGCTTTTTATTTATATTCAACCTTATACTTAAGAAAAAACTGAAAAAAATAAACTAAGAGCCTTACAGCAATATATAGTGCGAGCAATAGATATAGTGATGCAAACGGTGTCGACAACAAGTTCCGTTTGCTATTAAAACGTTCAGTAAGGCGAGAAGGATCCAGTGGTAGTGTCTATTATACCGCTGCAACGCTGAGCCGGATGAAGACAGATCCAGTAAATTCAAATTTTCCCAAAAAACACTAAAACTTGATACACAATGAATATTTTAGTCTAGAAAAGAGTTTTTCATTCATATTTAACCTTATAACCAAGAAAAAACTGGAAAAAGTAAACTAATAGCCTTACAACAATATATAGTTCGAGCAATAGATATAGTGATGCAAACGGTGCCGAAAACAAGTTCCGTTTGCTATTAAAACGTTCAGTAAAGCGAGAAGGATCCAGTGGAAGTGTCTATTATACCGCTGCAACGCTGAGCCGGATGAAGACAGATCCAGTAAATTCAAATTTTCCCAAAAAACACTAAAACTTGATACATAATGCAGATTTTAATCTAGAGAAGAGCTTTTCATCCATATTTAACATTATACTCACGAAAAACAAAAAAAAATTGAACTAAGGGCCTTACAACAATATATAGTACGAGCAATAGATATAGTAATGCAAACGGTGCCGAAAACAAGTTCCGTTTGCTATTAAAACCTGCAGTAAAGCGAGAAGGATCCAGTGGTAGTGTCTATTATACCTCCGCAACGCTGAGCCGGATGAAGACAGATCCAGTAAATTCAAATTTTCCCCAAAAAACACTAAAACTTGATACACAATGAATATTTTAGTCTAGAGAAGAGCTTTTCATTCATATTCAACCTTATACTCACGAAAAACAAAAAAATTGTACTAAGGGCCTTAGAACAATATATAGTACGAACAATAGATATAGTAATGCAAACGGTGCCGAAAACAAGGTCCGTTTGCTATTAAAACATGCAGTAAAGCGAGAAGGATCCAGTGGTAGTGTCTATTATACCTCCGCAACGCTGAGCCGGATGAAGACAGATCCAGTAAATTCAAATTTTCCCCAAAAAACACTAAAACTTGATACACAATGAATATTTTAGTCTAGAGAAGAGCTTTTCATCCATATTTAACATTATACTCACGAAAAAAAAAAAGTGAACTAAAGGCCTTACAACAATAATAGTTTGCTATTAAAACGTTCAGTAAAGCGAGAAGGATCCAGTGGTAGTGTCTATTATACCGCTGCAACGCTGAGCCAGATGAAGACAGATCCAGTAAATTCAAATTTTCCCAAAAAAACACTAAAACTTGATACATAATGCAGATTTTAATCTAGAGAAGAGCTTTTCATCCATATTTAACATTATACTCACGAAAAAAAAAAAGTGAACTAAAGGCCTTACAACAATAATAGTTTACTATTAAAACGTTCAGTAAAGCGAGAAGGATCCAGTGGTAGTGTCTATTATACCGCTGCAACGCTGAGCCAGATGAAGACAGATCCAGTAAATTCAAATTTTCCCCAAAAAACACTAAAACTTGATACACAATGAATATTTTAGTCTAGAGAAGAGCTTTTCATTCATATTCAACCTTATACTCACGAAAAACAAAAAAATTGTACTAAGGGCCTTAGAACAATATATAGTACGAACAATAGATATAGTAATGCAAACGGTGTCGAAAACAAGGTCCGTTTGCTATTAAAACGTGCAGTAAAGCGAGAAGGATCCAGTGAAAGTGTCTATTATACCTCCGCAACGCTGAGCCGGATGAAGACAGATCCAGTAAATTCAAATTTTCCCCAAAAAACACTAAAACTTGATACACAATGAATATTTTAGTTTAGAGAAGAGCTTTTCATTCATATTCAACCTTATACTCACGAAAAACAAAAAAATTGTACTAAGGGCCTTAGAACAATATATAGTACGAACAATAGATATAGTAATGCAAACGGTGCCGAAAACAAGGTCCGTTTGCTATTAAAACATGCAGTAAAGCGAGAAGGATCCAGTGAAAGTGTCTATTATACCACTGCAACGCTGAGCCAGATGAAGACAGATCCAGTAAATTCAAATTTTCCCAAAAAAACACTAAAACTTGATACAGAATGCAGATTTTAATCTAGAGAAGAGCTTTTCATCCATATTTAACATTATACTCACGAAAAAAAAAAAGTGAACTAAAGGCCTTACAACAATAATAGTTTGCTATTAAAACGTTCAGTAAAGCGAGAAGGATCCAGTGGTAGTGTCTATTATACCGCTGCAACGCTGAGCCGGATGAAGACAGATCCAGTAAATTCAAATTTTCCCCAAAAAACACTAAAACTTGATACACAATGAATATTTTAGTCTAGAGAAGAGCTTTTCATTCATATTCAACCTTATACTCACGAAAAACAAAAAAATTGTACTAAGGGCCTTAGAACAATATATAGTACGAACAATAGATATAGTAATGCAAACGGTGCCGAAAACAAGGTCCGTTTGCTATTAAAACATGCAGTAAAGCGAGAAGGATCCAGTGGTAGTGTCTATTATACCTCCGCAACGCTGAGCCGGATGAAGACAGATCCAGTAAATTCAAATTTTCCCCAAAAAACACTAAAACTTGATACACAATGAATATTTTAGTATAGAGAAGAGCTTTTCATTCATATTCAACCTTATACTCACGAAAAACAAAAAAATTGTACTAAGGGCCTTAGAACAATATATAGTACGAACAATAGATATAGTAATGCAAACGGTGCCGAAAACAAGGTCCGTTTGCTATTAAAACATGCAGTAAAGCGAGAAGGATCCAGTGAAAGTGTCTATTATAACACTGCAACGCTAAACCAGATGAAGACAGATCCAGTAAATTCAAATTTTCCCAAAAAAACACTGAAGCTTGATACACAATGAAGATTTTACTCTAGAGAAGGGCTTTTCATTTATATTCAACCTTATACCCAAGAAAAAACTGAAAAAAGTAAACTTATCGCCTTACAACAATATACAGTTCGAGCAATAGATATAGTTATGCAAACGGTGTCGACAACAAGTTCCATTCGCTATTAAAACGTTCAGTGAAGCGAGAAGGATCCAGTTAAAATGTCTACTATACCATTGCATCGCTAAACCAGATGAAGACAGATCCAGTAAATTCAAATTTTCCCAAAAAACACTAAAACTTTATACACAATGAAGATTTTACTCTAGATAAGAGCTTTTCATTTATATTCAACATTATACCCAAGAAAAAACTGAAAAATATATAGTTCGAGCAATAGATATAGTTATGCAAACGGTGTCGACAACAAGTTCCATTTGCTATTAAAACGTTCAATAAAGCGAGAAGGATCCAGTGAAAGTGTCTATTATAACACTGCAACGCTAAACCAGATGAAGACAGATCCAGTAAATTCAAATTTTCCCAAAAAAACACTAAAGCTTGATACACAATGAAGATTTTACTCTAGAGAAGGGCTTTTCATTTATATTCAACCTTATACCCAAGAAAAAACTGAAAAAAGTAAACTTATAGCCTTACAACATTATATAGTTCGAGCAATAGATATAGTTATGCAAACGGTGTCGACAACAAGTTCCATTCGCTATTAAAATGTTCAGTGAAGCGAGAAGGATCCAGTTAAAATGTCTATTAAACCACTGCATCGCTAAACCAGATGAAGACAGATCCAGTAAATTCAAATTTTCCCAAAAAACCACTAAAACTTGATACACAATGAATATTTTAGTCTAGAGAAGAGCTTTTCATTCATATTCAACCTTATACTCACGAAAAACAAAAAAATTGAACTAAGGGCCTTAGAACAATATATAGTACGAACAATAGATATAGTGATGCAAACGGTGTCGAAAACAAGTTCCGTTTGCTATTAAAACGTGCAGTAAAGCGAGAAGGATCCAGTGAAAGTGTCTATTATACCTCCGCAACGCTGAGCCAGATGAAGACAGATCCAGTAAATTCAAATTTTCCCAAAAAACACTAAAACTTGATACATAATGCAGATTTTAATCTAGAGAAGAGCTTTTCATTCATATTTAACCTTATACTCACGAAAAACAAAAAAATTGAACTAAGGGCCTTACAACAATATATAGTACGAGCAATAGATATAGTGATGCAAACGGTGCCGAAAACAAGTTCCGTTTGCTATTAAAACGTTCAGTAAAGCGAGAAGGATCCAGTGGTAGTGTCTATTATACCTCCGCAACGCTGAGCCGGATGAAGACAGATCCAGTAAATTCAAATTTTCCCCAAAAAACACTAAAACTTGATACACAATGAATATTTTAGTCTAGAGAAGAGCTTTTCATTCATATTCAACCTTATACTCACGAAAAACAAAAAAATTGTACTAAGGGCCTTAGAACAATATATAGTACGAACAATGGATATAGTAATGCAAACGGTGCCGAAAACAAGGTCCGTTTGCTATTAAAACATGCAGTAAAGCGAGAAGGATCCAGTGAAAGTGTCTATTATAACACTGCAACGCTAAACCAGATGAAGACAGATCCAGTAAATTCAAATTTTCCCAAAAAAACACTGAAGCTTGATACACAATGAAGATTTTACTCTAGAGAAGGGCTTTTCATTTATATTCAACCTTATACCCAAGAAAAAACTGAAAAAAGTAAACTTATAGCCTTACAACAATATATAGTTCGAGCAATAGATATAGTTATGCAAACGGTGTCGACAACAAGTTCCATTCGCTATTAAAATGTTCAGTGATGCGAGAAGGATCCAGTTAAAATGTCTATTAAACCACTGCATCGCTAAACCAGATGAAGACAGATCCAGTAAATTCAAATTTTCCCAAAAAACCACTAAAACTTGATACACAATGAATATTTTAGTCTAGAGAAGAGCTTTTCATTCATATTCAACCTTATACTCACGAAAAACAAAAAAATTGAACTAAGGGCCTTAGAACAATATATAGTACGAACAATAGATATAGTGATGCAAACGGTGTCGAAAACAAGTTCCGTTTGCTATTAAAACGTGCAGTAAAGCGAGAAGGATCCAGTGAAAGTGTCTATTATACCTCCGCAACGCTGAGCCAGATGAAGACAGATCCAGTAAATTCAAATTTTCCCAAAAAACCACTAAAACTTGATACACAATGAATATTTTAGTCTAGAGAAGAGCTTTTCATTCATATTCAACCTTATACTCACGAAAAACAAAAAAATTGAACTAAGGGCCTTAGAACAATATATAGTACGAACAATAGATATAGTGATGCAAACGGTGTCGAAAACAAGTTCCGTTTGCTATTAAAACGTGCAGTAAAGCGAGAAGGATCCAGTGAAAGTGTCTATTATACCTCCGCAACGCTGAGCCAGATGAAGACAGATCCAGTAAATTCAAATTTTCCCAAAAAACACTAAAACTTTATACACAATGAAGATTTTAGTCTAGAGAAGAGCTTTTCATTCATATTTAACCTTATACTCACGAAAAACAAAAAAATTGAACTAAGGGTCTTACAACAATATATAGTACGAGCAATAGATATAGTGATGCAAACGGTGCCGAAAACAAGTTCCGTTTGCTATTAAAACGTTCAGTAATGCGAGAAGGATCCAGCGGTAGTGTCTATTATACCGCTGCAACGCTGAGTCGGATGAAAACAGATCCAGTAAATTCAAATTTTCCCAAAAAATACTAAAACTTGATACACAATGAATATTTTAGTCTAGAGAAGAGCTTTTCATTCATATTCAACATTATACCCAAGAAAAAACTGAAAAATATATAGTTCGAGCAATAGATATAGTTATGCAAACGGTGTCGACAACAAGTTCCATTTGCTATTAAAACGTTCAGTAAAGCGAGAAGGATCCAGTTAAAGTGTCTATTATACCACTGCATCGCTAAACCAGATGAAGACAGATCCAGTAAATTCAAATTTTCTCAAAAAACCACTAAAGCTTGATACACAATGAAGATTTTACTCCAGAGAAGAGCTTTTCATTTATATTCAACCTTATACCCAAGAAAAAAACAAAAAAAAAGTAAACTAAGAGCCTTACAACAATATATAGTGCGAGCAATAGATATAGTGATGCAAACGGTGCCGAAAACAAGGTCCGTTTGCTATTAAAACATGCAGTAAAGCGAGAAGGATCCAGTGAAAGTGTCTATTATAACACTGCAACGCTAAACCAGATGAAGACAGATCCAGTAAATTCAAATTTTCCCAAAAAAACACTAAAGCTTGATACACAATGAAGATTTTACTCTAGAGAAGGGCTTTTCATTTATATTCAACCTTATACCCAAGAAAAAACTGAAAAAAGTAAACTTATCGCCTTACAACAATATACAGTTCGAGCAATAGATATAGTTATGCAAACGGTGTCGACAACAAGTTCCATTCGCTATTAAAACGTTCAGTGAAGCGAGAAGGATCCAGTTAAAATGTCTACTATACCATTGCATCGCTAAACCAGATGAAGACAGATCCAGTAAATTCAAATTTTCCCAAAAAACACTAAAACTTTATACACAATGAAGATTTTACTCTAGATAAGAGCTTTTCATTTATATTCAACATTATACCCAAGAAAAAACTGAAAAATATATAGTTCGAGCAATAGATATAGTTATGCAAACGGTGTCGACAACAAGTTCCATTTGCTATTAAAACGTTCAATAAAGCGAGAAGGATCCAGTGAAAGTGTCTATTATAACACTGCAACGCTAAACCAGATGAAGACAGATCCAGTAAATTCAAATTTTCCCAAAAAAACACTAAAGCTTGATACACAATGAAGATTTTACTCTAGAGAAGGGCTTTTCATTTATATTCAACCTTATACCCAAGAAAAAACTGAAAAAAGTAAACTTATAGCCTTACAACATTATATAGTTCGAGCAATAGATATAGTTATGCAAACGGTGTCGACAACAAGTTCCATTCGCTATTAAAATGTTCAGTGAAGCGAGAAGGATCCAGTTAAAATGTCTATTAAACCACTGCATCGCTAAACCAGATGAAGACAGATCCAGTAAATTCAAATTTTCCCAAAAAACCACTAAAACTTGATACACAATGAATATTTTAGTCTAGAGAAGAGCTTTTCATTCATATTCAACCTTATACTCACGAAAAACAAAAAAATTGAACTAAGGGCCTTAGAACAATATATAGTACGAACAATAGATATAGTGATGCAAACGGTGTCGAAAACAAGTTCCGTTTGCTATTAAAACGTGCAGTAAAGCGAGAAGGATCCAGTGAAAGTGTCTATTATACCTCCGCAACGCTGAGCCAGATGAAGACAGATCCAGTAAATTCAAATTTTCCCAAAAAACACTAAAACTTGATACATAATGCAGATTTTAATCTAGAGAAGAGCTTTTCATTCATATTTAACCTTATACTCACGAAAAACAAAAAAATTGAACTAAGGGCCTTACAACAATATATAGTACGAGCAATAGATATAGTGATGCAAACGGTGCCGAAAACAAGGTCCGTTTGCTATTAAAACATGCAGTAAAGCGAGAAGGATCCAGTGAAAGTGTCTATTATACCACTGCAACGCTGAGCCAGATGAAGACAGATCCAGTAAATTCAAATTTTCCCAAAAAAACACTAAAACTTGATACATAATGCAGATTTTAGTCTAGAGAAGAGCTTTTCATTCATATTTAACCTTATACTCACGAAAAAAAAAAAAAAAAGTGAACTAAAGGCCTTACAACAATAACAGTTTGCTATTAAAAGGTTCAGTAAAGCGAGAAGGATCCAGTGGTAGTGTCTATTATACCGCTGCAACGCTGAGCCAGATGAAGACAGATCCAGTAAATTCAAATTTTCCCCAAAAAACACTAAAACTTGATACACAATGAATATTTAAGTCTAGAGAAGAGCTTTTCATTCATATTCAACCTTATACTCACGAAAAACAAAAAAATTGTACTAAGGGCCTTAGAACAATATATAGTACGAACAATGGATATAGTAATGCAAACGGTGCCGAAAACAAGGTCCGTTTGCTATTAAAACATGCAGTAAAGCGAGAAGGATCCAGTGGTAGTGTCTATTATACCTCCGCAACGCTGAGCCGGATGAAGACAGATCCAGTAAATTCAAATTTTCCCCAAAAAACACTAAAACTTGATACACAATGAATATTTTAGTCTAGAGAAGAGCTTTTCATTCATATTCAACCTTATACTCACGAAAAACAAAAAAATTGTACTAAGGGCCTTAGAACAATATATAGTACGAACAATAGATATAGTAATGCAAACGGTGCCGAAAACAAGGTCCGTTTGCTATTAAAACATGCAGTAAAGCGAGAAGGATCCAGTGAAAGTGTCTATTATACCACTGCAACGCTGAGCCAGATGAAGACAGATCCAGTAAATTCAAATTTTCCCAAAAAAACACTAAAACTTGATACATAATGCAGATTTTAATCTAGAGAAGAGCTTTTCATCCATATTTAACATTATACTCACGAAAAAAAAAAAAGTGAACTAAAGGCCTTACAACAATAATAGTTTGCTATTAAAACGTTCAGTAAAGCGAGAAGGATCCAGTGGTAGTGTCTATTATACCGCTGCAACGCTGAGCCAGATGAAGACAGATCCAGTAAATTCAAATTTTCCCCAAAAAACACTAAAACTTGATACACAATGAATATTTTAGTCTAGAGAAGAGCTTTGCATTCATATTCAACCTTATACTCACGAAAAACAAAAAAATTGTACTAAGGGCCTTAGAACAATATATAGTACGAACAATAGATATAGTGATGCAAACGGTGTCGAAAACAAGTTCCGTTTGCTATTAAAACGTGCAGTAAAGCGAGAAGGATCCAGTGAAAGTGTCTATTATACCTCCGCAACGCTGAGCCAGATGAAGACAGATCCAGTAAATTCAAATTTTCCCAAAAAACACTAAAACTTGATACATAATGCAGATTTTAATCTAGAGAAGAGCTTTTCATTCATATTTAACCTTATACTCACGAAAAACAAAAAAATTGAACTAAGGGCCTTACAACAATATATAGTACGAGCAATAGATATAGTGATGCAAACGGTGCCGAAAACAAGTTCCGTTTGCTATTAAAACGTTCAGTAAAGCGAGAAGGATCCAGTGGTAGTGTCTATTATACCTCCGCAACGCTGAGCCGGATGAAGACAGATCCAGTAAATTCAAATTTTCCCCAAAAAACACTAAAACTTGATACACAATGAATATTTTAGTCTAGAGAAGAGCTTTTCATTCATATTCAACCTTATACTCACGAAAAACAAAAAAATTGTACTAAGGGCCTTAGAACAATATATAGTACGAACAATGGATATAGTAATGCAAACGGTGCCGAAAACAAGGTCCGTTTGCTATTAAAACATGCAGTAAAGCGAGAAGGATCCAGTGAAAGTGTCTATTATAACACTGCAACGCTAAACCAGATGAAGACAGATCCAGTAAATTCAAATTTTCCCAAAAAAACACTGAAGCTTGATACACAATGAAGATTTTACTCTAGAGAAGGGCTTTTCATTTATATTCAACCTTATACCCAAGAAAAAACTGAAAAAAGTAAACTTATAGCCTTACAACAATATATAGTTCGAGCAATAGATATAGTTATGCAAACGGTGTCGACAACAAGTTCCATTCGCTATTAAAATGTTCAGTGAAGCGAGAAGGATCCAGTTAAAATGTCTATTAAACC
The DNA here is from genome assembly GCA_947563755.1 of Lochmaea crataegi. Taxonomy (NCBI): domain Eukaryota; kingdom Metazoa; phylum Arthropoda; class Insecta; order Coleoptera; family Chrysomelidae; genus Lochmaea; species Lochmaea crataegi. The sequence goes on along the minus strand of OX387433.1, from coordinate 7,504,942 downwards.
ACTGCATCGCTAAACCAGATGAAGACAGATCCAGTAAATTCAAATTTTCCCAAAAAACCACTAAAACTTTATACACAATGAAGATTTTAGTCTAGAGAAGAGCTTTTCATTCATATTTAACCTTATCCTCATGAAAAACTAAAAAAATAAACTAAGGGCCTTACAACAATATATAGTACGGACAATAGATATAGTGATGCAAACGGTGCCGAAAACAAGTTCCGTTTGCTATTAAAACGTTCAGTAAAGCGAGAAGGATCCAGTGGTAGTGTCTATTATACCGCTGCAACGTTGAGCCGGATGAAGACAGATCCAGTAAATTCAAATTTTCCCAAAAAACACTAAAACTTGATACACAATGAAGATTTTAGTTTAGAGAAAAGCTTTTCATTTAAATTTAACCTTATACCCAAGAAAAAAACAAAAAAAAAGTAAACTAAGAGCCTTACAACAATATATAGTACGAGCAATAGATATAGTGATGCAAACGGTGCCGAAAACAAGTTCCGTTTGCTATTAAAACGTGCAGTAAAGCCTTCAGGATCTATTTTAGACTTATGGTAAAATTTACAAGGATCGTATTTGATACATCCTGTATAGTTGTAGAAGATCAGGGAGTAATGAAGTTTTGAATTTTTCACATCATCGATTTTCCTTTGTACGCTTTATCTTCATGGAAATAATTAGAAAAAAAGACAATTTGAAATGTTTAGAGATATCGATTTTAAAACGGGCATATAACTACGTAGACGGCGCGTACTGAAATAGAAGTTGCCAGCTGTCAGGACAACTGGAAAATCGATAAACTCCCGTTAGAGGTTTCATGTGTGAAGTTCACAATGATGTAACGAAGATTTTATATTTTTTTGTCGGTTAAAACAAGGATACGATTTGTTAAAGGTGAATTTTTGTTTGTTATTTAATAGAAAATCAAATTAACTTATTAAAGTTGATAGACAACTTCCTTTGTTTTGGGAGTTTCATCAAAATATGTTGCCAAAATTTTAACAGTAGTATTATTTGACGTTTTTTAAATAAAAATTTCATAAATAAGAGTTGTTTCAACCCCTTACTTTCTTTTATTTGAGATTTAAATATATTAGAGCTTTGCAATGTTTTGTCCCCTATAGTATCTCCTTCAGGTTCGTACTTTTTAAGGTAGTGTACTGTATTGCTTTACCTTCCTCGCTAGTTTCAACTTTTTGAGGTACTCAACAGTACCCTGTCAAATTTCTTTAAAAAGTCTCACTTTATCTTATGCATTTTTTCGATCTCACTGGGTCATAGTTCTCCAGTTCTCTCTTAAATCTCCAATTATACCACCTTTTTCTTCCCCATTTTCGCATTCCTGCTATGTCTATATCTATCTTTTTGTTCATTCTGATATTCTCCAAATAAATCTGTTATTTGTTCTCTTTTTCCTTCTAATATCCAGCTTTGAATACCAACCATCAACTAATTTTGGTAATAAAAAATTCTTACTTATATAATTTTTGATTCTGATTTATATTTAAGATGTTAGAAGGCGCCGTTGCCAGATTATTAAACCAAATCCTCGGTAAATACGTTGTTGATCTTGATACGGAAAATCTAAATGTCGGAATCTTTTCTGGATTGGTGCAGCTCACCGATCTGAAATTGAAACCTGAAGCTTTGGTAAGTATACAACCAAAATATACTCGAAACTCCCTTTTATACGAATCAGAAGTGGGATTTTTCCTGAATGAAAAAATATATTTTTTAGTATGAATTGAAGTTGCCGATTGAAGTTCGAGCTGGTACGATAGGAAAAGTATGGCTGCATATACCATGGACAACGCTATGGAGCCAACCTATCGTAATCAATATAGAAGATATCCACATCGTTGCAGGACCTATTGTAACTAACGAACCTTTTGACGAGGACAAAAATAAAAGACTTTCCAGAGCAGCAAAGAAAAAAGCTTTGGCCTATTTAGACAATCATGAAATTTTAGGAGGACCTACTTCCTTTTCGGAACACTTGGTGTCAAATGTTCTCAATTACTTTCAGTTGAATATAACAAATGTGCATGTAAGATATGAAGATGGTTATCATTTGAAGACACCCATCGCTGTGGGGTTGTGTATTGGGTCAATCACCGCCGAATCTACTAATAGGTAAGAAAGATCAAACCCACCTCAAACTCGCCGTTACACCCGCCTCGGAGTCACTACAAGACGGGCGGCGGTCCCTCGCACACTCTCCGCTCACACCGTCGTCTTCTCCCTACTACTCCACTTACCTCCATCCATTCCTCCTCCTCCCTCAACATTATCTTCACCATTTTCTCCCAGTACACCGCCTCCCCTAGTTTCCTCTCCAACTTCTTCAGCACTTCCTCGTTCCTCCAGCTAAACACAATTACATTTTTTGAATCCTACAAAAAAAGTCTAATAGCTTAGAATCAGGTGATTGTGCTGTAGGTACGATTGGTCCTCGCCTCTTTAGACATATATTTAAAAATATCAAGGTACTGGTGATACTGAATCTGTTTTGTTTTTTGTATTTGTATTTGTATTTTTAGTAAGTGGAGACCATCTAAATATGATAAATCTGCTGAGACGAGTTATTACGTAGTGAAATTGGAAGCATTTTCATTATATTGGAATGTTGACGCAAAATTACAAAAATGGGATTTACCTTCGAAATATTATCAATGGAGGAACTCCATGTCTGCTAGTTTACAGAATTATAGTTTAAATGAAGAAGAATTCAATTTTGGTATGTTTACAACGTTTTTCCGAGAAACGTAAATATTGTAATGTTTTTCGTTATTTATTTAAATAGTTTTTACTTGTGGGATAAAATAATACATTACTATCTATTGATTTATTTTTTAAACTTAATAATATTACTACTTAATGTCTACTAATTTATTTACATTCGGTATAATCGTTCTAATTTATTTTTACCACTTGAATATTACACTATTTATCTTCACTATTTCATTCACTGTCCGATTACTCAACTGTCTGTGAACTAACTCTTTATTGTTCGTTTCACTAATTGTCAACTCACTCGAAAACCCGCGTATATATAGTCTTTATCAACTCTCGAAAAGTCTAGTAGTTTCCGCGCTCGTCCTATGCGTGAGCAAAACGATTTGTCTGGAATGTTCACGAACAGGGGGGCGCATTCGCCAAAATTTATAGTCGAGAGACAGGGCCGGCTTTGAGTTGGTGACCTCGCAACAATATCTATACTTTGTTCAGATTTCATTTACGTACGTTCTTGCAAATAAATATGTGTGATGCATAGAATAAATCGAGTTTTGGAACAGTAAAAACAGTTTTTTGATGGATTATAATCGTGTTCTGACAAATGTCTTCTCAACACTGTCAATATTCTCCGAAAAATTTTAATTTCTTCAAAAAATTGTCAAATTTATTCCAAAAACTGTTAGATGTCATGAAAATGTGTGAAAATGAGCTTCTTTTCACGTTCAAATTCATAAAGACGTCAAATTTCTTCGAAAAACTCAAGTTTCTTCAAAAATCTGCCATATTCAATCGAAAACCCCAAATTTCCTAAAAACTGTCAAATTTCTTTGAAAAATTGTCAAATTTATTCGAAAAACTGTCAGCTTTCATGGAGAAGCTGTGAAAATGAGTTTTTGATTTCGTTCTATTCACATTTTTATATTCTTGTAAACAACAATTTTCTTAAAAAAACTGTCAAATTCAATCAATAAAGTCAAATTATCTTTTAAATTTAATAGAAAAACTGTCAGATTTGATGGCAAATATGTGAAAATAAGCTTCTTTTCACATTCAAATTCATATAGACGTAAAATTTCTTCGAAAATCTGTCAAATTCAATCGAATACCACAAATTTATTCAAAAATCTGTCAAATTCAATCGAATACCCGAAAGTTATTCGAAAAACTGTCAAATTTCTTTAAAAAATTGTCAAATTTATTCGAAAAACTGTCAGGTTTCATGGAGTAACTGTGAAAATGAGTTTTTGATTTCGTTCTATTCACATTTTTATATTCTTGTAAACAACAAATTTCTTAAAAAAACTGCCAAATTCAATCAATAAGGTCAAATTTCTTTGGAAAACTCTTAAATTTAATAGAAAAACTGTCAAGTTAAATCGGAAGAATGTCAAATTTATTCTAAAAACTCAAATATGTTCTAAAATTTATCAAATTTCTTCGAAAAACTCAAAACTTCCCAAATAACTAGAATTTATTATTCGAAAAACTGTCAAATTCAATAAAAACAGTCAAATTGAATCTAAAACTATCAAATTCAATCGAAAACTGTCAGATTTGATGGCAAATATGTGAACATAAGCTTCTTTTCACATTCAAATTCATATAGATGTAAAATTTCTTCGAAAATCTGTCAAATTCAATCGAAAACCACAAATTTATTCAAAAATCTGTCAAATTCAATCGAATACCCGAAATTTATTCGAAAAACTGTCAAATTTCTTTAAAAAATTGTCAAATTTATTCGAAAAACTGTCAGGTTTCATGGAGTAACTGTGAAAATGAGTTTTTGATTTCGTTCTATTCACATTTTTATATTCTTGTAAACAACAAATTTCTTAAAAAAACTGCCAAATTCAATCAATAAGGTCAAATTTCTTTGGAAAACTCTTAAATTTAATAGAAAAACTGTCAAGTTAAATCGGAAGAATGTCAAATTTATTCTAAAAACTCAAATATGTTCTAAAATTTATCAAATTTCTTCGAAAAACTCAAAACTTCCCAAATAACTAGAATTTATTATTCGAAAAACTGTCAAATTCAATAAAAACAGTCAAATTGAATCTAAAACTATCAAATTCAATCGAAAACTGTCAGATTTGATGGCAAATATGTGAACATAAGCTTCTTTTCACATTCAAATTCATATAGATGTAAAATTTCTTCGAAAATCTGTCAAATTCAATCGAATACCACAAATTTATTCAAAAATCTGTCAAATTCAATCGAATACCCGAAAATTATTCGAAAAACTGTCAAATTTCTTTAAAAAATTGTCAAATTTATTCGAAAAACTGTCAGGTTTCATGGAGTAACTGTGAAAATGAGTTTTTGATTTCGTTCTATTCACATTTTTATATTCTTGTAAACAACAAATTTCTTAAAAAAACTGCCAAATTCAATCAATAAGGTCAAATTTCTTTGGAAAACTCTTAAATTTAATAGAAAAACTGTCAAGTTAAATCGGAAGAATGTCAAATTTATTCTAAAAACTCAAATATGTTCTAAAATTTATCAAATTTCTTCGAAAAACTCAAAACTTCCCAAATAACTAGAATTTATTATTCGAAAAACTGTCAAATTCAATAAAAACAGTCAAATTGAATCTAAAACTATCAAATTCAATCGAAAACTGTCAGATTTGATGGCAAATATGTGAACATAAGCTTCTTTTCACATTCAAATTCATATAGATGTAAAATTTCTTCGAAAATCTGTCAAATTCAATCGAAAACCACAAATTTATTCAAAAATCTGTCAAATTCAATCGAATACCCGAAATTTATTCGAAAAACTGTCAAATTTCTTTAAAAAATTGTCAAATTTATTCGAAAAACTGTTTCATGGAGCAACTGTGAAAATGAGTTTTTAATTTCGTTCTATTCACATTTTTATATTCTTGTAAACAACAAATTTCTTAAAAAAACAGCCAAATTCAATCAATAAAGTCAAATTTCTTTGGAAAACTCTTAAATTTAATAGAAAAACTGTCAAATTAAATCGGAAGAATGTCAAATTTATTCAAAAAACTCAAATATGTTCTAAAATTTATCAAATTTCTTCGAAAAACTCAAAACTTCCCAAATAACTAGAATTTATTATTCGAAAAACTGTCAACTTCGATAAAAACAGTCAAATTGAATCTAAAACTATCAAATTCAATCGAAAAGTGTCAGATTTGATGGCAAATATGTGAAAATAAGCTTCTTTTCACATTCAAATTCATATAGACGTAAAATTTCTTCGAAAATTTGTCAAATTCAATCGAAAACCACAAATTCAATAAAAACAGTCAAATTGAATCTAAAACTATCAAATTCAATCGAAAACTGTCAGATTTGATGGCAAATATGTGAAAATAAGCTTCTTTTCACATTCAAATTCATATAGACGTAAAATTTCTTCGAAAATCTGTCAAATTCAATCGAAAACCACAAATTTATTCAAAAATCTGTCAAATTCAATCGAATACCCGAAATTTATTCGAAAAACTCTCAAATTTCTTTAAAAAATTGTCAAATTTATTCGAAAAACTGTAAGGTTTCATGGAGTAACTATGAAAATGAGTTTTTAATTTCGTTCTATTCACATTTTTATATTCTTGTAAACAACAAATTTCTTAATAAAAAACTGTCAAAGTCAATCAATAAAGTCAAATTTCTTTGGAAAACTCTTAAATTTAATAGAAAAACTGTCAAATTAAATCGGAAGAATGTCAAATTCATTCTAAAAACTCAAATATGTTCCAAAATTTATCAAATTCCTTCGAAAAACTCAAAACTTCCCAAATAACTAGAATTTATTATTCGAAAAACTGTCAACTTCAATAAAAACAGTCAAATTGAATCTAAAACTATCAAATTTAATCGAAAACTGTCAGATTTGATGGCAAATATGTGAAAATAAGCTTCTTTTCACATTCAAATTCATATAGACGTAAAATTTCTTCGAAAATCTGTCAAATTCAATCGAAAACCACAAATTTATTCAAAAATCTGTCAAATTTATTCGAAAAACTGTCAGGTTTCATGGAGTAACTGTGAAAATGAGTTTTTAATTTCGTTCTATTCACATTTTTATATTCTTGTAAACAACAAATTTCTTAAAAAAACTGCCAAAATGAGTTTTGATTTTGTTCTATTGACATTTATATTCTTGTAAACAACAAATTTCTTCAAAAAAAACTGTCAACTTTCTTCAAAAAACTGTCAAATATGCTCTAAAATTTATTTTTTATGGATTATTATCATGTTCTGTAACTATACTTTGGTACTTTTATTTCAGTCGTGAACCCCATGTCAACTAAAATAAAAATGGTCATCAACAAATCTCCAACCGGTCAAGTTTCCAAAATATATACAGACATCGTCGCCCAAGACTGCAACATAGAACTAACCAAAGAACAGTACGACTCCATCTTGAACATAGCAGATTCCATGGAAAGAATGCTAATCAGCTGGCAATTCCTGGCTTTTCGACCTTCAGAAACCGTTCGAGAGAATCAAAAAAGTTGGTGGAAGTACGCTGGTTACGCTGTGCTGGAGCAAAGAGTGAAGCCTTATTCTTGGAGCAGAATTAGAAAAGTTAGACAAAATTATAAAGAGTACTTAGAAACGTACAAACATATTTTATTGAATCCTAACGATACAGAGTTGAAGATGGATTTGCAGATATATGAGGATAATTTGTCGATTATAAACGTTGTTTTGGCAAGGCAACAAGCTAGGTTAACTGTAAGTGAATATCTATCGATTTCAAAAGTGTTCTGACATCTGACATGTCTTTGTGTCATTTTTCACTAGATAGTTTCACTGTTGCCAACATAGATTAACAAAAATCACTAAAATGTAATGAAAAATCTTTTTTATATTTTTAAAGGTTCACGAAAGAAGTCAAGGCGAAAAAAGCTTTTGGTCGATGCTGCCTTCACCAGAAAGAATATTATTATGTGAAAAAATAGGATTTTTTGAAAATCTAGAAGGAAGTGGTAAGGAAAGAATTGGTAAGTAAGTATTTATACTCCAGTATATTTTCATCAAATGCCGATGATGCAGACGTATTTTATTAAACATTTATCGTAAAAAAAAGTAGATCGATTAAAAATTTTTTTTTTCAGAGCACACTTACAATTTCCGTTTGGGAATTGTGAGTATTACCTTAACTAAGGATTATAGAGAAATAGCTGTCCTAACTGTAACACAAACGGTTATTATATTCAAACCGAATTTCGTTGAAGACACTTTTAGAGTGTCCTTGAAAATTGAGGCTATAATTATGGAAGGTAGCAGCAACGAGGATCATCTTATGCCAATTATATCCTCCGAGCATTTAAGTGACAGTCCAGCTTATTTTCTAAAGATAGAATTCAGCAGAATGCCAAGAAATTTTATTTGTAAATATAAACTTTGTATTGTTATGGATACTGTTGAATGCATTTACAATAAGGTAAGTGGCTTGAATAGTAAATCTGTCAAATTCAATCGAAAAACTAATATTGATTCGAGAAACTGTCAAAATTTTTCATAAAAACTCAAATTTCTTTAAAAAAACTGACAAATGTCTTCTCAAAACTGTCAACGTTCTCCGAAATATTAAATTTCTTCAAAAAATTGTCAAATTTATTGCAAAAACTGTTAGATGTCCTAGAAAATGTGTGAAAATAAGCTTCTTTTCACATTCAAATTTATATAGACGTCAAATTTCTTCGAAAAACTCAAGTTTCTTCAAAAATCTGTCAAATTCAATCGAAGGTCCCAAATTTCTTCAAAAAACTGTCAAATTCAATCAACAAAGTAAAACTTTTTAGATAAATGTCAAATTTCTTTTAAAAACTATCGAATATTCTCTAAAATTTATCAAAATTCTCAGAAAGACTCAAAACTTCCCAAATAACTAGAATTTGTTATTCAAAAAAATGTCAAATTCAATCAAAAACTGTCAAATTCAATCTAAAACTATCAAATTCAATCGAAAACTATCGAATTCGATCGACAACCCAAAATTTATTCAAAATACTGTCAAATTTCTTTAAAAAACTGTGAAATTCATCCCAAAAACTGTCAGATTTAATGGAATATCTGTGAAAATAAGCTTCTTTTCATATGTAAACTCATATAGAGGTCAAATTTCTTCGAAAAACCCAAGTTTCTTAAAAAATCTGTCGAATTCAATCGAAAGCCCCAAATCTATTCAAAAAACTGTCAAATTTGTTTAAAAAATTGTCAAATATTTTCGAAAAACTGTCAAGTTTCATGGAGAAACTGTGAAAATGAGTTTTGAATTTGTTCTATTGAGATTTACTTGTGAACAACAAATTTCTTCAAAAAATTGTCATATTATACAATCGACAAAGTCAAATTTTTTGGAAAAATGTCAAATTTCTTCGAAAAACTATCGAATATTCTCTAAAATTTATCAAATTTCTCAGAAAGACTCAAAACTTCCCAAATAACTAGAATTTGGTATTCAAAAAAAAGTCAAATTCAATAAAAAAACTGTCAAATTCAATCGAAAACTATCAAATTCAATCGAAAACCCAAAATGTATTCAAAAAACTGTCAAATTTATTTAAAAAACAGTGAAATTCATCCCAAAAACCTGTCAGATTTAATGGAATATCTGTGGAAATAAGCTTCTTTTCATATGTAAACTCATATAGACGTCAAATTTCTTCGAAAAACCCGAGCTTCTTAAAAAATCTGTCAAATTCAATCGAAAGCCCCAAATTTATTCAAAAAACTGTCAAATTTGTTTAAAAAATTGTCAAATATTTTCGAAAAACTGTCAAGTTTCATGGATAAACTGTGAAAATGAGTTTTGATTTTGTTCTATTGGCATTTACTTGTGAACAACAAATTTCTTCAAAAAATTGTCATATACAATCGACAAAGTCAAATGTTTTGGAAAAATGTCAAATTTCTTCGAAAAACCATCGAATATTCTCTAAAATTTATCAAATTTCTCAGAAAGACTCAAAACTTCCCAAATAACTAGAATTTGTTATTCAAAAAAATGTCAAATTCAATAAACAAACTATCAAATTCAATCTAAAACTATCAAATTCAATCGAAAACTATTAAATTCAATCGAAAACCCAAAATTTATTGAAAAAACTGTCAAATTTATTTTAAAAACTGCGAAATTCATCCCAAAAACTGTCAGATTTAATGGAATATCTGTGGAAATAAGCTTCTTTTCATATGTAAACTCATATAGACGTCAAATTTCTTCGAAAAACCCGAGTTTTTAAAAAAATCTGTCAAATTCAATCGAAAGCCTCAAATTTATTCAAAAAACTGTCAAATTTGTTTAAAAAATTGTCAAATATTTTCGAAAAACTGTCAAGTTTCATGGATAAACTGTGAAAATGAGTTTTGATTTTGTTCTATTGACATTTACTTGTGAACAACAAATTTCTTCAAGAAACTGCCAAATTTCTTCAAAAAATTGTCATATACAATCGACAAAGTCAAATTTTTCGGAAAAATGTCAAATTTCTTCGAAAAACTATCGAATATTCTCTAAAATTTATCAAAATTCTCAGAAAGACTCAAAACTTCCCAAATAACTAGAATTTGTTATTCAAAAAAATGTCAAATTCAATAAAAAAACTGTCAAATTCAATCTAAAACTATCAAATTCAATCGAAAACTATCAAATTCAATCGAAAACCCAAAATTTATTCAAAAAACTGTCAAATTTATTTAAAAAACTGTGAAATTCACCCCAAAAACTGTCAGATTTAATGGAATATCTGTGGAAATAAGCTTCTTTTCATATGTAAACTCATATAGACGTCAACTTTCTTCGAAAACCCCGAGTTTTTAAAAAAATCTGTCAAATTCAATCGAAAGCCTCAAATTTATTCAAAAAACTGTCAAATTTGTTTAAAAAATTGTCAAATATTTTCGAAAAACTGTCAAGTTTCATGGATAAACTGTGAAAATGAGTTTTGATTTTGTTCTATTGACATTTACTTGTGAACAACAAATTTCTTCAAAAAATTGTCAAATACAATCGACAAAGTCAAATTTTTGGAAAAATGTCAAATTTCTTCGAAAAACTATCAAATATGCTCAAAAATTTATCAAATTTCTTCGAAAGTCTCAAATTACTCGAATTTATTATTCGAAAAACTGTCAAATTCAATCGAAAACTGTCAAATTCAGTCAAAAACTGTCAAACCTCAAATTTCTTTGAAAAAAACTTAAATTTCTTCGAAACATAGTCAAATTTTTTCGAAAAACTTTATATAGATCCTCCTATTGATACTGGATAGTATTTTCGTCATTCTTCCTTGAATTTTGAATATTGATCAGTTTGATTAGTCAAAATCAGACGTTTGACGTTATAGTTGAGAAGCAAATAATTTTTATCCTTTTCTAGCCATCTATTGAAGAAATCGAATCATTTTTCACCACAGAAAATAATACTCCGAAGAAATTATTCAAATATCTACTTAACAAGCCTGAATGGATAACAAGACTAGCCAAAAATAAATTATTAGAAGGCTGGGAATTCGAATTCAACATCAAAATCCCTTATTTTGTTATACCAGAAGTTAATTCGTACATGAAGTAAGTTTATTTACATTAAAAAAAATTAAACCTACCTCAATATTCTTTTGATACCTTTTAGAGCTGAATATTTATTAATTGTCGATTTGGGTAAATACGTCGTTAGAACCGAATTATGTCAAGAATCTCACGTGGCTGAAAATTCGACGAAAATGGAACTAGAAGAACAACTGTATACAAAAACGTTTGTAAATTGTAGTGACTTCCAAATATTGTTCTGTGATAGTAGTGATAATTGGAAGGATGCTCGAAAAGAAAAGTGCAGCGAGTTACATATTTTACCACAAACGTCGTTTTCAACTATATGTGCTCTTTCTGTGGCTAATCTCAAAACAATACCGAGGTAACAATTCTTGAAACCTTAAAATCCCATCTTAACTTTATTTTATTATTGTCAAATTTCCTCCAAAAACTGTCAAATTCCATAAAAAAAACTGTTGAGCTCTTCGAAAAACCGTAAAAATTAATTGAAAACGATAGAAATTTTAAGAGAAGGTCAAATTCTCCCAAAAAAAACTTTTAATGGTCCGAAAAACTGTCAAATTTCACCGAAAAACTTTTTTGGGGAAAATTCTTGGTCAAATTCTTGGAAAAACCATAAAATTTCAGCAAAAACTGTCAATGTAATCGAGAGCTGTTAAATTTCTCCTACAAACTGTCAAATTTTATCAAAAAACTGTCAAATTTCTTAGAAAAAATATCAACTACAAATTCAATCGAAAAGCTCAAATGTATTCGAAATACTGTAAGTTTTTTTGATAAAACCATAAAATCCAATCAAAAGCTATCAAATTTCACCAAAAAGCTGACAAATATTAGCGAAAAGTGTTCAAATTCCATCGAAAAACTTAAATTTTTTGGAAAAATTGTCAAATTCTTGGAAAAACCATCAAATTTCATCAAAAACTTTCAATATAATCGAGAGCTGGTAATTATCTCCTGCAAAATGTCAAATTTTATCAAAAAACTGTCAAATTTCTTAAAAAATCTGGAAATCGGTTGACCCTAAAGGCAATCCCTGCAACTTCCCGCTAAATTTAATGTTCAAACTCATGCGATTTTGTCGCTAGTTGCGATGTTTTTGAGCTCATCGAGCTCAAAAATTTAATTTTTGTGTTCGTTGCTTTTTAGCTCTTCGAGTTCAAAACTCGTATCAAAATTCGATGAAACACGATTTTTTTTAATTTTCAAACTGCTACAACTTTTGAATGAATCAACCGATTTTCACGCGGTTGGCGGCTATCGATGTAGATTTTTGAGCTCTATAAAAAATGATGAAACATTTCGGAGTTATTACAGAAAACACTTTTTTTGATTTTTTTCGACAACGATATCTCACGAACGCATCAACCGATTCTGATGATCTTGGTGGCGATCGATGCGGGTGTTCAAGGTTAAGAGCTGATTCGTTTTTGAGGTCGATCGGTTCAGCCAATTCGGAGATATTTTGAAAAAATGAAAAAAAACAACTTTTTTTTCCTTTTTTTTGCAATTTCTCAAAATCTACCGGTCCGAATTGATTCCAACTTACAGGAAATCTAAGTTTGGTGAAGCCCTTTCGAATGACACCAACTTCGATCAAATCGGTCTAGCCGTTCAGAAGTTATAAGAGGGTTCACACACACACACACACTCACACACACACACACACTGTAAATTTTTTTGAAAAAACCATATAACTAATCCAAAGCTGTAAAATTTCACCAAAAAGCTGTCAAATTTCACCAAAAAGCTGTCAAATTTTAGCAAAAAGGGTTCAAATTCATCAAAAACGGTTAAATGTTTTCAAAAACTGTCAAATTTCATTGAAAACTGTCAAAAATTCCCAAAAAAAAACTCAAGATTCGCCGAAAAGCTGTCAAATTCAATCGAAAAACTCATATAGGTAGGTAATTCAAATATTTTCGAAAAAATGCCACAGTCCTTGGAGAAACGATCAAATTAGATCAAGAGCTGTCAAATATAATCCTAATCTGTCAAATATTCTGGAAAAACGGCAAATTATATCAAAAAACTGTCAAATTTCTAAGAAAAAATATCAACTATTTCAGAAAAAGTGTCAAGCTCAATCGAAACGCTCAAATGTATTCGAAACACTGTAAGATTTTTGATAAAACCATAAAATCCTATCCAAATCTGTCAAATTTCACCAAAAAGCTGTCAAATTTTAGCAAAAAGTGTTCAAATTCATCGAAAACGGTTAAATGTTTTCAAAAGCTGTCAAATTTCATTGAAAACTTTCAAAAATTCCCAAAAAAAACAAGATTCGCCGAAAAGCTGTCAAATTCAATCGAAAAACTCATATAGGTAAGTAACTCAAATATTTTCGAAAAAATGCCACAGTCCTTGGAGAAACGATCAAATTTGATCAAGAGCTGTCAAATATAATCCTAATCTGTCAAATATTCTGGTAAAACGGCAAATTATATCAAAAAACTGTCAAATTTCTAAGAAAAAATATCAAGTATTTCAGAAAAACTGTCAAGCTCAATCGAAACGCTCAAATGTATTCGAAGCATTGTAAGGTTTTTGATAAAACCATAAAATCCAATCAAAAGCTATCAAATTTCACCAAAAAGCTGACAAATTTTAGCAAAAAGTGTTCAAATTCATCGAAAACGGTTAAATGTTTTCAAAAACTGTCAAATTTCATTGAAAACTGTCAAAAATTCCCAAAAAAAACTCAAGATTCGCCGAAAAGCTGTCAAATTCAATCGAAAAACTCTTATAGGTAGGTAATTCAAATATTTTCGAAAAAATGCCTCAGTCCTTGGAGAAACGATCAAATTTGATCAAGAGCTGTCAAATATAATCCTAATCTGTCAAATATTCTGGAAAAACGGCAAATTATATCAAAAAATTGTCAAATTTCTAAGAAAAAATATCAACTATTTCAGGAAAACTGTCAAGCTCAATCGAAACGCTCAAATGTATTCGAAACACTGTAAGATTTTTGATAAAACCATAAAATCCTATCCAAATCTGTCAAATTTCACCAAAAAGCTGTCAAATTTTAGCAAAAAGTGTTCAAATTCATCGAAAACGGTTAAATGTTTTCAAAAGCTGTCAAATTTCATTGAGAACTGTCAAAAATTCCCAAAAAAACTCAAGATTAGCCGAAAAGCTGTCAAATTCAATCGAAAAACTCATATAGGTAGGTAACTCAAATATTTTCGAATAAATGCCATAGTCATTGGAGAAACGATCAAATTTGATCAAGAGCTGTCAAATATAATCCTAATCTGTCTATTCTGGAAAAATGGCAAATTATATCAAAAAACTGTCAAATTTCTAAGAAAAAATATCAACTATTTCAGAAAAACTGTCAAGCTCAATCGAAACGCTCAAATGTATTCGAAACACTGTAAGGTTTTTGATAAAACTATAAAATCCAATCCAAATCTGTCAAATTTTACCAAAAAGCTGTCAAATTTTAGCAAAAAGTGTTCAAATTCATCGAAAACGGTTAAATGTTTTCAAAAGCTGTCAAATTTCATTGAAAACTTTCAAAAATTCCCAAAAAAAACAAGATTCGCCGAAAAGCTGTCAAATTCAATCGAAAAACTCATATAGGTAGGTAACTCAAATATTTTCGAAAAAATGCCACAGTCCTTGGAGAAACGATCAAATTTGATCAAGAGCTGTCAAATATAATCCTAATCTATCTATTCTGGAAAAACGGCAAATTATATCAAAAAACTGTCGAATTTCTAAGAAAAAATATCAACTATTTCAGAAAAACTGTCAAGCTCAATCGAAACACTAAGGTTTTTGATAAAACCATAAAATCCAATTCAAATCTGTCAAATTTCACCAAAAAGCTGTCAAATTATAGCAAAAAGTGTTCAAATCCATCGAAAACGGTTAAATGTTTTCTAAAACTGTCAAATTTCATTGAAAACTATCAAAAATTCCAAAAAAAACCTAAAATTCTCCGAATAGCTGTCAAATTCAATCGAAATACTCATATAACTCAAATTCTTTTGAAAAACTGCCACATTCCTTGGGAAAACGATCAAATTTGATCAATAACTGTCAAATCTATTCCAAAACTGTCACATCTCCTGGAAAAACGGCCAAATTTCATCGAAAAGCTATTAAATTTTTCAAAAAAACTTGAACATCTTCTGAAAACTGAGAAATCACTCCAAAAAGAAGTCTAATTTTTCCAAAAAAACCGTTCAATATTCTCGGAAAACTGTTCTCTTTCTTTCTTTCTCTTATCCTTATGCCTTATGAGGCATCGGATTGGGGTTCTTCCTGTACCCATTTTTTCCATTCTCTTCTGTCCCTGGCCAGTGCCTTCATCTCTCCTAATGTTTTTCCTTTGTTTTTTTCCAATTTCCTCAATCTGGTCTATCCATTTCCTCCTGGGTCTTCCTCTTTGTCTTTTTCTCAATATACCTGTTCAAATATCCTTATTTGATCCTTACAAATCCTCACACTCTCTTTATATCCTTATATCCTCCCACATTTACTTAACGAAATTTATGTTGTTTTCAGATATAAATTCAATATAACAATACCAAATTTAAAAATAAATGTAACCGAAAGAAAAATATTATTGTTGCTAAAGTTCTTTAACAGCGATCAAATAACAATAAACATTACTCAAGAAGGATTCGAGCCGAGACTTTATGATAAAGATAAGATAAAGAAAAGTCTCAGTAATAATTATCTCAAAAGGATCCAAGGACGAATCCGAATCCCTAACAGCTTCGTCAGATATAAACGGTATAAAGCGGAGACTTCTCGTACTGAAAAAATCAAAAAAGAGTAAGTAAATTCAATCTGCATTCTTCCCACAATAATAAAAAATAGATCTCATCAACTTTTGTGGCTCTAGAATGATCCTTTCAAATGCCTTCAGCTTTTCCTTCATTTTCACTTTACAGCAGTTCCAGCAGATCAAGAAGTTGTCAAGGCGATATGAACGAGGCTTGGGCTAGATGTGTAGACTTACCAGGTCTGGAAGACAACATATCCCCTAACAATAACATTAAAGTTTTGTACGGGTTTGTAATAAACGAGGTATTAATAATACCAGTGGCAACCAGAAGTTTCTTTTTTAAAGGTATTTTTATAGTTTTCAGTGACATTTTCAAGATCCAGTGACAGCACAGATAGACAATATTTAACACTACGTCTAGGGTTTTTAACAATGGACGTGGCTATAATGACGCACGGTCCAGCTTATCAAATTACTTTGAATTCCATTCTTTTAACTGATAAACTACATACGACACCTAGTGGACAGTATTTGGATCTTCTGTTCAGTCCTGTTTCGAGCAATCAGGATGTAACTACGATTTTATATCGAAAGGTAGGATACATTTTATATTATGATAATTCACTTGTTAATATGGGTGTTTTGTAGGTCAGTGCTCGCTGTCCAGACTTTTGGACGCATTTTCATGGTGTTGAGACGTCTTTGGTAGCAAATTTGGGTACCATTAATCTTCTACTTCACCAGGAAGCTGTCCGTACCATATTTCAGTACTCAAAATATGTCAGCAACAAGTAAGGAAATTTGTTATACCTTTGGTGGTCTTAAGTTAGCTGAAAAATATTTCCCTGTCACTGAACCTAGCTAGGTTTAGTTAACTTTTACATTTATCATCAATCAATCAAAATCAATTATCTTCGAGAAACTCAAATTCCTCGAAAAACTGTCAGATTTAATAGAAAAACTTTCAAATTTATTCGAAAAACTATAAAATTTATTCGAAAAACAGTCAAATTTCTTTTAAACCCCCCAAATTGCTTCAAAAAATGTCAAATTTCTGAAAAAAATTGTCAAATTTCTCCATAAAAACCCAAATTTCTCCAAAACATTGTCAAACTTCTTTGAAAAACAGACAAATTTCTTTTAAAAACCCCAAATTGTTTCACAAAACGTCAAATTTCTCCATAAAAACCCAAATTTCTTGAAAAAATGTCAAACGTCATCGAAATACTATCAAATTTTCTTGAAAATATATAAAATCTCAAATTACACCAATAATATGTCAAATTTCTCCAAAAAAACTGTCATTTATCTTCTAGAAACTCAAATTCCTAGAAAAACTGTCAAATTTAATTGAAAGACTGTCAATTTTATTGGAAAAACTGTCAAATTTATTCGAAAGTGAAATTTCTCGATAAAAACCCAAATTTCTCCAAAAAATTGTCAAACTTTTTCGAAAAACAGTCAATTTCTCTTAAAACCCCCAAATTGCTTCAAAAAATGTCAAATTTCTGAAAAGAATTGTCAAATTTCTCCAAAAAACTGTCAAACTTCTTCGAAAAACTGTCAAATTTTCTCGAAAAACATACAAACTATTTTTATAACGACTTCGAAATACTGTCAAATTTTCTTGAAAATATATAAAATCTCTTTAAAAATCTCAAATTACACCAAAAATATGTCAAATTTCTCCAAAAAAATTGTCATTTATCTTCGAGAAACTCAAATTCCTAGAAAAACTGTCAAATTTAATTGAAAGACTGTCAAATTTATTGGAAAAACTGTCAAATTTATTCGAAAACCCAAAAATTGCTTCAAAAAATATCAAATTTCTGAAAAAATTTGTCAAATTTCTCGATAAAAACCCGAATTTCTCCAAAAAATTGTCAAACTTTTTCGAAAAACAGTCAAATTTCTTTTAAAACCCCCAAATTGCTTCAAAAAATGTCAAATTTATGAAAAGAATTGTCAAATTTCTCCAAAAAACTGTCAAACTTCTTCGAAAAACTGTCAAATTTTTTCGAAAAACATACAAACTATTTTTATAACGTCTTCGAAATACTGTCAAATTTTCTTGAAAATATATAAAATCCCTTCAAAAAACTCAAATTAGACCAAAAATATGACAAATTTCTCCAAAAAAACTGTCATTTATCTTCGAGAAACTCAAATTCCTAGAAAAACTGTCAAATTTAATCGAAAAACTGTCAAATTTATTGGAAAGACTGTCAAATTTATTCGAAAACAGTCAAATTTCTTTTGAAACCCAAAAATTGCTTCAAAAAATATTAAATTTCTGAAAAAATTGTCAAATTTCTCGATAAAAACCCAAATTTCTCCAAAAAATTGTCAAGCTTCTTCGAAAAACAGTCAAATTTCTTTTAAAACCCCCAAATTGATTCAAAAAATGTCAAATTTCTGAAAACAATTGTCAAATTTCTCCAAAAAACTGTCATTTATCTTCGAGAAACTCAAATTCCTAGAAAAACTGTCAAATTTAATCGAAAAACTGTCAAATTTATTGGAAAAACTGTCATTTATCTTCGAGAAACTCAAATTGCTGGAAAAACTGTCAAATTTAATCAAAAAACTGTCAAATTTATTGGAAAAACTGTCAAATTTATTCGAAAACAGTCAAATTTCTTTTAAAACCCAAAAATTGCTTCAAAAAATATCAAATTTCTGAAAAAATTTGTCAAATTTCTCGATAAAAACCCAAATTTCTCCAAAAAAATTGTCAAACTTTTTCGAAAAACAGTCAAATTTCTTTTAAAACCCTCAAATTGCTTCAAAAAAAGTCAAATTTATGAAAAGAATTGTCAAATTTCTCCAAAAAACTGTCAAACTTCTTCGAAAAACTGTCAAATTTTCTCGAAAAACATACAAACTATTTTTATAACGTCTTCGAAATACTGTCAAATTTTCTTGAAAATATATAAAATCTCTTTAAAAATCTCAAATTACACCAAAAATATGTCAAATTTCTCCAAAAAAATTGTCATTTATCTTCGAGAAACTCAAATTCCTAGAAAAATTGTCAAATTTAATTGAAAGACTGTCAAATTTATTGGAAAAACTGTCAAATTTATTCGAAAACAGTCAAATTTCTTTTAAAACCCAAAAACTGCTTCAAAAAATATCAAATTTCCGAAAAAAATGTCAAATTTCTCGATAAAAACCCAAATTTCTCAAAAAAAATTGTCATACTTCTTCGAAAAAC
Source organism: Lochmaea crataegi (assembly GCA_947563755.1). NCBI lineage: Eukaryota > Metazoa > Arthropoda > Insecta > Coleoptera > Chrysomelidae > Lochmaea > Lochmaea crataegi. Next base: position 7,485,681 of record OX387433.1, on the reverse strand, counting down.
AGTCAAATTTTTTTAAAACCCCCAAATTGCTTCAAAAAATGTCAAATTTCTGAAAACAATTGTCAAATTTCTCCAAAAAACTGTCATTTATCTTCGAGAAACTCAAATGCCTAGAAAAACTGTCAAATTTAATCGAAAAACTGTCAAATTTATTGGAAAAACTGTCAAATTTATTCGAAGAGTCAAATTTCTTTTAAAACCCAAAAATTGCTTCAAAAAATATCAAATTTCTGAAAAAAATTGTCAAATTTCTCGATAAAAACCCAAATTTCTCCAAAACATTGTCAAACTTCTTCGAAAAACAGTCAAATTTCTTTTAAACCCCCAAATTGCTTCAAAAAATGTCAAATTTCTGAAAATAATTGTCAAATTTCTCCAAAAAACTGTCAAACTTCTTCGAAAAACTGTCAAATTTTCTCGAAAAACATACAAACTATTTTTATAACGTCTTCGAAATACTGTCAAATTTTCTTGAAAATATATAAAATCTCTTTAAAAATCTCAAATTACACCAAAAGTATGTCAAATTTCTCCAAAAAAACTGTCATTTATCTTCTAGAAACTCAAATTCCTAGAAAAACTGTCAAATTTAATTGAAAGACTGTCAAATTTATCGGAAAAACTGTCAAATTTATTCGAAAATAGACAAATTTCTTTTAAAACCCAAAAATTGCTTCAAAAAATATCAAATTTCTGAAAAAAATTGTCAAACTTTTTCGAAAAACAGTCAAATTTCTTTTAAAACCCCCATATTGCTCCAAAAAATGTCAAATTTCTGAAAACAATTGTCAAATTTCTCCAAAAAACTGTCAAACTTCTTTGAAAAACTGTCAAATTTTCTCGAAAAACATACAAACTATTTTTATAACGTCTTCGAAATACTGTCAAATTTTCTTGAAAATATATAAAATCTCTTTAAAAATCTTAAATTACACCAAAAATATGTCAAATTTCTCCAAAAAAATTGTCATTTATCTTCGAGAAACTCAAATTCCTAGAAAAATTGTCAAATTTAATTGACAGACTGTCAAATTTATTGGAAAAACTGTCAAATTTATTGGAAAAACTGTCAAATTTATTCGAAAACAGTCAAATTTCTTTTGAAACCCAAAAATTGCTTCAAAAAATATTAAATTTCTGAAAAAATTGTCAAATTTCTCGATAAAAACCCAAATTTCTCCAAAAAATTGTCAAGCTTCTTCGAAAAACAGTCAAATTTCTTTTAAAACCCCCAAATTGATTCAAAAAATGTCAAATTTCTGAAAACAATTGTCAAATTGCTCCAAAAAACTGTCATTTATCTTCGAGAAACTCAAATTCCTAGAAAAACTGTCAAATTTAATCGAAAAACTGTCAAATTTATTGGAAAAACTGTCAAATTTATTCGAAAACAGTCAAATTTCTTTTAAACCCCAAAAATTGCTTCAAAAAATATCAAATTTCTGAAAAAATTGTCAAATTTCTCGATAAAAACCCAAATTTCTACAAGAAATTGTCAAACTTCTTCGAAAAAAAGTCAAATTTCTTTTAAAACCCCCAAATTGCTTTAAAAAATGTCAAATTTCTGAAAACAATTGTCAAATTTCTCCAAAAAACTGTCAAACTTCTTCGAAAAACTGTCAAATTTTTTCGAAAAACATACAAACTATTTTTATAACGTCTTCGAAATACTGTCAAATTTCCTTGAAAATATATAAAATCTCTTCAAAAAACTCAAATTACACCAAAAATATGACAAATTTCTCCAAAAAAACTGTCATTTATCTTCGAGAAACTCAAATTCCTAGAAAAATTGTCAAATTTAATTGAAAGACTGTCAAATTTATTGGAAAAACTGTCAAATTTATTCGAAAACAGTCAAATTTCTTTTGAAACCCAAAAATTGCTTCAAAAAATATTAAATTTCTGAAAAAATTGTCAAATTTCTCGATAAAAACCCAAATTTCTCCAAAAAATTGTCAAGCTTCTTCGAAAAACAGTCAAATTTCTTTTAAAACCCCCAAATTGATTCAAAAAATGTCAAATTTCTGAAAACAATTGTCAAATTGCTCCAAAAAACTGTCATTTATCTTCGAGAAACTCAAATTCCTAGAAAAACTGTCAAATTTAATCGAAAAACTGTCAAATTTATTGGAAAAACTGTCAAATTTATTCGAAGACAGTCAAATTTCTTTTAAAACCCAAAAACTGCTTCAAAAAATATCAAATTTCCGAAAAAAATGTCAAATTTCTCGATAAAAATCCAAATTTCTCCAAAAAATTGTCAAACTTCTTCGAAAAACAGTCAAATTTCTTTTAAAACCCCCAAATTGCTTCAAAAAATGTCAAATTCCTGAAAACAATTGTCAAATTTCTCCAAAAAACTGTCATTTATCTTCGAGAAACTCAAATTCCTAGAAAAACTGTCAAATTTAATCGAAAAACTGTCAAATTTATTGGAAAAACTGTCAAATTTATTCGAAAACAGTCAAATTTCTTTTAAACCCCAAAAATTGCTTCAAAAAATATCAAATTTCTGAAAAAATTGTCAAATTTCTCGATAAAAACCCAAATTTCTACAAGAAATTGTCAAACTTCTTCGAAAAAAAGTCAAATTTCTTTTAAAACCCCCAAATTGCTTTAAAAAATGTCAAATTTCTGAAAACAATTGTCAAATTTCTCCAAAAAACTGTCAAACTTCTTCGAAAAACTGTCAAATTTTTTCGAAAAACATACAAACTATTTTTATAACGTCTTCGAAATACTGTCAAATTTCCTTGAAAATATATAAAATCTCTTCAAAAAACTCAAATTACACCAAAAATACGACAAATTTCTCCAAAAAAACTGTCATTTATCTTCGAGAAACTCAAATTCCTAGAAAAATTGTCAAATTTAATTGAAAGACTGTCAAATTTATTGGAAAAACTGTCAAATTTATTCGAAAACAGTCAAATTTCTTTTGAAACCCAAAAATTGATTAAAAAAATATCAAATTTCTGAAAAAATTGTCAAATTTCTCGATAAAAACCCAAATTTCTCCAAAAAATTGTCAAACTTCTTCGAAAAACAGTCAAATTTCTTTTAAAACCCCCAAATTGCTTTAAAAAATGTCAAATTTCTGAAAACAATTGTCAAATTTCTCCAAAAAAACTGTCAAACTTCTTCGAAAAACTGTCAAATTTTCTCGAAAAACATACAAACTATTTTCATTCTTCCAGAATAAAATCCCAGACGTCTGCGTTATTAAAAAGAATACTAGCATCGTTAATAGAAACAATTAAAGCTACTTTACATGCCAAAACGGACACTCCAGTACCACCGGGATCTATCAAATTTTCCCATTCAGCGAGATTGGCTGATCTCAACGTAACAGTATGCGACTCAGATTTCGATATAGTAAACATACAACTTTCTGGATTGGAATTAGACTTTTTATTTCGAGCCAATGAACGATTTGTTTTTAGATCATTCCTCAGCAATATCACAGTCGAACATTTATCCGATATTACGTTGTATTCCAAGGTATGTATAAAAAAAATTGGTGAATAACGTACATATTTCGAGTTTTTGTAGTAGAAACTTTGAAAATACTTCAATTTGGCAGCAAAAATAATGTGAATATCATAGATATAAATGCCGCGATTTGCCGTTGGCAATGCCAATTGGCAAAGCCAAATTGACAAAGCCAGTGACTGTAAAAACGTCTACATATGTGTTGGCATTCATTTAGTTTAGTCGCTTAATGTTCACAGCACGTGATAACTGAATCACAACTGAAGCCGCGAGAGGCCAGCGGTTGGCACCATAGATAACCTGTTGGCACGTCCCAACTCTCCGTTCTCATTGGCTTCCATTGAAGGAGGCCGACACCTCAGCGATTTTCAATGGCACACGGCTGGCTTATTGGCTCGTGCCAACGGTCGCGTCTACATCGAATCGACTTTGCCAACTGGCCATGCTAATTGGCAAACAGCGGCATAGTGTGGACGAGCCTTGTGGGGAGATTGATTTTTTGCAGCTTTTTCCATAACTTTCACGAGGAAAGGAACATAGTCAAGAGATTCTTTTGATTAAGGATATAAAGAGCCTTTTCCTCTGTGTCCTATTAATTACTAAACGTTTTAAGGTTCTATATACCGATGAAGATAAAGTGTTTGACATAAAATATGTCAGAAACTCTTCGAATTTGGGATACAACAACGATATTTCACCAAACATCGACGAATGCTTCATCGATGGAACTTTCAAATTTCAATTGGGTCGAATTCACTTCACCTTTCTTTACAAATTGATCGTACAGTTACAGGTAAGTAAAATTAAAACTGTAGAAAGTCTAAAGAGTCTAGAAGCAAAAGTTTATTTTTTTTAGAGATTCGTAACGAATTTGGAAGCACTACCGTTCATAGAAAAATTATTTGTGAAACTCAACAGTTTCATTGTTGGTATCACAAAAACTTTAAAGGCGAACACAAAAATTAATCTGGATATAAATGTGAGCGGCCCAGTGTTATTATTTCCACAGAAATCGTCTTCTCCTAATGTTCTAGTGATAGATACAGGTATCTAGTATCAAATATTATTTACGGCTGTCAAAACAATATCTTCACCCGCCTATATATTCCCAGAAAGTTCATTTACAGGGAGTGTCAATATTATTGAAGGAAATATGTCATTTGTCAAAATCATGTACTCCGTTTTGTATTAGTTTGAGTGGGACAAAAAATTCTTAGATTCAAAGCAACTTTTTTCCCATTTCTTATACCAATAATCAAAATTTTTAGGTCAATTAAAGATCGAGAATTTCTTCAAAGATTATCCTCAAGAAATTACTGAAAATATATTAGTAAAACTAAATGACGTCATGGCATCTAGAGGAGTTATGACACTTACTTCAACACTGGAAATGCAGGTAACGCTCCTATTAAATTTTGGATTTTTTTTTATTTTATTATACTTTTAATTGCAATCAAATTAGAGCTACCGATTTTGCTCGATCATTCTTGAATGTTCGAGAAGTCGCGCGCACGTATTCAATTTTTATCGAAAAACTGTGAAATTTCCTCCAAAAACTCAAATTTATTCAAAAAACTGTCAAACTTCTTCGAAAGACCCAATTTTATTTTAAAAACTGTCAAATTTCTTTGAAACATTCAAATTTATTGAAAAAACTGTCAAACTTCTTCGAAAAACTCGAATTTATTTTAAAAGCTGTCAAATTTCTTCGAAATACAGTCAAGATTATCTGAAAAACTGTCATATCTCTTAAAAAAACTCGAATTCCTCCAAAAAACTGTTAATTTTTATCTAAAAACTGTGAAATTTCCTCGAAGAACTCAAATTTATTTAAAAAACTGTCAAACTCCTTCGAAATACAGTCAAGATTCTCGGGAAAACTGTCAGATTCCTTAAAAAAACTCAAATTCCTTCTAACAATTGTTAATTTTCTCGAAAAACACAAATTTACTTAAATACTGTAACATTTCTTCGGAATGCAGTCAAGATTTTCTGAAAAACTGTCAGATTCCTCAGAAAAACTCGAATTTCTTCAAAAAACTGTTAATTTTTATCGAAAAACTGTGAAATTTCCTCGAAAAACTCAAATTTATGTAAAAAACTGTCAAACTTCTTCGAAAAACTCAAATTTACTTTAAAAACTGTTAAATTTCTTCGAAATACAGTCAAGATTCTTGGGAAAACTATCAGATTCTTTCAAAAAACTCAAATTCCTTCAAACAATTGTTAATTTTTATATAAAAACTGAAATTTTCTCGACAAACACAAATTTACTTAAATACTGTAACATTTCTTCGGAATGCAGTCAAGATTTTCTGAAAAACTGTCAGATTCCTCAGAAAAACTCGAATTTCTTCAAAAAACTGTTAATTTTTATCGAAAAATTGTGAAATTTCCACGAAAAACTCAAATTTATGTAAAAAACTGTCAAACTTCTTCGAAAAACTCAAATTTACTTCAAAAACTGTTAAATTTCTTCGAAATACAGTCAAGATTCTTGGGAAAACTATCAGATTCTTTCAAAAAAACTCAAATTCCTTCAAACAATTGTTAATTTTTATATAAAAACTGAAATTTTCTCGACAAACACAAATTTACTTAAATACTATAACATTTCTTCGGAATGCAGTCAAGATTTTCTGAAAAACTGTCAGATTCCTCAGAAAAGCTCGAATTTCTTCAAAAAACTGTTAATTTTTATCGAAAAATTGTGAAATTTCCTCGAAAAACTCAAATTTATGTAAAAAACTGTCAAACTTCTTCGAAAAACTCAAATTTACTTCAAAAACTGTCAAATTTCTTCGGAATACAGTCAAGATTCTCTGGAAAGCTGTCAGATTCCTTCAAAAAACTCAAATTCCTTCAAACAAATTGTTAATTTTTATAGAAAAACTGTGAAATTTCATCGAAAAACACAAATTTACTCAAAAAACTGTCACATTTCTTCGGAATGCAGTCAAGATTCTCTGAAAAACTGTCAGATTCTTCAAAAAAACTCAAATTCCTTCAAAAAACTGTTAATTTTTATCGAAAAACTGTGAGATTTCCTCGAACAACTCAAATTTATTTTAAAAACTGTCAAATTTCTTCGAAATACAGACAAGATTATGTGAAAAATCAAATTCCTTCAAAAAACTGTTAATTTTTATAGAAAAACTGTGAAATTTCCTCGAAAAACTCAAATTTATTTGAAAAACTGTCAAACATTCTTGAAAAACAGTCGAATTTCTTCGAGTGACTCCGATCTCTTCGAAAAAGTCAAATTGCTCAAAAAAATAGTTAAATTTCTTCGAAAAACAGACAAACTTACTTTAAAAACTGTCATTTATTCGAAATACAGTCAAGATTCTCTGGAAAACTGTCAGATTCCTTCAAAAAACTCAAATTCCATCAAACAAATTGTTAATTTTTATAGAAAAACTGTGAAATTTCATCGAAAAACACAAATTTACTCAAAAAACTTTCACACTCCTTCGGAATGCAGTCAAGATTCTCTGAAAAACTGTCAGATTCCTCAAAAAAACTCAAATTCCTCCAAAAAACTGTTAATTTTTATCGAAAAACTGTGAAATTTCCTCGAAAAACTAAAATTTATTCAAAAAACTGTCAAACTTCTTCGAAATACAGACAAGATTATCTGAAAAATCAAATTCCTTCAAAAAACTGTTAATTTTTATAGAAAAACTGTGAAATTTCGTCGAAAAACTCAAATTTATTTGAAAAACTGTCAAACATTCTTGAAAAACAGTCGAATTTCTTCGAGTGACTCCGATCTCTTCGAAAAAGGCAAATTGCTTAAAAAAATAGTTAAATTTCTTCGAAAAACAGTCAAATTTATTTTAAAAACTGTCAAATTTATTTCAAAAACTGTCAAATTTCTTTGGAAAACTTAAGTTTTCTCGAAAAATAGTCAAAATTCTTTAAAAAAAACTCAAATTTCTCCAAAAAAAAAAATATCAAATCTCTTCGAAAAACTGTAAATTTTTTTCAAAAAACTAAAGATATTTCGTCAAAGATTATTCTCTTTTAATATGATTATGACCTGGTGCAATTTTAGGAGACCCTCATAGAACCTGTCAATCTCAATATGGATATTAAGAGATACACGAATTCGAAAAATCCTCAAAGTACATGGGAAATCGACGGCATAATAGACTCCATACAAGTAACATTAGGTCAAAAAGACTTAATAATAATGATTTCCATTTTTACGGATAATATAGGAGAAGGAAAAATTCTCGATCTTTTTCCAACGCCAGTTAAGTCACCCTCAGATATTCTAGGATTAAGTAAGGAAACGTTTCTAATTATCCCTGTTATTTTCTGGACGTTGATCTATTTGTAGGTACTGATGAAACTGTAAGAAATCTGGAAGCTTTTTTTTGTGAATCCAAACAGAAAAGTGTGACGGCCAAATGTTCTATAGAAGAAATAAAATTGTTGTTATTCTTCGATTCGGGGGAGTTGCTCAGTTCTCCGATAAGAGATTTGAATCACGGACTTTGTAAGCTGGAAATTTTGGATGTCGACGTTTCTATGACGGTGTATAATGATAGAAGTTTAGATGGGAAATTGTCGATAGATACTATGTATATTGAAGAAATCGGTCCCGATGCTAATGGAGCTAATAAAACGTAAGTTTTGACGTGTCAAGTTTCTTAACTTGAGAAAATAACTGGTAGTCTCAGTTTTTTAATCATAAATAGTGAGCTGAAATTATTTTTTCCAGAATACTACAGTCCCCCACCGACGACAATAAAAACAATAATTGCAATATAACAGTAAACAAGCCCCCAATAGTAGACGTAACATTTCACCAAAACAAAACAAGAGATAAATCAGCAGACGTTATTATAGGAAAACTAAGTCTAAGTTTATCGATACCATTTTCGGAAAAATTAGCTCTATTTTTAATAGAGTGCATTCCAAAAGAAACCGTAGACGCTGGGATAGTAAATCCCGGATACGAAGCTGAAATGTACCATACAGCCTCCAACAAAAGTCACGCAACCAGCCTTACTTTATCGATCAGAATCAACAAACCAGAAATTATATTTTTAGTAGAAACAACTTCGAATAAAAAGAGATATTTTATAACAAAAAGCGAGATTTTAATAGACTACTCGAGACATTCCAACATTCTCAACTTAATAATGTCTCTATCCGGTCTCCACAGTCAATTTTTTGACCTTAACGAGTACTCTGAAGAACCTTATGTAATTTTAAGACAGTGCGACATCGAACTATGCAAATCTTGTTCGATTGATTCAGGGGAAAAGATAACTTTAGCCATATCTTCTATATATTTAAAATTATGCAGTGAAGTAGTACATTCTTTTAACGATATTTTAAACGATATCGTTGAACATTTTAAAGTACCAGAAGCGGAAGTACCTAAAGGAGAAAAGCTTATTAAGAGTATTAAAAATTCCGAATCGGAAGATCTTTGGGAACCGAAAAAATTAAACGACTTCCTCACTACTGCTTCTAATAACGAAGATAACAAAACCGATAATACGATTTTCGTACATGAAATTTTATTGGTACCAAAATTCGAAGTCGTAGTGATTTTAGAATTGGAACAAGTACAAGTTCTACTCGCAAAAATAACAACCGAATTAACACTCTACGATTGGTCGTCTATTTTAAACTGCACCTGCGAAATAACCTGCCAAGCAAATTATTTCAACGAAAACGTACAAAGCTGGGAACCTATAATAGAACCAATAACAATAGACGAAAAGGAATACAAACCCTGGGAAGTGGTTATTAAAATTTTTCAAGACAAATCCATGCCGATGCTGGACGATACGGAATACAAACAAAAAACGAGGACGATTCAAAAGAAAAACAGCAGATCCGTTACAACGACTGAAGATGAAGATTCTGGGGAGGATATGATTTATTTAGAACCGTCCAATCCTACTTATAACGGCACCAATAGAAGGGTTAAAACGAGTCTTTCTACGTTTTTAGAAGATTCGGATTCGGAAAATGAAGATGGCGCTATGGAACGGTTAGCGGCAGCTATTTCGGATCTTTTTACTGGTAAGTTAGTGTCTTTATACAGGGTGTTCAGAAACGCTATTCCAAGAAAAAACTAGAATTCATTTTATGTCGATTTTACGTAGATAACCTTATCCGAAATTTTTTCCTAATGCAGTTCTCTAGATTTTGTAATTTTCTTCCTTGAAGATCGTTTCTAAGTGAACCCCATCTAAAAATTTAATCATACACTCATAATTTGGAGATTTTCACAAACAAAATTAATTCCTTATGAAAATTCTATCATACGCCTATGATGGAAGGAAAAAAGTAACAAAAAGTACATCGTACTCATGGTTAATGGAAATTTTTACAAATAAATGTACCCTTTACAAAAAGTTTATCGTACTCCTATGGCGGAAGGAAAATTTTACAAATCAATCAATTCCTTATTTTATTATACCCTTTTCAAAAATTTTATCGTACGCCTACGAAAGAAGGAAAATTCCACAAATATTTAACTCCTTATAAAAAGTAGATCGTACGCTCATGAAAACGGAAATAGTTCAACAATTTTTAACTTCCAACAAACCTCCAATATAATCTAGATTTTTGAATTAGTTTTTCGCTCACCCTGTACACAATAAAACTGATTTGAATTTGAAGGTGATTGGAACGAAAACGAGGACAGCGATTGCGGTCATTCCAGTGACGGCGATGAAGAAGAAGAAAATATAAAACCGAAAGAAAAAAGAGACATGATTTTCAACAAATCCTACTACATTCTTTTAGACGCCAAAGAAACTTTAAATCTAACAATAACCCCGACGTTATTGCAAGTGGTGAACGAATTGTTTACTCAGTATTCCAATAAAATAATTTCCGTTAGAAATAATCGAAAAGTCATTAATTTACACAACGACGTCGGACCGCACACAAAAATCGAATTATACGAAAAAGTTAACTCCGAAGATAGCAGGTTGATATGCACGAAACGTTTCGAAAATGAAGATTCCGCTCAAAACAGTCCCACCAATAATATATACTTGTCCGAATATCTGGATGGTAGTTATGACGATAAAGATAGGTAAGAACACTTAATATTTTAAATTATATACAAAATATTTTAATTATTATGGACGCACTGTATAATCAATCACAAAAAGAAACGAGAGCTTATTTTCCCGACTCGGCACCCCCCAAACGGTACACTCGTACACAGAAACTGTCAATGTCTTCAAAAACATAACCTTATTTTTTCTTGGTTAAAACAGATCATTGGATAATTTATCGAGAAGTGCAAGGAAAATGATTGTTGAGGGCGAATTGTAACAGTCGGCTAAACCTGGTTTATTTAACCATGGGGTTAAATTTAACAAAAGTTTAAACCGGTGCGTGTTGTACCAGTGGTGTTTTCGTGCAGTTTTGTTAATCAATTATTTTGAAAGGCTGGTATCAATGAATGTTAGACGAATGAACTACTGTGGGGTAAATTACTTACGTTTTGCCAAATAGAAAATATAAAAGAAGAATTTTTAATGCGATTCTAACCCTCAGTTCCTGAAGTGTTGTTTGCTTTTATTTACTGAAAATGAAAAAGAATAGAAAAAGGTCAGAAAACTTTACGGTCAAAGAAGAACGTAAATTTACAAGTTCATTAAAATCTTCGTCATCACTAAAATTTGGTAAATCAGGATATTCCATTATTAGAATTTGGTAAAAATAAAAAATTTACCGAATCCACCCTACACAAAGTTTTTAGGTTATAAAACTAGGATTATTATTTTAACCACTCACTTTTGGGCGGTTAACAAACCCGTTGGCAAAACTCTGGTTACGTACCCACTGATCCAGTCTGGTACAACACCCATTTTGCTTAAACCATTAGTTATGTTTTAAACCTTGTTGGTACAACAGTGTTGAAAACATGGCTTCTTCAATAATTGCCCTTTTCGGTAAATTAACCAATGATCTGTGTACCAGTGTACCGTTTGGGGAAAATAAGCACTCGTAAAAAGATGCATATAATATGTCTTCAAATCCGGTCAATACAAAAACTATTTTTATTCAAACTAACACAAACATCAACTTATAACTATTTTTCAGTTGTACTGAAGATGGAAGAGACGATTTGGAAGGATCCTACGATTTCGACGCAATGTCCAGCCTGCAATTTCCGGATGAAACAACGCCGCAACTGTACGAACGAATCAATAAGAATTTTTTGAAGATATTCGCACCGAATTTTCAACAAATCCAAACGAATTGTACGAGAAGAAATTGGGAAAAACTTATTAAACTAAACGCTACAAATTCCGCACAAACTTATTACTTGGCAGCTAAACATACCATGGGTAAATTGGGACGAAAAATAATTATCAGTTCACCCTTACAGGTAGGCAATTTTCAAAACCTGATGTATCTCACCTTATGTTTAATACTTTTTACAGATAAAGAATGGTACTTGTTTTGCTCTAAGCGTTTTATACCAACCTTCAATTCTGCAACAATTAAATTTAGAACCCGTAGGAGACATGACTAATCCTTTCGAAACAACGATGAGAATAACCGTGCTAGAACCGCAAGAAGAGTACAACGTTCCTCTTTATATAGCCTATCATTGTAAATTATTCATCCAACCAGCGTTTGCAGAGTAAGTACTACATATATTATTTAATATTATTTCTTATGTATATCACGTCTAATATTTAAGGGGGCATTACGCTTCAGAGTCTGGCATTTGGTGGAAAGATTTAGCGACGGAAATGGATACTGCGCACGATCTATATTGCAAACCAAAGTCAGATTCTAGTCTAGAAATCTTCTCGATAAGAATAACATTAAAAAAGCACATCGAATCGAAAACCTTTCCGCATCTTTCTATACCAAACTATATTATCCATTTATTACCACCTTTGGTCGTTAATAACTTTTTACCGTATTCATTGGAAATAGCAAATGTTAATTTAAAACAAACAGTTAAAGTTGAACCGGGCGAGAAAAATAGTATTTATTCATTGGATTTTTCGAAAGATCAGAAATTACAAGTGAGACTAAAACATAACGGAAGCACTTGGAGTGGAACTTTAAATTTTACTAAACATCTCGACGAAAAAGTGCTGCTTCTAAATACCGACAATAAAGATGAACTTTCTAACTTGGCCATTAATATTAAAAGCGACAGAGAAGATAGTTGTCAATTGTTTTTCTATACTTCGTATTGGATTGTTAATAAAACGGGATTGCCACTTCAAATTAAGGTAAAATTACATTTATTTTCAACTATTTATACTGTATTGTTTTTGTTATTTATTTAAATAGTTTTTACTTGTGGGATAAAATTATACACACTACTATGGCTAATTACTATTGATTTATTTATTAGAAACACACACTATATTAAACATAATTTATGCACACACTTTTCTTAATGTCTACTAATTTATTTACCTACACTCGGTATATAGTTCTAATTTTATTTTCACCACTTGAATATTACACTATTTATCTTCACTATTTCATTGGTGACCTCGCAACAATACATATTGCCATATATGAACGAATCTGCAACAGGTAGTTTCTTTCTATTTACCGAAAGAACAAGTAGGAAACTTGTCTAAATTTAAAAGAAAACTGCTTTGTCCTCTTTTTGTTTTTCTCTCTTTTTACTTCAGTAAGTTCATGTTTTTCCTTGAAAAACTTAAGATGATTTGTTTAACTTTTTAATGTTATAGGTAATTAGTGCAATTTTGAAAATTTTAGGCTTCGATTTCGAACACCATCTATAAATGCATTAACGAGGACATTTTGCTGTTTACTTACAAGCGTCATGGAAAACAAACCGTTAATGTTCGTGTTTACGATTCGAATTGGTCGAATGAATTTAGTTTAGAATGCGTTGGTACAACAGGATTAATTATTTGTAAAGACATAGAAAGAAAAAAGAAGTATATGTTCTTTTTGAACACGAGATTTTCCAAAATCTGCCCTAGACTAACTAAAATTGTTACAATCGTACCGGGTTTTTTGGTAACTAACAACACCGACAAACATCTAAGGTAATAAATAACATTCTCGCTATTCATCATGTATATTATTATTATTATTATTATTTTAGATTTATGGAACACAACGACAAAACTGATCTTTGGACCGATTTAACTCCATTTAAAACATTGATATTTTGGCCAGAAACTTCATCAATGGAAATGTACGTGAAATACAGAGACAGCAAATTGATTTCGCATTCGTTTTTTATATCCAATCATCACAGAACTGTTTTGAGACTTGATAAAGGGGTAAATATGGTATATTAAGTAGTTTTAAAACTCATTTAATATACAGGTATCAAAATGGCGGCGACAAATATAAAATAATTTACGTCTACTATGTACACTGCTTATCTTCGAAATCCAACACTTTGGCGTCTAGACACTGATTTTTATCCCACAAATTGTAATTCTACACAAATTGAATCGAGAAGTCAATAAATTTTCAGAAAATAATCAAAATCCAAACACAACGACACGACGCCATTTCACAAAGTCTCATATCTGACAGATAGATGGCTATGGCAACGCAGTTGACAGTTCTATGTTTTCCGGGAAACACCCAATTCCAGCTATTACCAATTTTAAAACGTGTTAATCTCTTTCTAACAGAGAAGTTCAGTTTAAGGTCAGTGTGGCCAACAAAAAGTGGTTTTTATGACAAGAATGACAGTTGTTAATGTCTACCATTCAAAACAAGATTTTTGCAGGTTTTTAATCATTGCGAACATCTACATTGCTTTATTAAATCAATAAATACATTCATTGTTTTGAATGGTAGACATTAACTGTCATTCTTGTCATAAAACCCACTTTTTGTTGGTCACACTGACCTTAAACTGAACTCCTCTATTACGTATTAGAATAAAGGTTTTTATACTTAATTGAAATATTTTTACTCTGTTTTACAGGGGGCTATTACTGTAGAAGTTACCGGAGGCGAAAAAGATTCTTTTAGAATTTCGTTCAACGACTATAAACAAGGAGACGCCCCGGTGTTAATAAACAATTACTGTGCCGACTTATTTTTAAAAATTCAACAACAAGATCTTAGTCCGGTAACGTTATTGAATCCGTATTATTCTTTATTGTACACGTGGGACGATCCAACAAGGTCAAGACAACTAGTCTGGAATGTATACAATAATAAAGGAAACGGTTTTTCAGTGGATATTACCAAAGATGGGTGAGTTTTCTTTAAATTTTAATTTTTTTTTTTTTTAATAATTATACTTTTACATAGTTTTGGTGAAGAAAAAATACGTATTCATAGCGTCACACCTACATCTAGTTTGGTGAAATCTTCTAGCAGCGATGATTCCGATAGTTCCGACAACACTCAACATAACCTCAATAAAAAAGTACATAAAGATAAAATAACAATTTATTGGTTGTGCTATAGAGAAGGGGTGCAAAGAGTTTTACTACTAACACAAGAATTGAGAATTTACAATAATATAATGCAAATGTTTTTGGAAAGATGTAATTTTGAAGGATTAATAGCCTTATCCGGAGTTGGATTATCGATATTTACATCCGAAGATGATATAAAAGAACATATTTACGCAGCTTTCAGTGACACGCCCGCTATTTGGGAAGTTAACGTCGGGCAAAAATGGAAAACGCTAACTTTGGAACTGGCATCATGGGTCGAAGATAAATATAGACTCCATTATAAAAAATGTCAACTAAAAGATTACGTTCACATAGACTTCGAAAAAATGTACATGTTAAAACCTTTCTTTGCGGAATTAAGAAGAAGTTACAGTCCGGCGGTGTATTTTCATTTCAGGAAATCGCAGCACTATCAATATTACAATTTGAAATTGCAATGTTTTCAAATAGACAATCAACAAACGAATAACATCGTATTGCAGCCACTACCGTCGCAAAATATTAAAGATGACACACCGTTCGCTGATATTAGCGTATCTATATTGTCTTCTAAAGCTACCAACGTTTACAGATATATTAAATTAAATATAGGAAGTTTTTTCTTGAGCATTGAAAATGATTTGTTGTTGCAATTGTCTAATCTTCTTAAAAAGGCGAAAAAATTCGTCGTTTACGATTCTGGGTCTTACGTCAACGAAATTAAGTGTATACACAAGTCCATTACTGTCGCTAACAATGTAAGTATACATGGTGTTATGAAAAATTGTTTTTCTGTAGAAATGTTCATTAGAATACAATATTAGAAGTCATTTATTATTTCAATTTTTTAGCTAAATACAAAAAAATGACGTTTTTGATAATTTTTTTATTTTATTTCAACTTTATATCGCTATAGTTCAAGAAAAACATGTTTTATACATAATAAATTTAGGAAATAGGATACGTTAATGTATTATTTTGAGTTTGTTTGATACCGAAATCGATTGTTAATAGAAAATCATTCAATAATAGGGGCCATTAATGAATGATTTTGTGTTTGTTTGGTTGCCCATACCGAAATCGATTGCTAATAAAAAAAATCATTCATTTAGCAGATCTTTAATAAATGGTTTTGAGTATGTTTGGTCGACTATACCGAAATCGATTGTTTATACAAAATCATTCAATAATAGGGGTCATTAATGAATTATTTTGTGTTTTTTGATTGCTTATATCGAAATCGATTGTTAATAAAAAATCATCATTTAGCAGATCTTTAATAAATGGTTTTGAGTATGTTTGGTCGACTATACCGAAATCGATTGTTTATACAAAATCATTCAATAATAGGGGTCATTAATGAATGATTTTGTGTTTTTTGATTGCTTATATCGAAATCGATTGTTAATAAAAAATCATCATTTAGCAGATCTTTAATAAATGGTTTTGAGTATGTTTGGTCGACTATACCGAAATCGATTGTTTATACAAAATCATTCAATAATAGGGGTCATTAATGAATGATTTTGTGTTTTTTGATTGCTTATATCGAAATCGATTGTTAATAAAAAATCATCATTTAGCAGATCTTTAATAAATGGTTTTGAGTATGTTTGGTCGACTATACCGAAATCGATTGTTTATACAAAATCATTCAATAATAGGGGTCATTAATGAATGATTTTGTGTTTTTTGATTGCTTATATCGAAATCGATTGTTAATAAAAAATCATCATTTAGCAGATCTTTAATAAATGGTTTTGAGTATGTTTGGTCGACTATACCGAAATCGATTGTTTATACAAAATCATTCAATAATAGGGGTCATTAATGAATGATTTTGTGTTTTTTGATTGCCTATATCGAAATCGATTGTTAATAATAAATCATTCATTTAGCAGATCTTTAATAAATGGTTTTGAGTATATTTGGTCGACTATACCGAAATCGATTGTTTATACAAAATCATTCAATAATAGGGGTCATTAATGAATGATTTTGTCTTTGTTTGATTGCCTATATCGAAATCGATTGTTAATAAAAAATCATTCATTTAGCATATCTTTAATAAATGGTTTTGAGTATGTTTGGTCGACTATACCGAAATCGATTGTTTATACAAAATCATTCAATAATAGGGGTCATTAATGAATGATTTTGTGTTTTTTGATTGCTTATATCGAAATCGATTGTTAATAAAAAATCATCATTTAGCAGATCTTTAATAAATGGTTTTGAGTATGTTTGGTCGACTATACCGAAATCGATTGTTTATACAAAATCATTCAATAATAGGGGTCATTAATGAATGATTTTGTCTTTGTTTGATTGCCTATATCGAAATCGATTGTTAATAAAAAATCATTCATTTAGCAGATCTTTAATAAATGGTTTTGAGTATATTTGGTCGACTATACCGAAATCGATTGTTTATACAAAATCATTCAATAATAGGGGTCATTAATGAATGATTTTGTGTTTTTTGATTGCCTATATCGAAATCGATTGTTAATAAAAAATCATCATTTAGCAGATCTTTAATAAATGGTTTTGAGTATGTTTGGTCGACTATACCGAAATCGATTGTTTATACAAAATCATTCAATAATAGGGGTCATTAATGAATGATTTTGTGTTTTTTGATTGCTTATATCGAAATCGATTGTTAATAAAAAATCATCATTTAGCAGATCTTTAATAAATGGTTTTGAGTATGTTTGGTCGACTATACCGAAATCGATTGTTTATACAAAATCATTCAATAATAGGGGTCATTAATGAATGATTTTGTGTTTTTTGATTGCTTATATCGAAATCGATTGTTAATAAAAAATCATCATTTAGCAGATCTTTAATAAATGGTTTTGAGTATGTTTGGTCGACTATACCGAAATCGATTGTTTATACAAAATCACTCAATAATAGGGGTCATTAATGAATGATTTTGTGTTTTTTGATTGCTTATATCGAAATCGATTGTTAATAAAAAATCATCATTTAGCAGATCTTTAATAAATGGTTTTGAGTATGTTTGGTCGACTATACCGAAATCGATTGTTTATACAAAATCATTCAATAATAGGGGTCATTAATGAATGATTTTGTGTTTTTTGATTGCTTATATCGAAATCGATTGTTAATAAAAAATCATCATTTAGCAGATCTTTAATAAATGGTTTTGAGTATGTTTGGTCGACTATACCGAAATCGATTGTTTATACAAAATCACTCAATAATAGGGGTCATTAATGAATGATTTTGTGTTTTTTGATTGCTTATATCGAAATCGATTGTTAATAAAAAATCATCATTTAGCAGATCTTTAATAAATGGTTTTGAGTATGTTTGGTCGACTATACCGAAATCGATTGTTTATACAAAATCATTCAATAATAGGGGTCATTAATGAATGATTTTGTGTTTTTTGATTGCTTATATCGAAATCGATTGTTAATAAAAAATCATCATTTAGCAGATCTTTAATAAATGGTTTTGAGTATGTTTGGTCGACTATACCGAAATCGATTGTTTATACAAAATCATTCAATAATAGGGGTCATTAATGAATGATTTTGTGTTTTTTGATTGCTTATATCGAAATCGATTGTTAATAAAAAATCATCATTTAGCAGATCTTTAATAAATGATTTTGATTATGTTTGGTTGCCTATACCGAAGCCATTCAATAATAGGGGTGATTAATGAATGGTTTTGTGTATATTTGGTTGCCTATAGCAAAATCGATTGTTAATAAAAAATCATTCAATAAAAGCGGACAATAATGATGTTTAGATAAAAACTATTTTTTAGGACATTTCTGAAAATATTAACAAAACTATCATTGAATATTTAGTACTGAGAAATTTAGGAATTCAACTAAATATATCCAATAAAACACAAATGAATTTAGCGGGGAATCGAGGTCCATTCTGTACATTACTCGATTACTTATTTCCATATAACATGTCTCCCTACATGCCCATGGAAGGTGTTCACCATAAGTAAGTTTTATATGATTTTTCTCTATGCCTCCCAAGTACCACTCAAATCTTATTTATTATCCCATCCTCCCAAGAAAAATCCTGGAAACGCCATTGGTAGCTATTTTTTGTTTAAAACTGAGTTTGTGTTTTTAACGATTTTTCACTTACAGAATATCTTCTTTCGAGCATGTTGATATTAACGATACAGTATTAAACGCAATTTCAAATCTATGCGATCAAATCTATACACAATTCTTGCAGCAGTATTATTCACACGTACTCGGACTACAAGTATTAGTAAACACGTTTGCATTACAACCTTCTATCGAAGTAAGTAAATGGAAAATAAAAAAAACTATTATTTGACAAAAACGCAATTTTCTAGGTGGGAGATAGTCACGTAGACAGAATGGCGAACGTTTTGTTTTACGCGTCAAGATGTCTACTCGGACATATCAATATGTCGCCTGTAGCGGTAGAAGCGAGCGTAGCCGATATTTTCGTGCACCAAAATATTGAAAATATACAAAGAATTCGTCGACATGGATCTTATCATAAATCGGAAATTGTTCCAAAAACCATTACAATTTCCAGTCGCAATTTTGTTACGGGCGTTCCCAATGCTCTCAATCAACTTATAGTGAAAAATCAAAATGGTGAGTGAATCACAGAATAAAAAAATCTGTCATATGTCAAATGATATGCTCAATGCGCATACTCACCACTACGTTAAATCCACCATGTTATTTCTTTTCTACTTATTCATTTTTGTGGCGAGAGAAGTGAGTCAAATAAGAATAAAATGAAATTTTTACACCATAAATTGTTAAATTTTTGTACTTATCTTAGGCATTAATTGTGACGGAGAAATGTTCTTTAGAACAACAGGAAAGGCGTTGCAATCTCTAATTACTCGACATCCCGATGAAAAATCCGATAGCGTCGAAGTTGCTAAAGAAGCTCTGCGTAGGGCATCAATATTAGGAGAGCCAATAAAGATACATCAAAGATTGGCGAGATTTAAAAATAAACATTTGGTACGTAAGCAAAAAAAATACTAATAGTGTGTGTCATTTGTCAACTGACTGTGTCATAGAACTGAATGTACTGGGCGCGTTCAGCTACGCTAGCGCTGAGTAAGCGGAGGGCGAATTTGACAGCGAAATTATTTTCCGCTAATTTGGTCAGCGGTTTGTTATGTCAACAACAACAATTCTAACATCTAAGTTGAAATTTCTGTGTTATTTAGATTTTATTAGTGTATTACTTATATTTCTTCTGTCGCAATGACCAATAGAGGAGTTCAGTTTAAGGTCAGGGTGACCAACAAAAATTGGTTTTTATGACAAGAATGACAGTTAATGTCTACCATTCAAAACATAAGTTTTTGCAGGATTTTTAGCATTACGAACATCTATATTGCTTTATTAAAACAATGAATACACCCCCGAAGCGTAAATCTTAAAATTTAAAATGACGTTTTAGCTGAATTCTCAATGCATCGGTGGCCAGTAATTCTAGGAACTTTCGGCAAATCACCAATTCTCTTCTGTCATTATGTCACTAGTTATGTCAGATGTCAGTGTTATTTACGTTTATGTTTATTTTCCATACTTTTGTAGTAGTTCTAGTTAGTTGTATCACTTTATTCTTCTGATTGCTTTTTCCACTGACATCTAACATAACTAATGACAGAAGAGAATTGGTGATTTGCCGAAAGTTCCTAGAATTACTGGCCACCGATGCATTGAGTATTCAGCTAAAACGTCATTTTAAATTTTAAGATTTACGCTTCGGGGGTGTATTCATTGTTTTAATAAAGCAATATAAATGTTCGTAATGATAAAAAACCTGCAAAAATCTTATGTTTTGAATGGTAGACATGAACTGTCATTCTTGTCATAAAAACCACTTTTTGTTGGTCACACTGACCTAAATAAATTTAAAGGTTATGTGATGTGTTTATCTGTTTGTCACAGAGCATCAAAGCATAGACGTTCAGCCATCTTCAAGCGCTTTCACAGAGCGCCGCTGCTAGCGCTAACTTTGGCCTAGCGTGGCTGATCTCGCCCATTATTAGGTACAACCATTTTGTGAAAAGTCTCGCTTTATGAAGTAAAATGTTGCAGGGTCTTCGCCCAGTATCTGTCCACGACTCTATGGGTTATCATTTAATTCAAACAATCGGAAATTCGAGATTTTTAAATGACACATATTGGGCGCACGCGGCCTTGGATAAAATTGGAAAAACTATAATAATCGTTACGTTAGAGTGAGTAAATATTATTTAGAAATTTGTCTTGTTTTAATAACTTTAAAAATCTTTAGGCATATTGTAAAAATTAATAAATATCGTCTATGGGGTCCATGGGATATAGAATGGTCAGTAGATGTGGACGATATAACATCAATGCCCGAAATGAACTGTACCGAGTTAATATTACATTTACGACAGGTAAAAAAAGAACCAAAAACTATAAGAATATAAATAATTTCTTCTGGTATTTTCAGAATATTGGTGCTGATAACCTTCAACAGATCAAGATTGTCGGTCAAAAGGAAATTCTGACTTGGTTACATGAAAAAATCGAACAGGCCATAATTGTTAGTATAGAAGATAAATCTTGGACGTTAACAGAGAGTCAGTAATTTTAAATAAAGCGAAACGACCGAGGAATTGAAATATTTTCACATAAGAAGAGAAATGAAAATTAAAATTGTAAAGAAAAAAATAATATTTTAAATCAATAAATGTCCACATCCAATATATAACGGCTGTTTTTTCAAGTGAAACCGTCACTAGTGATGAGCGATATTTCACGAACTGTTACTTTTTCACTGATATAAACAAATCACAGTCCGTCACAGTTCCTATTAGCATATCCAAAACGTGACGTGATCACAGCCAGTGAAAACGACAATGAATTGAATGAATGAATCTATATCGAACATGATATAATCAATTCACTATATTGTTACGGTATGGTGACTCGGATATCTATTGATGATACCGTGAAAAGGAATCATATTATATTGATAATGCTTTTCGGCGACATTAATATTGATACCGCCAAAATAAAAGATATATCTCGATGCGTAATTGCTTGTTATTTTTTTTATCATGTCTATACCTTTTTGGCTAGTGAGTGCTGCTGTTTGGTAACTTATGAAGGAGATTTTTCTATTAGTAATTTGTAGGAACGAATAATTTTAAAACATTTTTTTATCTTAGTAGGGAAATTTGAGAATACAATAAAATATGATATACTGATACCGATGAATATCGATATTCAAAACAGAATATCAAATGTGATCACGTGACGTTTTAAAATAACTGATATTAAACAACCACGATATCATTTCACAACGTGTAAAAAAATCACGATATCGCTCATCACTAACAGTCACCGCGTAACTGTCACCTGTCACCCACAGAACTAATTATTTGTAGGCTACAAATTGTGAACAGACACTTTTTGTTCAGAGTAGAGTAGTCTGTGATACAGAGTTTGTGCTTCTTATATAATAGCTGCGTTCGTAATTTGCGTCCGATCAATATTTTTAGTCTGAGGGGAGGTAAATCTGTTTGCTCGGAATATTTTGACCGACGAGAAAGATTAATCTGTGAGGTTATGTTGTAGTCACCAGATAAATCTCGTAGTGTTTTTCTTGATAACCATTTGTGTTTTTCATACAAACATTTAATTTTTATTTGTCCATTCTTCATGTCTTTGGCAAAATTGACCGATATTGAGTTAGAAGATCGTTTATATCTATGGTTAATAGCACTGTGATCACGTGACCAAAAATCTGTCGCCTCTGCGGTGCAAATACCGAACGTAGCTTTTGTGCTCCGTCTCCATCACCATGAAAGCGTTGTTCTAAGGTTCTAAGTTCTAACCCAAAAAAAAGACGAAGAAGAAAAGTATTTTTGTTTACTATCGAAGAAGTTTCATTTAAATTTAAAATGAAATCACAGACTGAATATAAATTAAAATCTGCACCTGAAGACGGGATATCGGCAGTCAAGTTTGGTCCAAATACCAATCAATTTTTGTTAGTCAGTTCTTGGGATGGAAATGTTAGACTCTACGATGTACTTGCAAATAGTTTGAGACACAAGTATTCTCACGCTGCTGCAGTGTTAGATTGTTGTTTTACAGACGCGGTTCATTCATATAGTGGAGGCTTAGATGCAACATTAAAGTCATTTGATTTTAACTCGACGAAAGAAAGTACAATTGGTACTCATGCTGCACCAGTAAAATGTGTAGATTATTGCAGTGAAGTTAATGCAATTTTAAGTGGAAGTTGGGATCATCATGTTAAATTGTGGGACCCCCGAACACCAATGTGCAATGGTAGTTACAATCAAGGTGAAAGAGTATACACAATGAGTGTTTGTGGAGAAAAGTTAGTAGTGGGAACAGCCTTAAGAAAAATCTTAGTGTGGGATATTAGAAATATGTCTTATACTTTACAGAAACGTGAATCAAATTTAAAATATCAAACTAGAGCTATAAGATGTTTCCCCAACAAACAAGGTTATGTCCTAAGCAGTATAGAAGGTAGAGTTGCTGTAGAATATTTAGACACAAATCCAGAAGTACAGAAAAAGAAATATGCTTTCAAATGTCATAGAATTAAAGAAGATGGACTGGAAAAAATTTATCCCGTTAATGCAATTAGTTTCCACCCTATACACAACACTTTTGCAACAGGTGGATCAGATGGTTATGTCAATATTTGGGATGGTTTCAACAAGAAACGTTTATGCCAATTTCATCAGTATCATACTTCAGTTACATCATTAAGTTTCAGCCATAACGGTTCAGTATTAGCAATTGCCTGCTCGTATTTCCTAGAAGAAGATATTTTACCTGATACTATTCCAGAAAATGTTATTTATATTAGATCGGTGACTGATCAAGAAACAAAACCAAAATATGTTGTTCAAGGTTGAAATTTCAAATATTACAATGTTAATTTAAAACATAGTACTAAAGCCGAATAATTTTTTGAGTTTGTATTTTATATCTAGGATTATTTCAAGTCAAGAATATATGAATACCTCCTAATCCAGTGTCTCATTCAATAAAAAAAATAGTGGTTAGGAACTAAATGCAAAAGTATGTAAATTTTCAAGTGTTACTATTGTAAGTGGTTTAATATTATTTTTCATACAATTTCACATATTTATTACAAAGCAGTGATGTTCTAACCTGTTATTTCTCTGTAGTATCTGCCACTTGATACTGTTATTTTAAAATATTAGCTTATGAATAACAGTAAGTTATGATAATAACATTTATTGGGTCAATAGAAAAAATGTTACACTGACATTAAAACATTCATTTATTATATTATTAATACAAAACTATTCTAACATAAATATCATTTTTTTTCATCTCATATGCATCTTTTTATGCAGATCTCTTTCCTCCGCATAAATTTTATAACTGACTAGATAATCTCTGAATAATTTATAAAGTATGTAATAATTAAAAAATAGTATAAAAGTTAAAGAAATTATGTTATACCACAATGTACTACGAATTAACGATACTAACTGACAAAAAACAGTAAATAACAACAGGAATAATTTCAATCCAAGAGTAGTTGTGGGATTTTTGAAAACGTGCTAAAAAAATAAAGATAAAAATTTGAATTAAAAACAATATATTTTTTTATTTCAACAAAAAAGTCACATCAACCGTAGTAGGTTATTAGGGACGGTAGGTACAGTAGGTAATTATACTGAATTTAATACATTAATAAATTTTAAAAATATTATTTTATAATTATTATCTTGAAATAAGGTTTCAAGTGTGTCGGGTAGTTCACAGTTTTTTCTTTGAGTATGGTATTTAGGGCATTCTATGAGGATATGTTTCACTGTTATATTTACATCACATATTGGGTTTTCTTCACGTTTTATCAGGTAACTATGAGTTAGTCTAGTATTCCCCAAATGTAGACATGAAATAAGAATCTACTTCCCAGGATACCGATAACGAGATCGTAGGATCACAAAAGGATAGATCAATTGCGGATGATTTTCCTGTTGCAGTATTGAAGCGAGTTTTAGTACCATCATTTAATATGTTAAAATTGAAATGGTCAATAACATCTGCAATTATTCGACCTCGATTAACATTAGATTCAGAGCCCCAAAATATATGGTGACTGTTAAAATCACCTAAAATTAATCTCGGTGTTGGTGTTTGATTAATAACATTCTTGCATGTCCAAAGGACCTACTGGTGGGTACATATTACATATATGTGTATCGAGTGCGAGCTCTTAATTTTTGCGGCAAATGACTTCCATGTTGGAATTAATCGGAATAATTTCTGGCCACTGGCCACTGGCATGTTGACGATTTGTTCTGTTTTTAAAGAAACACTGATAATTTTTTAGTGAATGATAATGATCTAGTTTAAAATGTGTCTCTTGAAGGCATAAAATGTCAGGAAGGTGGTCTGATAAAAATGTTCGTAGCATAGGTAGACGCTTGTAGTAGCCATTCAGGTTCCACTGAATAATTGATTCTAATAGCATTGGATTTAAAATAAGTAATAAACAAATAAAAGCAGAGTTCTATTTCTTGAGAGGATGAGTCACTTTCTGTAGCCCTCGATTCATAGTTGATTTCGTTTCCTAGGTGTCTGTATATTTTTTGTTAAGTTTAGTGATACGGGTTTTAATTCGCCTTTCTGTAAGCATAGGGTATATTTTGTTTAACATGATCACTAGAGCTCCATAGTCTGTCATGTAGTCCTTAACTAGTTCCAAGGCATTATGAGAGCCAAGAGTATTTTCAAGCAGGTCTACTAGTTGTTCGTAGTTTAAGGGCAGTCCTTCAGAATTGTCTGTTATATATGTTTTGGCTGGTTCAAGTAAAATTTTTACAGCAATTGCTGGTACCACTGTTGTTTTTTTTTAATATGATTAGGTTTTTGGAAAATTGATTCCGAGCTTGTTTCTTCTATAGTGGGACTTTCAGATGCGGGTCTTTTTGGAGTATTAGTTGCTGATGGAATCGGTGTGTTGGGAGTGTTGATTCCTCCAATAGTAGAGGATTATATCGATTGTAGGAGTAGGTGTGCTTGTTGTGTTGTTATTAGTTGATAATATGGAAGGTGTGGGAGTTGTGTCAGTCTGTTGTTGACTTAAATTAGCTGAGATAGAAACAGGACAGTGTGCTGCAAAATGACCTGTCTGACATTTGAAACAAACCATTCCGTCTTGTGTTATAAAAACTCTGTATGATGTATCATGATTAATCAATATAGAATCAGGAATTTGGATATTGTGAGGTGTAACGAAGATTTGTCTTCTAAAACTAAGAATGTGACTAAATTCCGGAAGAGCTGTGCTAATTCTTAGTACTGACATAGGTGAAATATTTTGTAATTTATTTATTAAAAGTTCATTCGGTATGGTAGGACATACATTTAATAGTATAAGTCTTTCCGCTGGTGTAAGATGTTTTTTTGCTCTAAGTATTTCACCATTTACCGTTATTTCTCCAATATCATCAAGCAATTTATTGACTATATTTTTGTTGGCTAAATATACGCAGATCCTGTTATTAGTTAATTTAGAGATGTGTGTGATATGTTTTGGTTGTATAACAGTTCCCAAAGGAATTAAATAGTCTTGAATAGGAATTCCTTCTAAGGAGTTTCAGTTTGATCTTGTCCATTTCAGTACCTAGGTACGGAAAAGACCTTGTCTTGGTTTTTACTTCGTATGTGAACTTCACACCAATGGTAAATTTCTTATTTTCTTCAAGAATAATCTTAGATTTTGGGTATTTACAATTGAGAAATAGGAGGTAACTATTTAAAAAGCACTATGGTAATAAAGCGAATTTAAACTGCACCATGTTTTCACTAGAAAATTAACAAAATATAAGAGCGAGGTTAAGACAACTTGTTATAGAATTTGCCAGAACCGGACTCCCTTATAAACAATATAAAATGTTTACACTTACATAAAATCTTCTAAGAGCTACATTTCCAGGTTGACTACTATTACAATCTCCTTGTGCCCTCCAAATATCCTTCCCACACTTTACTAAAGCTCCATACGGCCACATTATATCTTCTTTCCAAGTATTGTTCACCAGTAGCATAGTTCTACCAGTTTCTAATTTCTCCCAAGTGCCTAAATGTAATGCAGATCGATGCAGGATGTCACAATAACGAAGAGAAAGAATGTGAGTGGAAAGTGATATGAAACCACTCATGAAAATAAAGATGATGTGTTGAGCAGCCCAAAAAATGTCATAGTGCAATGACGACTGTAACAAGTTAACTTCACTATATTCACACTACTGTATAGAAAATGATCGACTTACTTGGGCGAAACAGCAAGGAATAAATCCACTGTAGTATGCATTACACACGGCACTGAACAAAATTTCTTTCATTCTGCAATTGAAGTTGACAATGAGACTTTCTACTTCCTTTCTTATATCAACTGCATTTGAACTACATGCATGAAGAGGTGGCGGTGTTGAACTCCATTTGACAACTTCGAAAAATGGATGAATGTTAAAACCAAACAGTATTAGATATATAAAAAATCTAAAAAAAATTAATATCTCACAAACTTGCTTCTGCTCCGTTATTGTTTCTGAATATTTGTAAGTACTTACGGGTAGCATAAATATAGAATTTTTTCTAAATGGTGATTTTGCATGACAAGATACATACACACTGCTAAAATTGTACATATTACAGTAAACAACAAAAACCTAAAAATAAAACGTATATGTAAGTATCAGTACCTAATATGTTTTGATGGTTAAAAGAATCCAGATTTATAAGAAGTGAATCAGAAATACTCACCTAAAATAACACTGAACATACTCCTGTTGTGCCTCAGTCACCAGTTTATTTAACATTAAACATCCAATCATATAAATAAGTCTTCTGGACAATGCCAAAAAAATGAATATTACCAAATATGGATCAATCAGATAGAAGTTCTGAAAAAAAGTCTCCATTTATATGGAAAATAGAGTAAAAACAAAGCAAAAATGATTATTCCACATTAGTATTAGTATAAATATATCTTACCACCGCCTGTCTTGTATAGGAATGCGGTAACCACCATACAGACCTATATAGATGTAAATATTGCAATGCAGTGGTTGCAATTGCAAAAAAGCACATTAAACTTTCGAAAAAAAGATCATTGTCAATCGGTGTATTGGGAAATGGAAAATGTTTTGGAGATGCAGGTGATTCCAGAGCAGGGACTGTTGGTACAGAAGCTCCAAGAGGAGCGTATCGCTGTCCGCAAGGATCATTGGCAAAACTTGATATTACTGGAGAGATAGGCGATGTTCGCACGTTATTTCGATTTATTCTTCTTGTAGTTCCTGGCATTATGTTTTTTTGTTCATATTAACACAATAAAAGTATTATTTTTAAAATACAAATAGTATACATATTTGACAAGTGGTCTTGTTTAACTGCATACTTTTAATCCAATGACAGAATCACAGTACAGAGACAGATAGCCTACGACTGAAATATGAAGGGTAGGCCAGAAGTACCCTCCATAGTCAGAAATAAGAGAAGAAGAATAAAATGTCAGAACTGTCACTGACAAATCAATATACAAAAAATAATAAACAAGTTGTCTTTTAAATTTAATTTATTGTATAGTTTTGAATGATAACATCTCTTATTAGTTATAAAATTAACACTGGGCTCTGGAGAAAAATACCTCCTATTTCATTTCGTAAGTATATTTTATTTTAACATGTTTTAATTAAAAATGTCTCAAGTCATTAACTAAAAAAAGGATTGTATAATAACCATTATTAAAAGGTGTTTATATTTCAAATTAAAAATTATAGAGAGAACTCAAAGTTTACTCCGTTCCTCATTTGGGGAAGTTGACAACAAAGCAGATGTTGAATTTTAGGAATTTGCTATAATTTTTGTATTCTTAACTTATTTTCTTCTGTACCTTACAGATAAAATGTTTAAATTTCTCATATATAAATAAATATTCGTTACATTAACGGTAAAAAGGAATTCGTAGTTAATTGAAAAAAAGTTTATGCGTCTCATCAATAAACACCCCGTATAACCGTATAACAAATATGTATTTCATCGAGTAGCAATCATATTTTAATTTTTAATAAAAAGTTGTAGTTTGCCTCTGATAAATTCAGCGTTTTGGCTGAGAGCCAAGCAAATGTTTCGCCTAAAAATACATTTTATTGAAGTGCTTTTCATGTTGTATATTTATAATTCCCTTGAGAAAAGTTTTTACTACGATGGAAGATTATCGTGGAAGTAGAGGCTCTTATTCTTCGGCGAGCGATAATGATCCAAAAGCGAAAATAAAGGATTGTTGTCGTAAAGTTGTCGCCTTCATGTGTACGCAAGTGGGGTTAGGAGCTTTGGTGTTTAGCTATACTTTGGTTGGAGCTGTAAGTTTTATGACACTTGAACAAAAAGGAAAAAACACCGAACCCGATGAAATATTGGAAAAAAGACAGGAATATCTCATAAAATTGTACCAGGTAGCATTGAAGCACAACATATTTGATGTAAAACATTTTTCAGAAGATACTGACGGGGTTCTCAAGAATTATCAAAAAGAAGTGGTGGAAATTTTCAAATATGGTTACAGCGACAGATCAATGAGCGACATGTGGACTTTTTCGGCCGCTTTAATGTTTTCGTTGGGTGTTATAACTATGATCGGATACGGAAATTTAGTGCCAAGAACTTCTTATGGAAAATTAGTTACTGTTATATACGCCTTATTTGGAATTCCTCTGTACATCCTTTTCTTTTTAAATGTCGGAGATGCATTAGCAGGAGGTTTTAGATGGATATATAGAAAGTTATACAGGTGTTCAACTCTACCAGAAGAAGAAAACGACATCCCGAAAAGAATAATAGTACCTTCCAGTGCTTGTATTTGGGTGATGATAATATACATTCTAGCTGGAGCAGCTGTTTTTAGTGCCTGGGAAGGTTGGGGATTTTTAGACAGTATCTATTTTTCCGTTACCAGTTTGTGTAAAATAGGAATGGGCGATTTTGTACCAGGAGCAAACTTTGCTAACACTACAAAAGAACAAACAGAAGGACATTCTAAATTAGTGTTAAGTTACGTATACATATTTTTCGGCTTAGGATTAGTAGCTATGTGTTATAATTTAATGAGAGAGGAAATTCAGGAAAAAGTGAAAAATATAAAAGAAGATTTTGCGCAGTGTTTGGAAGATACCAGGCTAAGGATAATAGAGTGTTGTAAAAAGATACGAGGAACTCAAGAAGAATATTAATATAAATGTGTAAAAAGTGATGTTTCTATTAATGATTCAATATCAATTAGGTGTAGTGGAAACATTCCTATCATTACAATTAGTTATTTTAAGTAATTTTAAATGACTTTTGACATTTTTTTTATTTATAAACTGCTACTATGGATTATTTTTCATGTAAAATGTGTTGAAGGAACTTTCAAGTGGACACCAACAACTAAACTAGACAATACAGCAACTCTAACATCTATGAACGAACAAATTTTGCCAAAAATTATACGTCTCCCTCAAATATCTGGATATGCAGATAGATCCAATGATGTAGTATACTGCAGACCATCAGTTGTTGTTGACAAATCTAGTTTATGTGTGTTTTTTGGTGGAGATATTCAGGTAAATTGAAAAATATTATTTTTCAAGAAATAAAATTTTGATGAATTACTTACAGGATTTTACAGAAAATATGCTTAGCCACAGAGACAACAAAAACTACGTACAATGGAATTTGGAAAATACAGCAAAGTTATTACAGAATAGTTTCGTTGACAGTCATATTATCGCAATACGTCCCGCGAGGTATTTATTTTAATTTTTTTTATTAACAAAATGTACATTGGAAAATTTTCTAGGATGGAATATAAAACTTTTAGTTGCTTCGAAAACTTTTTATCTTGTTCGAAATGTGGAGTCCCCGATCATACACCCACTTACCATGGCTTAGAACATTTAGATTTAATTATAGAAAATACAACCAGTACTTTACGTACAATGAACAACGAAGAGTACATTGATGCTGTCGAAATATCAAAAAATGGACTCGTACCAGGAACCAGTAGGTAATTTTTTATTATACAAGCAAAGCCAAGTGTATATAAAATATTTCCTATTTGACATTTTTTTTATATTTCAGGTTTACCAGAAAATGTTAAAACTCCTGAAAACGTTCCACTTAGAAGTACTTTAAACCTGAATAATTGTGATATTACGTTAATAGGATTTAGTAAAGGATGCGTGGTGTTAAATCAATTCCTTTATGAATTTCATTATTACCAATCAAATAATAGCAATGTACCAAGTATATTAAAAAGAATCAAGTCTATGTATTGGTTAGATGGGGGACATTCGGGTGGTAAAAATACATGGGTAACTTCACAACCTTTACTAGAAACACTAGCAGCTATGGGTAAGTTATTTTTTTTAAATCACCCTGTATATTTATGTTTATTAAGGTCCGGTCTCAAACTATTAATGATATATAAAGAAGGTTAAAGAAAGGTGATTGTATATTGACCTGTGAGAGTCAAAAATGGCAGTTCTTACGTCAAATTAATTAATTTTTATGTAAACATACTTCGAGATGTAATAAACTTGTTTATTTGACAGGTATTAACATTTATGTTCATGTTTCTCCATATCAAGTCGCAGATGAACGTCGACCGTGGATAAAAACCGAAGAAAAACATTTTACAGATACATTGAAAAAGATGGGTGTAGTTATAAACAGGACATTTCATTTTGGCAACGTTCCTTCGAGTTTACAGACACATTTTAATATCCTTCAAGTTTTTAAAGAAGGTGAAAAGGATATATAAGAAAATTAGATTGTAATTACTTTCTTATAGGATACTTTAAAATAAAACTTATTTTATATTTTAAAGTGTTTTTATTCCCAGTTCTTTGTTTATAGTTGAAGTGCGAAAAAAATTACACTGATCTGTTAAATAGTTCTTTATTTCCTTAAAAAAATTACAACACGCAACCTCCAAATCTTTAATATGTAAATAATTTACATTTGGAGCAGATAACTTGAAAAATATTATTGGTAAGTAGTGTGCTAAAAAAAACAATATAATGAGGTACTAAATGAATTTTGTAAAATTTAACCTAATGACGATTTCTCCTTTCCCTACTGCCATTTCTGTGTCGGTGAGATCTATGAGGACTCCTGGAATTTCTATTAGGACTTCGGTCTCTGTGCTGTCTGTCTCTATCTCGGTCTCTTCTATCTATGTCTCTCCTATCGAATCTGGTATCTCTATCTAACCTACGATCGTCGTCCCGCAAAAAGTTTCGTCTAACATCTTCTCGAATGGGACGTTCAGGAGCATGTCGGTCCCTTTCCAATTGTCTGTCTTCTCTAGCACGTTCTGATGCTGCTTGCACTGCATGAGGTGGAAAACGATTCTGGAACAAATTACGTTTCTCAAAGATCACATATTTGTTATACTTATTCTTACCTCTAAGTGTTTCTGTATTTTTTGTTGTATAGGAACAGGAATTCTTGGAAATAAAGTTGAAAACCATTCCAATTTTACAAGCCATTGACGTAACATCAATCCTATAGTCATCGTTTGACCACCACCAGCTTTTACATCAAGTTCCTATAAACTCAAAATTTAAATTAAGACTTCAAATAAGATCATTAGTGGAAATGCTTTTTAGAAAAATTGATAGACCACTCTACCTTTGGCTACGCACCTCTTCGTCCTCTAAATAATCTTCATACCATTCAAGAAGATTGGCTGGAGGGAATGTATATCTTATATACATGAATCCTAGTGCTCTAATATATGGCGAGTCACAATGTGATATAAGTCCATTTAGTTGTTTTCTGGTCAATTTTAAAGTAAATAGTTTGTAAAGAAGGCAATAGGCTGTAGATACAATTCCTCCAGCACCTACCCCTCTCACTCCACCACACATACCAGTTTGACCTGATGTACGCCTTGAACCTTTTTCCCATGGTTCTAAGTGACTAACTTTATAATATATTTCATCCACTACTTCATGGTATGTTTTCAACTCGTACAAATTAACTGTAAAAAACAGTGATATTGAATTAATGACCTTCTAGTAAGTTTCTTGGTAAATAAAAAATATAGATCTTTGACGTTAAGCGACAGAAATTACGTACCCTTAAAGTAATGAGAACTTTGAATATTAGTTAAAATTAATGGGTTTAAATTCATCGACCTTTCATTACCCCAAAGTGGTAAAACATTACTTTGTTTGGATGTTTTAGCAGAGCTGTTATCTGAAAAGTAAAATTCCCGTTATTGAAGACTTACTACATTATACAATTTTGATAAATTTACCTTCTTCATTATATTTTTGATCCATGTTCAATATCGATTTAATCCTTTCCACTTGTACAAAATTTAACTATAAAATTCATAACATAAAATGGACACCATTCTAATTTTCACTTTCCACAGAAATCGAAATGGCCTTCGTTATTGGATCACAGAAATAAATGTGGATCCGTTCCAAAAGAATTCTTCTTTTTTTATATTCATCGCCCAGTATTATGGGGCCGCGTAGTTTCCGATTTTTCATACTTAGAAGTCACAGTTTACACTACTCTCACACTAACACTTTACACGATCTTACAGGCACTTCTATAACTTGTAACCAGTTAGTGTAAAGTGCTAGAGCAGGTGTAGAGGTAGTGTAAACTCTATTCAGTATCGAGTTTCTCAACTTAGAAGTGATAATTGTGTCATAAAATGAGTTTATTTGTTGATACATGTGTTTGTATTGAAAAAGTTTATTTTAATCTTGTCTTAATTATTTTAGGAAATTAAACCACAATCTTTTTTATATTTTTTAATTCAACGTTTCGGTAGCGTTCGAGCCACCGTTATCAAGATTAATTGAGTATTTAAAGAATAATGAATACACCACAAGGAACATACAGAAGATATTTCATTTTGTCGCTTCCGTTGACTAGATGGATGAGCGTATCCCACTTGGAGTTCATAGAAATCTATTTATCTCTATGAGACTAGTCCTAGTTCGATTTGACATTGACAATTGACATCTGACATTAAAAGTGAAATTTAAAAATCAATCAAAATCATTTTGATGATGAAATTTGAAGATGTCATGTAAATTTTTTTCATTATTACATCGTACAATAATTAAATCTAAAGATTGTTCAAATATATTAAGAAATTATTCAAGAAAAGTTGGAAATGGAAGTAGTACCGATAATTCATACAAACATGTTAAACCAAAGCAGTCAATGGATGGTAAATAGAACCTGATTTTTAAAATATAATATTATGATTACTAACCAACCGTATGACATTTCAGACACCTGTAATCTAGTTTGGCGAGATCCCAGCTATGAATTATTGGCAGCTACCGAGTTTCCTTTATTTCTTAGGGGTTATATAGGACTTGCCTGGTATGATACACAAACTTCGGTTAAATCATCTCATGAATTGGTGTTGCAACAAATAGATGACAGTGTAAGTATTGAAATATTTGCTTGGTTTGTTGTATAATTCAACAATATTGTTGAACATTTCAGAACAATAAACATGAAGATGGAGATATGGTAGTAAGAGTTCAGACATGTCCAACTTTACTTCGGCAAATTGTAAAAGATTTATTTCCTTATAGAACAATGAATGATAATGAAGAACTTTCTGTGATTACAATTGCTATGAAGCCAAATATTAAAGATATGAGAAAAAATAAAGAATTGGAGAATGAGAAGTTAGCCCAGACAGTAAATGTTATTTTCATTATAAAGTGTTTGTTATTTCATGAATAATCATTGAGTAATAATGTTTTTTCTTATTTTCCAGTTTTTAATTGCTGCTGAAAAGATTTGTGATAAATTGAGAAATGTTGGTTATTGGGCTGACTTTATAAATCCATTTTCAGGACGTCCTTACTTTACACCCTTTTCACTACGTGAACTTTATCAAAACGATGAAAACTTTAGATGTCTAGATTTTCAAATATTTGATATTGAGGACTGTAAAGTAATATCTAACGAAGAAGATTCAAAGAGACAATTTATAGGTAAGTATTGGGAAAGTTCCTATTCCTATTAAATTGGTATAACAAGTTATTTTTGTTTTCAGGTAGTTTGTTCACCAGTGCTCCTGCTAACAAACAAAGTCTAAATTCTATATTTTTATGAAAAATGCCGCATTTTTGTTGTTCATTATCTAATGTTAATAAATTATTGTTCTTTTAAAGAAATTATTATATTTCAACACCTGCCGACAGAAGTGAAAACACCAAAAATGAATCCCTTTTAAAAATTTTATCGTAATCCCTTTCAAAAAAAATGTGTACGCCTATGTTAGAAAGAAATTTTTACAATTAAATTATCAACCCCTTATAAGAAAAAGTACACATATACAGGGTAGCGAGAAAGTCTGGCACCAAAGACTTAAAACATGTAATTTTTGAACACATACTAAATTACAACAATACTAACTAGGGTAATAACAAATAATCAACTTTCTTTATAACAAGTGCTCAAAATGACGACCATCTGTTTCTTGGCAATACTACAACCTATCTTGGAAGCTTCGAATAGAATTGTGGAGTAATCGCTTGCATTTCAAGACGTATGCGAGCTTTTAAATCCTGTATGGTTGTAGGTTTGCTAACATAAATGCGATCCTTTAAGTAGCCCCATAAGAAAAAATCAAGAGGAGTCAAGTCAGGAGATCTTGCCGGCCACTCAATTTCACCTCTTCGACCAATCCATCTCTGATAGTGCGCAGGTGCACCATCCTGCTGGAAAGTTGCCTTCATATTTGGAAACAAATTATTTATTTCAGGAATAATTTGCTGCTGCAGAAGATTGAGATATTTTTCACCAGTAAGAGCACCCTCAACAAAAAATGGACCAATCAAATAGTTTTTCACTAAACCGGCCCACACATTAACTTTTTGTGGGTATTGTGTATGGGTTTCATCCATGTAATGCGGATTAGAATGGATGGAAATATGAATGAAACTTATTTTTATGTAAAATTGTTTGAACCGACTTCCTGCTAATATGATTTCTTGCCAATTCATATTTAGATGTACGGGGATTCTGTTGAATATCCAACAGGATATTGTAACCCATGTTGTTGGGATGCCCTTTGTACTCCAACATCACTAGCTCAGCAGGGGTGATTCTCAACCTTAACGCTTCCAGGATTGTTAGTAAAGGTGTGTTAAAATAATTATGGGCGCCAGTATATTTAGTATTTATATAATGATGGTAAATATACAAGACCACAATTAAATTAATTCAGTTAGAAAATGTGATGGAAATACAATATAGATATATAAATTGATATAAACAAGATGAAATTGAAATTTAACGAAATAGGAAAGAGCGAATTAAATGTAAAGATAATTAAATTACTAAATTACAATTTCTGAATAAACAAAATGGAATCAAAATATATTGAAATAGGCAGGTACGAACTATATCTAAATACGCTTAATTACTAAATTACAATTTCTGTAATAGAATGGCGAGTTCAATCTAATAGAAAAAAAACGACTTAGCTTCCTGAGTGTGGATGAAGGATCCTTTAAAAACTATGTAAGCAGTTCTTTTAGAGATTTATCGCCAAAATAGCAAATTAAATTTACAATCATGCAATATTCACTTTAGCTTATGCAAAGTTTATAAGTATCGTGGGTTGTCTACTTTTAACATGGTAACCTCCATGATAGCAGAGATAAGTAACCTACTTATCTCTGATGATAGTAACCATAGATACAGGGTGTACCGTAAATAAGGCATGATAGAGATCGTTAAGAAATATTTAAATTACCCAAATAAAAATTTTCTCTAACTTTCTTAGTTTGTGAGATACAGGCTGTTGAACGGTGCAAAAGAAATACACATTTTATTGCATATCTTCTCGGGGGATGGAAGTACAAATTTAAATTTTTTTGTAGGTTATTGTCTTTTCAAAACATATCAACAGTATTAATTCTGTCAAATTCTAATGAGCCAGTGGTGTGGTACGAGGGGTTCGTAAACTTTTATTGTACCATATTTTTTAAACACCCTGTATTTAGAGCTAAAGAGTTTTGTCTGCAATTCTTTATTAAATTTTCTACATAAAAGGTACTCTTTGTTGAACTCGATACAACACTCCATTTTAAAGATTTTTAACTCTTTATTGCAGTAATACACTTTTTTAAGTTCTATTATGCTCTAATTTACGGTACTTATTTACGGTTCTCCCTGTATAATAAAATGACAGGGAGTTTTGGTTCTAATTTTTTAGTTTTTGGAATTGCAGTTGGTGTCGCCGAGTTTGAAATGTAGGGAACGACCAGTGGGTACAATATAGTCGTGGCACCGGTACTGCAACAGAGTGCGTGTGATTTCATACATTAGGAGTAAATTCATAGTGGCAATAAATTTTGAGTATTAGTTAAAAATAAGTAAAAGTGATTTTATTTTATGGATACATGGATAGACTCATTTCAGTGTTATTAGAATAAGCTGCGGCTAGTTTTCCAATGAGACGCTAAGATGTAAAATGGAAGTATTATGTAAGTATTTAGTGCATTTACTTATATTTCTTTGTTGCTGGTTTGGTTTTTTCTAACTCCCTTAATCATTGGAAATATCGACTCAAAATTCACTAAAATAAGTAAAATTGTCCCCTCTATCGATTGGTGAAGAGTAGAACGTTCTATCTTTCGTATTAGTCGAGTTATGAGTATTTTTTGTTTTGAAAAGTGGATTTTCGAAAATTTCGTGACTCTATTTGAAGGCGAAATAATGATTTTATCGAAAAACTGATTGTGCCAGTTGATTTTTCGGCCCGAAAAACCCCTCTTTACGAATTTTTAGCATTTTTAAATTTTTTTTGTCGAAAATTTAGAACAAAGGGGTAGGTATGGAAATATTTTGCGATAGAAATTGCTTTTTTCTAACTCCCTTAATCCTTGGCAATATGGACTCAAAATTCACTAAAATATGAAAAAATTGTCCCCTCTATCGATTGGTGAAGACTAGAACGTTCTATCTTTCCTATTAGTCGAGTTATGAGTATTTTTTGTTTTGAAAAGTGGATTTTCGAAAATTTCATGACTCTATTTTAAGGCGAAATAATGATTTTATCACAAAACTGATTGTGCCAGTTGATTTTTCGACCCAAAAAACCCATCTTTACGAATTTTTAGCATTTTTTATAATTTTTTTGTCGAAAATTTAGAACAAAGGGGGTTAGCTATGGAAATATTTTGCGATACAAATTGATTTTTTCTAACTCGCTTAATCCTCGGAAATATGGACCCAAAATTTACTAATATATGTAAAATTGTCCCCTCTATCGATTGGTGAAGACTAGAACGTTCTATCTTTTCTATTAGTCGAGTTATGAGTATTTTTTGTTTTGAAAAGTGGATTTTCGAAAATTTCATGACTCTATTTTAAGGCTAAATAATGATTTTATCACAAAACTGATTGTGCCAGTCGATTTTTCGACCCAAAAAACCCCTCTTTACGAATTTTTAGCATTTTTTATAATTTTTTTGTCGAAAATTTAGAACAAAGGGGGTAGCTATGGAAATATTTTGCGATACAAATTGATTTTTTCTAACTCCCTTAATCCTCGGAAATATGGACCCAAAATTCACTAACATATGTAAAATTGTCCCCTCTATCGATTGGTGAAGACTAGAACGTTCTATCTTTCCTATTAGTCGAGTTATGAGTATTTTTTGTTTTGAAAAGTGGATTTTCGAAAATTTCATGACTCTATTTTAAGGCGAAATAATGATTTTATCACAAAACTGATTGTGCCAGTTGATTTTTCGACCCAAAAAACCCATCTTTACGAATTTTTAGCATTTTTTATAATTTTTTTGTCGAAAATTTAGAACAAAGGGGGTAGCTATGGAAATATTTTGCGATACAAATTGATTTTTTCTAACTCCCTTAATCCTCGGAAATATGGACCCAAAATTCACTAACATATGTAAAATTGTCCCCTCTATCGATTGGTGAAGACTAGAACGTTCTATCTTTTCTATTAGTCGAGTTATGAGTATTTTTTGTTTTGAAAAGTGGATTTTCGAAAATTTCATGACTCTATTTTAAGGCTAAATAATGATTTTATCCCAAAACTGATTGTGCCAGTCGATTTCTCGACCCAAAAAACCCCTCTTTACGAATTTTTAGCATTTTTTATAATTTTTTTGTCGAAAATTTAGAACAAAGGGGGTAGCTATGGAAATATTTTGCGATACAAATTGATTTTTTCTAACTCCCTTAATCCTTGGTAATATGGACTTAAAATTCACTAAAATATGTAAAATTGTCCCCTCTATCGATTGGTGAAGACTAGAACGTTCTATCTTTCCTATTAGTCGAGTTATGAGTATTTTTTGTTTTGAAAAGTGGATTTTCGAAAATTTCATGACTCTATTTTAAGGCTAAATAATGATTTTATCACAAAACTGATTGTGCCAGTCGATTTTTCGACCCAAAAAACCCCTCTTTACGAATTTTTAGCATTTTTTATAATTTTTTTGTCGAAAATTTAGAACAAAGGGGGTAGCTATGGACTTTTAGCATTTTTTATAATTTTTTTGTCGAAAATTTAGAACAAAGGGGGTAGCTATGGAAATATTTTGCGATACAAATTGATTTTTTCTAACTCCCTTAATCCTCGGAAATATGGACCCAAAATTCACTAACATATGTAAAATTGTCCCCTCTATCGATTGGTGAAGACTAGAACATTCTATCTTTCCTATTAGTCGAGTTATGAGTATTTTTTGTTTTGAAAAGTGGATTTTCGAAAATTTCATGACTATATTTTAAGGCTAAATAATGATTTTATCACAAAACTGATTGTGCCAGTCGATTTTTCGACCCAAAAAACCCCTCTTTACGAATTTTTAGCATTTTTTATAATTTTTTTGTCGAAAATTTAGAACAAAGGAAATATTTTGCGATACAAATTGATTTTTTCTAACTCCCTTAATCCTCGGTAATATGGACTTAAAATTCACTAAAATATGTAAAATTGTCCCCTCTATCGATTGGTGAAGACTAGAACGTTCTATCTTTCCTATTAGTCGAGTTATGAGTATTTTTTGTTTTGAAAAGTGGATTTTCCAAAATTTCATGACTCTATTTTAAGGCGAAATAATGATTTTATCACAAAACTGATTGTGCCAGTCGATTTTTCGGCCCAAAAAACCCCTTTTTACTAATTTTTAGCATTTTTTATAATTTTTTTGTCGAAAATTTAGAACAAAGGGGGTTAGCTATGGAAATATTTTGCGATACAAATTGATTTTTTCTAACTCCCTTAATCCTCGGAAATATGGACCCAAAATTCACTTACATATGTAAAATTGTCCCCTCTATCGATTGGTGAAGACTAGAACGTTCTATCTTTTCTATTAGTCGAGTTATGAGTATTTTTTGTTTTGAAAAGTGGATTTTCGAAAATTTCATGACTCTATTTTAAGGCTAAATAATTATTTTATCACAAAACTGATTGTGCCAGTCGATTTTTCGACCCAAAAAACCCCTCTTTACGAATTTTTAGCATTTTTTATAATTTTTTTGTCGAAAATTTAGAACAAAGGGGGTAGCTATGGAAATATTTTGCGATACAAATTGATTTTTTCTAACTCCCTTAATCCTCGGAAATATGGACCCAAAATTCACTTACATATGTAAAATTGTCCCCTCTATCGATTGGTGAAGACTAGAACGTTCTATCTTTTCTATTAGTCGAGTTATGAGTATTTTTTGTTTTGAAAAGTGGATTTTCGAAAATTTCATGACTCTATTTTAAGGCTAAATAATTATTTTATCACAAAACTGATTGTGCCAGTCGATTTTTCGGCCCAAAAAACCCCTTTTTACTAATTTTTAGCATTTTTTATAATTTTTTTGTCGAAAATTTAGAACAAAGGGGGTTAGCTATGGAAATATTTTGCGATACAAATTGATTTTTTCTAACTCCCTTAATCCTTGGTAATATGGACTTAAAATTCACTAACATATGTAAAATTGTCCCCTCTATCGATTGGTGAAGACTAGAACGTTCTATCTTTTCTATTAGTCGAGTTATGAGTATTTTTTGTTTTGAAAAGTGGATTTTCGAAAATTTCATGACTCTATTTTAAGGCTAAATAATTATTTTATCACAAAACTGATTGTGCCAGTCGATTTTTCGACCCAAAAAACCCCTCTTTACGAATTTTTAGCATTTTTTATAATTTTTTTGTCGAAAATTTAGAACAAAGGGGGTAGCTATGGAAATATTTTGCGATACAAATTGATTTTTTCTAACTCCCTTAATCCTCGGAAATATGGACCCAAAATTCACTTACATATGTAAAATTGTCCCCTCTATCGATTGGTGAAGACTAGAACGTTCTATCTTTTCTATTAGTCGAGTTATGAGTATTTTTTGTTTTGAAAAGTGGATTTTCGAAAATTTCATGACTCTATTTTAAGGCTAAATAATGATTTTATCACAAAACTGATTGTGCCAGTCGATTTTTCGACCCAAAAAACCCCTCTTTACGAATTTTTAGCATTTTTTATAATTTTTTTGTTGAAAATTTGGAACAAAGGGGGTAGCTATGGAAATATTTTGCGATACAAATTGATTTTTTCTAATTCCCTTAATCCTTGGTAATATGGACTTAAAATTCACTTAAATATGTAAAATTGTCCCCTCTATCGATTGGTGAAGACTAGAACGTTCTATCTTTTCTATTAGTAGAGTTATGAGTATTTTTTGTTTTGAAAAGTGGATTTTCGAAAATTTCATGACTCTATTTTAAGGCTAAATAATGATTTTATCACAAAACTGATTGTGCCAGTCGATTTTTCGACCCAAAAAACCCCTCTTTACGAATTTTTAGCATTTTTTATAATTTTTTTGTCGAAAATTTAGAACAAAGGGGGTAGCTATGGAAATATTTTGCGATACAAATTGATTTTTTCTAACTCCCTTAATCCTCGGAAATATGGACCCAAAATTCACTAACATATGTAAAATTGTCCCCTCTATCGATTGGTGAAGACTAGAACGTTCTATCTTTTCTATTAGTCGAGTTATGAGTATTTTTTGTTTTGAAAAGTGGATTTTCGAAAATTTCATGACTATATTTTAAGGCGAAATAATGATTTTATCACAAAACTGATTGTGCCAGTCGATTTTTCGGCCCAAAAAAACCCTTTTTACGAATTTTTAGCATTTTTTATAATTTTTTTGTCGAAAATTTAGAACAAAGGGGGTAGCTATGGAAATATTTTGCGATACAAATTGATTTTTTCTAACTCCCTTAATCCTCGGAAATATGGACCCAAAATTCACTTACATATGTAAAATTGTCCCCTCTATCGATTGGTGAAGACTAGAACGTTCTATCTTTTCTATTAGTAGAGTTATGAGTATTTTTTGTTTTGAAAAGTGGATTTTCGAAAATTTCATGACTCTATTTTAAGGCTAAATAATGATTTTATCACAAAACTGATTGTGCCAGTCGATTTTTCGACCCAAAAAACCCCTCTTTACGAATTTTTAGCATTTTTTATAATTTTTTTGTCGAAAATTTAGAACAAAGGTGGTAGCTATGGAAATATTTTGCGATACAAATTGATTTTTTTTAACTCCCTTAATCCTTGGTAATATGGACTTAAAATTCACTAAAATATGTAAAATTGTCCCCTCTATCGATTGGTGAAGACTAGAACGTTCTATCTTTTCTATTAGTCGAGTTATGAGTATTTTTTGTTTTGAAAAGTGGATTTTCGAAAATTTCATGACTATATTTTAAGGCGAAATAATGATTTTATCACAAAACTGATTGTGCCAGTCGATTTTTCGGCCCAAAAAAACCCTTTTTACGAATTTTTAGCATTTTTTATAATTTTTTTGTCGAAAATTTAGAACAAAGGTGGTAGCTATGGAAATATTTTGCGATACAAATTGATTTTTTTTAACTCCCTTAATCCTTGGTAATATGGACTTAAAATTCACTTACATATGTAAAATTGTCCCCTCTATCGATTGGTGAAGACTAGAACGTTCTATCTTTCCTATTAGTCGAGTTATGAGTATTTTTTGTTTTGAAAAGTGGATTTTCGAAAATTTCATGACTCTATTTTAAGGCTAAATAATGATTTTATCACAAAACTGATTGTGCCAGTTGATTTTTCGACCCAAAAAACCCATCTTTACGAATTTTTAGCATTTTTTATAATTTTTTTGTCGAAAATTTAGAACAAAGGGGGTAGCTATGGAAATATTTTGCGATACAAATTGATTTTTTCTAACTCCCTTAATCCTCGGAAATATGGACCCAAAATTCACTAACATATGTAAAATTGTCCCCTCTATCGATTGGTGAAGACTTGAACGTTCTATCTTTTCTATTAGTCGAGTTATGAGTATTTTTTGTTTTGAAAAGTGGATTTTCGAAAATTTCATGACTCTATTTTAAGGCTAAATAATGATTTTATCACAAAACTGATTGTGCCAGTCGATTTTTCGACCCAAAAAACCCCTCTTCACGAATTTTTAGCATTTTTTATAATTTTTTTGTCGAAAATTTAGAACAAAGGGGGTAGCTATGGAAATATTTTGCGATACAAATTGATTTTTTCTAACTCCCTTAATCCTTGGTAATATGGACTTAAAATTCACTAAAATATGTAAAATTGTCCCCTCTATCGATTGGTGAAGACTAGAACGTTCTATCTTTCCTATTAGTCGAGTTATGAGTATTTTTTGTTTTGAAAATTGGATTTTCGAAAATTTCATGACTCTATTTTAAGGCGAAATAATGATTTTATCACAAAACTGATTGTGCCAGTCGATTTTTCGACCCAAAAAACCCCTCTTTACGAATTTTTAGCATTTTTTATAATTTTTTTGTCGAAAATTTAGAACAAAGGGGGTAGCTATGGAAATATTTTGCGATACAAATTGATTTTTTCTAACTCCCTTAATCCTTGGTAATATGGACTTAAAATTCACTAAAATATGTAAAATTGTCCCCTCTATCGATTGGTGAAGACTAGAACGTTCTATCTTTTCTATTAGTCGAGTTATGAGTATTTTTTGTTTTGAAAAGTGGATTTTCGAAAATTTCATGACTATATTTTAAGGCGAAATAATGATTTTATCACAAAACTGATTGTGCCAGTCGATTTTTCGGCCCAAAAAAACCCTTTTTACGAATTTTTAGCATTTTTTATAATTTTTTTGTCGAAAATTTAGAACAAAGGGGGTAGCTATGGAAATATTTTGCGATACAAATTGATTTTTTCTAACTCCCTTAATCCTTGGTAATATGGACTTAAAATTCACTTACATATGTAAAATTGTCCCCTCTATCGATTGGTGAAGACTAGAACGTTCTATCTTTCCTATTAGTCGAGTTATGAGTATTTTTTGTTTTGAAAAGTGGATTTTCGAAAATTTCATGACTCTATTTTAAGGCTAAATAATGATTTTATCACAAAACTGATTGTGCCAGTTGATTTTTCGACCCAAAAAACCCATCTTTACGAATTTTTAGCATTTTTTATAATTTTTTTG
Organism: Lochmaea crataegi; assembly: GCA_947563755.1. Lineage (NCBI taxonomy): Eukaryota > Metazoa > Arthropoda > Insecta > Coleoptera > Chrysomelidae > Lochmaea > Lochmaea crataegi. The sequence goes on along the minus strand of OX387433.1, from coordinate 7,441,139 downwards.
TCGAAAATTTAGAACAAAGGGGGTAGCTATGGAAATATTTTGCGATACAAATTGATTTTTTCTAACTCCCTTAATCCTCGGAAATATGGACCCAAAATTCACTAACATATGTAAAATTGTCCCCTCTATCGATTGGTGAAGACTTGAACGTTCTATCTTTTCTATTAGTCGAGTTATGAGTATTTTTTGTTTTGAAAAGTGGATTTTCGAAAATTTCATGACTCTATTTTAAGGCTAAATAATGATTTTATCACAAAACTGATTGTGCCAGTTGATTTTTCGACCCAAAAAACCCATCTTTACGAATTTTTAGCATTTTTTATAATTTTTTTGTCGAAAATTTAGAACAAAGGGGGTAGCTATGGAAATATTTTGCGATACAAATTGATTTTTTCTAACTCCCTTAATCCTCGGAAATATGGACCCAAAATTCACTAACATATGTAAAATTGTCCCCTCTATCGATTGGTGAAGACTAGAACGTTCTATCTTTTCTATTAGTCGAGTTATGAGTATTTTTTGTTTTGAAAAGTGGATTTTCGAAAATTTCATGACTCTATTTTAAGGCTAAATAATGATTTTATCACAAAACTGATTGTGCCAGTTGATTTTTCGACCCAAAAAACCCATCTTTACGAATTTTTAGCATTTTTTATAATTTTTTTGTCGAAAATTTAGAACAAAGGGGGTAGCTATGGAAATATTTTGCGATACAAATTGATTTTTTCTAACTCCCTTAATCCTCGGAAATATGGACCCAAAATTCACTAACATATGTAAAATTGTCCCCTCTATCGATTGGTGAAGACTTGAACGTTCTATCTTTTCTATTAGTCGAGTTATGAGTATTTTTTGTTTTGAAAAGTGGATTTTCGAAAATTTCATGACTCTATTTTAAGGCTAAATAATGATTTTATCACAAAACTGATTGTGCCAGTTGATTTTTCGACCCAAAAAACCCATCTTTACGAATTTTTAGCATTTTTTATAATTTTTTTGTCGAAAATTTAGAACAAAGGGGGTAGCTATGGAAATATTTTGCGATACAAATTGATTTTTTCTAACTCCCTTAATCCTTGGTAATATGGACTTAAAATTCACTAAAATATGTAAAATTGTCCCCTCTATCGATTGGTGAAGACTAGAACGTTCTATCTTTCCTATTAGTCGAGTTATGAGTATTTTTTGTTTTGAAAAGTGGATTTTCGAAAATTTCATGACTCTATTTTAAGGCGAAATAATGATTTTATCACAAAACTGATTGTGCCAGTCGATTTTTCGACCCAAAAAACCCCTCTTTACGAATTTTCAGCATTTTTTATAATTTTTTTGTCGAAAATTTAGAACAAAGGGGGTAGCTATGGAAATATTTTGCGATACAAATTGATTTTTTCTAACTCCCTTAATCCTTGGTAATATGGACTTAAAATTCACTAAAATATGTAAAATTGTCCCCTCTATCGATTGGTGAAGACTAGAACGTTCTATCTTTTCTATTAGTCGAGTTATGAGTATTTTTTGTTTTGAAAAGTGGATTTTCGAAAATTTCATGACTATATTTTAAGGCGAAATAATGATTTTATCACAAAACTGATTGTGCCAGTCGATTTTTCGGCCCAAAAAAACCCTTTTTACGAATTTTTAGCATTTTTTATAATTTTTTTGTCGAAAATTTAGAACAAAGGGGGTAGCTATGGAAATATTTTGCGATACAAATTGATTTTTTCTAACTCCCTTAATCCTTGGTAATATGGACTTAAAATTCACTAAAATATGTAAAATTGTCCCCTCTATCGATTGGTGAAGACTAGAACGTTCTATCTTTCCTATTAGTCGAGTTATGAGTATTTTTTGTTTTGAAAAGTGGATTTTCGAAAATTTCATGACTCTATTTTAAGGCTAAATAATGATTTTATCACAAAACTGATTGTGCCAGTTGATTTTTCGACCCAAAAAACCCATCTTTACGAATTTTTAGCATTTTTTATAATTTTTTTGTCGAAAATTTAGAACAAAGGGGGTAGCTATGGAAATATTTTGCGATACAAATTGATTTTTTCTAACTCCCTTAATCCTCGGAAATATGGACCCAAAATTCACTAACATATGTAAAATTGTCCCCTCTATCGATTGGTGAAGACTTGAACGTTCTATCTTTTCTATTAGTCGAGTTATGAGTATTTTTTGTTTTGAAAAGTGGATTTTCGAAAATTTCATGACTCTATTTTAAGGCTAAATAATGATTTTATCACAAAACTGATTGTGCCAGTTGATTTTTCGACCCAAAAAACCCATCTTTACGAATTTTTAGCATTTTTTATAATTTTTTTGTCGAAAATTTAGAACAAAGGGGGTAGCTATGGAAATATTTTGCGATACAAATTGATTTTTTCTAACTCCCTTAATCCTCGGAAATATGGACCCAAAATTCACTAACATATGTAAAATTGTCCCCTCTATCGATTGGTGAAGACTAGAACGTTCTATCTTTTCTATTAGTCGAGTTATGAGTATTTTTTGTTTTGAAAAGTGGATTTTCGAAAATTTCATGACTCTATTTTAAGGCTAAATAATGATTTTATCACAAAACTGATTGTGCCAGTCGATTTTTCGACCCAAAAAACCCCTCTTTACGAATTTTTAGCATTTTTTATAATTTTTTTGTCGAAAATTTAGAACAAAGGGGGTAGCTATGGAAATATTTTGCGATACAAATTGATTTTTTCTAACTCCCTTAATCCTCGGAAATATGGACCCAAAATTCACTAACATATGTAAAATTGTCCCCTCTATCGATTGGTGAAGACTAGAACATTCTATCTTTCCTATTAGTCGAGTTATGAGTATTTTTTGTTTTGAAAAGTGGATTTTCGAAAATTTCATGACTATATTTTAAGGCTAAATAATGATTTTATCACAAAACTGATTGTGCCAGTCGATTTTTTGGCCCAAAAAACCCCTCTTTACGGACTTTTAGCATTTTTTATAATTTTTTTGTCGAAAATTTAGAACAAAGGGGGTAGCTATGGAAATATTTTGCGATACAAATTGATTTTTTCTAACTCCCTTAATCCTCGGAAATATGGACCCAAAATTCACTAACATATGTAAAATTGTCCCCTCTATCGATTGGTGAAGACTAGAACGTTCTATCTTTTCTATTAATCGAGTTATGAGTATTTTTTGTTTTGAAAAGTGGATTTTCGAAAATTTCATGACTCTATTTTAAGGCTAAATAATGATTTTATCACAAAACTGATTGTGCCAGTCGATTTTTTGGCTAAAAAAACCCCTCTTTACGAATTTTTAGCATTTTTTATAATTTTTTTGTCGAAAATTTAGAACAAAGGGGGTAGCTATGGAAATATTTTGCGATACAAATTGATTTTTTCTAACTCCCTTAATCCTCGGAAATATGGACCCAAAATTCACTAACATATGTAAAATTGTCCCCTCTATCGATTGGTGAAGACTAGAACATTCTATCTTTCCTATTAGTCGAGTTATGAGTATTTTTTGTTTTGAAAAGTGGATTTTCGAAAATTTCATGACTATATTTTAAGGCTAAATAATGATTTTATCACAAAACTGATTGTGCCAGTCGATTTTTTGGCCCAAAAAACCCCTCTTTACGGACTTTTAGCATTTTTTATAATTTTTTTGTCGAAAATTTAGAACAAAGGGGGTAGCTATGGAAATATTTTGCGATACAAATTGATTTTTTCTAACTCCCTTAATCCTCGGAAATATGGACCCAAAATTCACTAACATATGTAAAATTGTCCCCTCTATCGATTGGTGAAGACTAGAACATTCTATCTTTCCTATTAGTCGAGTTATGAGTATTTTTTGTTTTGAAAAGTGGATTTTCGAAAATTTCATGACTATATTTTAAGGCTAAATAATGATTTTATCACAAAACTGATTGTGCCAGTCGATTTTTTGGCCCAAAAAACCCCTCTTTACGGACTTTTAGCATTTTTTATAATTTTTTTGTCGAAAATTTAGAACAAAGGGGGTAGCTATGGAAATATTTTGCGATACAAATTGATTTTTTCTAACTCCCTTAATCCTCGGAAATATGGACCCAAAATTCACTAACATATGTAAAATTGTCCCCTCTATCGATTGGTGAAGACTAGAACGTTCTATCTTTTCTATTAATCGAGTTATGAGTATTTTTTGTTTTGAAAAGTGGATTTTCGAAAATTTCATGACTCTATTTTAAGGCTAAATAATGATTTTATCACAAAACTGATTGTGCCAGTCGATTTTTCGACCCAAAAAACCCCTCTTTACGAATTTTTAGCATTTTTTATAATTTTTTTGTCGAAAATTTAGAACAAAGGAAATATTTTGCGATACAAATTGATTTTTTCTAACTCCCTTAATCCTCGGTAATATGGACTTAAAATTCACTAAAATATGTAAAATTGTCCCCTCTATCGATTGGTGAAGACTAGAACGTTCTATCTTTCCTATTAGTCGAGTTATGAGTATTTTTTGTTTTGAAAAGTGGATTTTCCAAAATTTCATGACTCTATTTTAAGGCGAAATAATGATTTTATCACAAAACTGATTGTGCCAGTCGATTTTTCGGCCCAAAAAACCCCTTTTTACTAATTTTTAGCATTTTTTATAATTTTTTTGTCGAAAATTTAGAACAAAGGGGGTTAGCTATGGAAATATTTTGCGATACAAATTGATTTTTTCTAACTCCCTTAATCCTTGGTAATATGGACTTAAAATTCACTAACATATGTAAAATTGTCCCCTCTATCGATTGGTGAAGACTAGAACGTTCTATCTTTTCTATTAGTCGAGTTATGAGTATTTTTTGTTTTGAAAAGTGGATTTTCGAAAATTTCATGACTCTATTTTAAGGCTAAATAATTATTTTATCACAAAACTGATTGTGCCAGTCGATTTTTCGGCCCAAAAAACCCCTCTTTACGAATTTTTAGCATTTTTTATAATTTTTTTGTCGAAAATTTAGAACAAAGGGGGTAGCTATGGAAATATTTTGCGATACAAATTGATTTTTTCTAACTCCCTTAATCCTCGGAAATATGGACCCAAAATTCACTTACATATGTAAAATTGTCCCCTCTATCGATTGGTGAAGACTAGAACGTTCTATCTTTCCTATTAGTCGAGTTATGAGTATTTTTTGTTTTGAAAAGTGGATTTTCGAAAATTTCATGACTCTATTTTAAGGCTAAATAATGATTTTATCACAAAACTGATTGTGCCAGTCGATTTTTCGACCCAAAAAACCCCTCTTTACGAATTTTTAGCATTTTTTATAATTTTTTTGTCGAAAATTTAGAACAAAGGGGGTAGCTATGGAAATATTTTGCGATACAAATTGATTTTTTCTAACTCCCTTAATCCTCGGAAATATGGACCCAAAATTCACTTACATATGTAAAATTGTCCCCTCTATCGATTGGTGAAGACTAGAACGTTCTATCTTTTCTATTAGTCGAGTTATGAGTATTTTTTGTTTTGAAAAGTGGATTTTCGAAAATTTCATGACTCTATTTTAAGGCGAAATAATGATTTTATCACAAAACTGATTGTGCCAGTCGATTTTTCGACCCAAAAAACCCCTCTTTACGAATTTTTAGCATTTTTTATAATTTTTTTGTCGAAAATTTAGAACAAAGGGGGTAGCTATGGAAATATTTTGCGATACAAATTGATTTTTTCTAACTCCCTTAATCCTTGGTAATATGGACTTAAAATTCACTTAAATATGTAAAATTGTCCCCTCTATCGATTGGTGAAGACTAGAACGTTCTATCTTTTCTATTAGTCGAGTTATGAGTATTTTTTGTTTTGAAAAGTGGATTTTCGAAAATTTCATGACTATATTTTAAGGCGAAATAATGATTTTATCACAAAACTGATTGTGCCAGTCGATTTTTCGGCCCAAAAAAACCCTTTTTACGAATTTTTAGCATTTTTTATAATTTTTTTGTCGAAAATTTAGAACAAAGGTGGTAGCTATGGAAATATTTTGCGATACAAATTGATTTTTTTTAACTCCCTTAATCCTTGGTAATATGGACTTAAAATTCACTTACATATGTAAAATTGTCCCCTCTATCGATTGGTGAAGACTAGAACGTTCTATCTTTCCTATTAGTCGAGTTATGAGTATTTTTTGTTTTGAAAAGTGGATTTTCGAAAATTTCATGAGACTCTATTTTAAGGCTAAATATGATTTTATCACAAAACTGATTGTGCAGTTGATTTTTCGACCCAAAAAACCCATCTTTACGAATTTTTAGCATTTTTTATAATTTTTTTGTCGAAAATTTAGAACAAAGGGGGTAGCTATGGAAATATTTTGCGATACAAATTGATTTTTTCTAACTCCCTTAATCCTCGGAAATATGGACCCAAAATTCACTAACATATGTAAAATTGTCCCCTCTATCGATTGGTGAAGACTTGAACGTTCTATCTTTTCTATTAGTCGAGTTATGAGTATTTTTTGTTTTGAAAAGTGGATTTTCGAAAATTTCATGACTCTATTTTAAGGCTAAATAATGATTTTATCACAAAACTGATTGTGCCAGTTGATTTTTCGACCCAAAAAACCCATCTTTACGAATTTTTAGCATTTTTTATAATTTTTTTGTCGAAAATTTAGAACAAAGGGGGTAGCTATGGAAATATTTTGCGATACAAATTGATTTTTTCTAACTCCCTTAATCCTCGGAAATATGGACCCAAAATTCACTAACATATGTAAAATTGTCCCCTCTATCGATTGGTGAAGACTAGAACATTCTATCTTTCCTATTAGTCGAGTTATGAGTATTTTTTGTTTTGAAAAGTGGATTTTCGAAAATTTCATGACTATATTTTAAGGCTAAATAATGATTTTATCACAAAACTGATTGTGCCAGTCGATTTTTTGGCCCAAAAAACCCTCTTTACGGACTTTTAGCATTTTTTATAATTTTTTTTGTCGAAAATTTAGAACAAAGGGGGTAGCTATGGAAATATTTTGCGATACAAATTGATTTTTTCTAACTCCTTAATCCTCGGAAATATGGACCCAAAATTCACTAACATATGTAAAATTGTCCCCTCTATCGATTGGTGAAGACTAGAACGTTCTATCTTTTCTATTAATCGAGTTATGAGTATTTTTTGTTTGAAAAGTGGATTTTCGAAAATTTCATGACTCTATTTTAAGGCTAAATAATGATTTTATCACAAAACTGATTGTGCCAGTCGATTTTTGGCTAAAAAAACCCCTCTTTACGAATTTTTAGCATTTTTTATAATTTTTTTTGTCGAAAATTTAGAACAAAGGGGGTAAGCTATGGAAATATTTTGCGATACAAATTGATTTTTTCTAACTCCCTTAATCCTCGGAAATATGGACCCAAAATTCACTAACATATGTAAAATTGTCCCCTCTATCGATTGGTGAAGACTAGAACATTCTATCTTTCCTATTAGTCGAGTTATGAGTATTTTTTGTTTTGAAAAGTGGATTTTCGAAAATTTCATGACTATATTTTAAGGCTAAATAATGATTTTATCACAAAACTGATTGTGCCAGTCGATTTTTTGGCCCAAAAAACCCCTCTTTACGGACTTTTAGCATTTTTTATAATTTTTTTGTCGAAAATTTAGAACAAAGGGGGTAGCTATGGAAATATTTTGCGATACAAATTGATTTTTTCTAACTCCCTTAATCCTCGGAAATATGGACCCAAAATTCACTAACATATGTAAAATTGTCCCCTCTATCGATTGGTGAAGACTAGAACATTCTATCTTTCCTATTAGTCGAGTTATGAGTATTTTTTGTTTTGAAAAGTGGATTTTCGAAAATTTCATGACTATATTTTAAGGCTAAATAATGATTTTATCACAAAACTGATTGTGCCAGTCGATTTTTTGGCCCAAAAAAACCCCTCTTTACGGACTTTTAGCATTTTTTATAATTTTTTTGTCGAAAATTTAGAACAAAGGGGGTAGCTATGGAAATATTTTGCGATACAAATTGATTTTTTCTAACTCCCTTAATCCTCGGAATATGGACCCAAAAATTCACTAACATATGTAAAATTGTCCCCTCTATCGATTGGTGAAGACTAGAACGTTCTATCTTTTCTATTAATCGAGTTATGAGTATTTTTGTTTTGAAAAGTGGATTTTCGAAAATTTCATGACTCTATTTTAAGGCTAAATAATGATTTTATCACAAAACTGATTGTGCCAGTCGATTTTTCGACCCAAAAAAACCCCTCTTTACGAATTTTTAGCATTTTTTATAATTTTTTTGTCGAAAATTTAGAACAAAGGAAATATTTTGCGATACAAATTGATTTTTTCTAACTCCCTTAATCCTCGGTAATATGGACTTAAAATTCACTAAAATATGTAAAATTGTCCCCTCTATCGATTGGTGAAGACTAGAACGTTCTATCTTTCCTATTAGTCGAGTTATGAGTATTTTTTGTTTTGAAAAGTGGATTTTCCAAAATTTCATGACTCTATTTTAAGGCGAAATAATGATTTTATCACAAAACTGATTGTGCCAGTCGATTTTTCGGCCCAAAAAACCCCTTTTTACTAATTTTTAGCATTTTTTATAATTTTTTTGTCGAAAATTTAGAACAAAGGGGGTTAGCTATGGAAATATTTTGCGATACAAATTGATTTTTTCTAACTCCCTTAATCCTTGGTAATATGGACTTAAAATTCACTAACATATGTAAAATTGTCCCCTCTATCGATTGGTGAAGACTAGAACGTTCTATCTTTTCTATTAGTCGAGTTATGAGTATTTTTTGTTTTGAAAAGTGGATTTTCGAAAATTTCATGACTCTATTTTAAGGCTAAATAATTATTTTATCACAAAACTGATTGTGCCAGTCGATTTTTCGACCCAAAAAACCCCTCTTTACGAATTTTTAGCATTTTTTATAATTTTTTTGTCGAAAATTTAGAACAAAGGGGGTAGCTATGGAAATATTTTGCGATACAAATTGATTTTTTCTAACTCCCTTAATCCTCGGAAATATGGACCCAAAATTCACTTACATATGTAAAATTGTCCCCTCTATCGATTGGTGAAGACTAGAACGTTCTATCTTTTCTATTAGTCGAGTTATGAGTATTTTTTGTTTTGAAAAGTGGATTTTCGAAAATTTCATGACTCTATTTTAAGGCTAAATAATGATTTTATCACAAAACTGATTGTGCCAGTCGATTTTTCGACCCAAAAAACCCCTCTTTACGAATTTTTAGCATTTTTTATAATTTTTTTGTTGAAAATTTGGAAACAAAGGGGGTAGCTATGGAAATATTTTGCGATACAAATTGATTTTTTCTAATTCCCTTAATCCTTGGTAATATGGACTTAAAATTCACTTAAATATGTAAAATTGTCCCCTCTATCGATTGGTGAAGACTAGAACGTTCTATCTTTTCTATTAGTCGAGTTATGAGTATTTTTTGTTTTGAAAAGTGATTTTCGAAAATTTCATGACTCTATTTTAAGGCTAAATAATTATTTTATCACAAAACTGATTGTGCCAGTCGATTTTTCGGCCCAAAAAACCCCTCTTTACGAATTTTTAGCATTTTTTATAATTTTTTTGTCGAAAATTTAGAACAAAGGGGGTAGCTATGGAAATATTTTGCGATACAAATTGATTTTTTCTAACTCCCTTAATCCTCGGAAATATGGACCCAAAATTCACTATCATATGTAAAATTGTCCCCTCCATCGATTGGTGAAGACTAGAACGTTCTATCTTTTCTATTAGTCGAGTTATGAGTATTTTTTGTTTTGAAAAGTGGATTTTCGAAAATTTCATGACTCTATTTTAAGGCTAAATAATGATTTTATCACAAAACTGATTGTGCCAGTCGATTTTTCGGCCCAAAAAACCCCTCTTTACGAATTTTTAGCATTTTTTATAATTTTTTTGTCGAAAATTTAGAACAAAGGGGGTAGCTATGGAAATATTTTGCGATACAAATTGATTTTTTCTAACTCCCTTAATCCTCGGAAATATGGACCCAAAATTCACTAACATATGTAAAATTGTCCCCTCTATCGATTGGTGAAGACTAGAACGTTCTATCTTTTCTATTAGTCGAGTTATGAGTATTTTTTGTTTTGAAAAGTGGATTTTCGAAAATTTCATGACTCTATTTTAAGGCTAAATAATTATTTTATCACAAAACTGATTGTGCCAGTCGATTTTTCGGCCCAAAAAACCCCCTTCCACGAATTTTCAGCATTTTTTATAATTTTTTTGTCGAAAATTTAGAACAAAGGGGGTTAGCTATGAAATATTTGCGATACAAATTGATTTTTTCTAACTCCCTTAATCCTTGGTAATATGGACTTAAAATTCACTAACATATGTAAAATTGTCCCCTCTATCGATTGGTGAAGACTAGAACGTTCTATCTTTTCTATTAGTCGAGTTATGAGTATTTTTTGTTTTGAAAAGTGGATTTTCGAAAATTTCATGACTTTATTTGAAGGCGAAATAATGATTTTATCACAAAACTGATTGTGCCAGTCGATTTTTCGGCCCAAAAAACCCCTCTTTACGAATTTTTAGCATTTTTTATAATTTTTTTGTCGAAAATTTAGAACAAAGGTGGTAGCTATGGAAATATTTTGCGATACAAATTGATTTTTTCTAACTCCCTTAATCCTCGGAAATATGGACCCAAAATTCACTAACATATGTAAAATTGTCCCCTCTATCGATTGGTGAAGACTAGAACGTTCTATCTTTCCTATTTGTCGAGTTATGAGTGATTTTTGTTTTGAAAAGTGGATTTTCGAAAATTTCATGACTATATTTTAAGGCTAAATAATGATTTTATCACAAAACTGATTGTGCCAGTCGATTTTTCGGCCCAAAAAACCCCCTCGTTACGAATTTTTAGCATTTTTTATAATTTTTTTGTCGAAAATTTAGAACAAAGGGGGTTAGCTATGGAAATATTTTGCGATACAAATTGATTTTTTCTAACTCCCTTAATCCTCGGAAATATGGACCCAAAATTCACTAACATATGTAAAATTGTCCCCTCTATCGATTGGTGAAGACTAGAACGTTCTATCTTTTCTATTAGTCGAGTTATGAGTATTTTTTGTTTTGAAAAGTGGATTTTCGAAAATTTCATGACTCTATTTTAAGGCTAAATAATTATTTTATCACAAAACTGATTGTGCCAGTCGATTTTTCGGCCCAAAAAACCCCCTCCACGAATTTTTAGCATTTTTTATAATTTTTTTGTCGAAAATTTAGAACAAAGGGGGTTAGCTATGGAAATATTTTGCGATACAAATTGATTTTTTCTAACTCCCTTAATCCTTGGTAATATGGACTTAAAATTCACTAACATATGTAAAATTGTCCCCTCTATCGATTGGTGAAGACTAGAACGTTCTATCTTTCCTATTAGTCGAGTTATGAGTATTTTTTGTTTTGAAAGTGGATTTTCGAAAATTTCATGACTATATTTTAAGGCGAAATAATGATTTTATCACAAAACTGATTGTGCCAGTCGATTTTTTCGGCCCAAAAAAAACCCCTTTTACGAATTTTTAGCATTTTTTATAATTTTTTTGTCGAAAATTTAGAACAAATTGGTAGCTATGGAAATATTTTGCGATACAAATTGATTTTTTTTAACTCCCTTAATCCTTGGTAATATGGACTTAAAATTCACTTACATATGTAAAATTGTCCCCTCTATCGATTGGTGAAGACTAGAACGTTCTATCTTTCCTATTAGTCGAGTTATGAGTATTTTTTGTTTTGAAAAGTGGATTTTCGAAAATTTCATGACTCTATTTTAAGGCTAAATAATGATTTTATCACAAAACTGATTGTGCCAGTCGATTTTTCGGCCCAAAACACCCCTTTTTACGAATTTTTAGCATTTTTTATAATTGTTTTGTCGAAAATTTAGAACAAAGGGGGTTAGCTATGGAAATATTTTGCGATACAAATTGATTTTTTCTAACTCCCTTAATCCTTGGTAATATGGACTTAAAATTCACTAACATATGTAAAATTGTCCCCTCTATCGATTGGTGAAGACTAGAACGTTCTATCTTTCCTATTAGTCGAGTTATGAGTATTTTTTGTTTTGAAAAGTGGATTTTCGAAAATTTCATGACTATATTTTAAGGCGAAATAATGATTTTATCACAAAACTGATTGTGCCAGTCGATTTTTCGGCCCAAAAAAACCCTTTTTACGAATTTTTAGCATTTTTTATAATTTTTTTGTCGAAAATTTAGAACAAAGGTGGTAGCTATGGAAATATTTTGCGATACAAATTGATTTTTTTTAACTCCCTTAATCCTTGGTAATATGGACTTAAATTCACTTACATATGTAAAATTGTCCCCTCTATCGATTGGTGAAGACTAGAACGTTCTATCTTTCCTATTAGTCGAGTTATGAGTATTTTTTGTTTTGAAAAGTGGATTTTCGAAAATTTCATGACTCTATTTTAAGGCTAAATAATGATTTTATCACAAAACTGATTGTGCCAGTCGATTTTTCGGCCCAAAACACCCCTTTTTACGAATTTTTAGCATTTTTTATAATTGTTTTGTCGAAAATTTAGAACAAAGGGGGTTAGCTATGGAAATATTTGCGATACAAATTGATTTTTTCTAACTCCCTTAATCCTCGGAAATATGGACCCAAAATTCACTAACATATGTAAAATTGTCCCCTCTATCGATTGGTGAAGACTAGAACGTTCTATCTTTCCTATTAGTCGAGTTATGAGTATTTTTTGTTTTGAAAAGTGGATTTTCGAAAATTTCATGACTATATTTTAAGGCGAAATAATGATTTTATCACAAAACTGATTGTGCCAGTTGATTTTTCGACCCAAAAAACCCATCTTTGCGAATTTTTAGCATTTTTTATAATTTTTTTGTCGAAAATTTAGAACAAAGGAGGTAGCTATGGAAATATTTTGCGATACAAATTGATTTTTTCTAACTCCCTTAATCCTTGGTAATATGGACTTAAAATTCACTAAAATATGTAAAATTGTCCCCTCTATCGATTGGTGAAGACTAGAACGTTCTATCTTTCCTATTAGTCGAGTTATGAGTATTTTTTGTTTTGAAAAGTGGATTTTCGAAAATTTCATGACTATATTTTAAGGCGAAATAATGATTTTATCACAAAACTGATTGTGCCAGTCGATTTTTCGGCCCAAAAAAACCCTTTTTACGAATTTTTAGCATTTTTTATAATTTTTTTGTCGAAAATTTAGAACAAAGGTGGTAGCTATGGAAATATTTTGCGATACAAATTGATTTTTTCTAACTCCCTTAATCCTCGGAAATATGGACCCAAAATTCACTAACATATGTAAAATTGTCCCCTCTATCGATTGGTGAAGACTAGAACGTTCTATCTTTCCTATTAGTCGAGTTATGAGTATTTTTTGTTTTTGAAAAGTGGATTTTCGAAAATTTCATGACTATATTTTAAGGCGAAATAATGATTTTATCACAAAACTGACTGTGCCAGTCGATTTTTCGACCCAAAAAACCCCTCTTTACGAATTTTTAGCATTTTTTATAATTTTTTTGTCGAAAATTTAGAACAAAGGGGGTAGTAGCTATGGAAATATTTTGCGTTACAAATTGATTTTTTCTAACTCCCTTAATCCTCGGAAATATGGACCCAAAATTCACTAACATATGTAAAATTGTCCCCTCTATCGATTGGTGAAGACTAGAACGTTCTATCTTTTCTATTAGTCGAGTTATGAGTATTTTTTGTTTTGAAAAGTGGATTTTCGAAAATTTCATGACTATATTTTAAGGCTAAATAATGATTTTATCACAAAACTGATTGTGCCAGTCGATTTTTCGGCCCAAAACACCCCTTTTTACGAATTTTTAGCATTTTTTATAATTGTTTTGTCGAAAATTTAGAACAAAGGGGGTTAGCTATGGAAATATTTTGCGATACAAATTGATTTTTTCTAACTCCCTTAATCCTTGGTGATATGGACTTAAAATTCACTAAAATATGTAAAATTGTCCCCTCTATCGATTGGTGAAGACTAGAACGTTCTATCTTTTCTATTAGTCGAGTTTTGAGTATTTTTTGTTTTGAAAAGTGGATTTTCGAAAACTTCATGACTCTATTTTAAGGCGAAATAATGATTTTATCACAAAACTGATGGTGCCAGTCGATTTTTCGGCCCAAAACACCCCTTTTTACGAATTTTTAGCATTTTTTATAATTGTTTTGTCGAAAATTTAGAACAAAGGGGGTTAGCTATGGAAATATTTTGCGATACAAATTGATTTTTTCTAACTCCCTTAATCCTCGGAAATATGGACCCAAAATTCACTAACATATGTAAAATTGTCCCCTCTATCGATTGGTGAAGACTAGAACGTTCTATCTTTCCTATTTGTCGAGTTTTGAGTATTTTTTGTTTGAAAAGTGGATTTTCGAAAACTTCATGACTCTATTTTAAGGCGAAATAATGATTTTATCACAAAACTGATGGTGCCAGTCGATTTTTCGGCCCAAAAAACCCCCTTCCACGAATTTTTAGCATTTTTTATAATTTTTTTGTCGAAAATTTAGAACAAAGGGGGTTAGCTATGGAAATATTTTGCGATACAAATTGATTTTTTCTAACTCCCTTAATCCTCGGAAATATGGACTTAAAATTCACTAAAATATGTAAAATTGTCCCCTCTATCGATTGGTGAAGACTAGAACGTTCTATCTTTCCTATTAGTCGAGTTATGAGTATTTTTTGTTTTGAAAAGTGGATTTTCGAAAATTTCATGACTCTATTTCAAGGCGAAATAATGATTTTATCACAAAACTGATTGTGCCAGTCGATTTTTCGGCCCAAAAAAAACCCTTTTTACGAATTTTTAGCATTTTTTATAATTTTTTTGTCGAAAATTTAGAACAAAGGGGGTACTATGGAAATATTTTGCGATACAAATTGATTTTTTCTAACTCCCTTAATCCTCGGAAATATGGACCCAAAATTCACTAACATATGTAAAATTGTCCCCTCTATCGATTGGTGAAGACTAGAACATTCTATCTTTCCTATTAGTCGAGTTATGAGTATTTTTTGTTTTGAAAAGTGGATTTTCGAAAATTTCATGACTATATTTTAAGGCTAAATAATGATTTTATCACAAAACTGATTGTGCCAGTCGATTTTTTGGCCCAAAAAACCCCTCTTTACGGACTTTTAGCATTTTTTATAATTTTTTTGTCGAAAATTTAGAACAAAGGGGGTAGCTATGGAAATATTTTGCGATACAAATTGATTTTTTCTAACTCCCTTAATCCTCGGAAATATGGACCCAAAATTCACTAACATATGTAAAATTGTCCCCTCTATCGATTGGTGAAGACTAGAACATTCTATCTTTCCTATTAGTCGAGTTATGAGTATTTTTTGTTTTGAAAAGTGGATTTTCGAAAATTTCATGACTATATTTTAAGGCTAAATAATGATTTTATCACAAAACTGATTGTGCCAGTCGATTTTTTGGCCCAAAAAACCCCTCTTTACGGACTTTTAGCATTTTTTATAATTTTTTTGTCGAAAATTAGAACAAAGGGGGTAGCTATGGAAATATTTTGCGATACAAATTGATTTTTTCTAACTCCCTTAATCCTCGGAAATATGGACCCAAAATTCACTAACATATGTAAAATTGTCCCCTCTATCGATTGGTGAAGACTAGAACGTTCTATCTTTTCTATTAATCGAGTTATGAGTATTTTTTGTTTTGAAAAGTGGATTTTCGAAAATTTCATGACTCTATTTTAAGGCTAAATAATGATTTTATCACAAAACTGATTGTGCCAGTCGATTTTCGACCCAAAACACCCCTTTTTACGAATTTTTAGCATTTTTTATAATTGTTTTGTCGAAAATTTAGAACAAAGGGGGTAGCTATGGAAATATTTTGCGATACAAATTGATTTTTTCTAACTCCCTTAATCCTTGGTAATATGGACTTAAAATTCACTAAAATATGTAAAATTGTCCCCTCTATCGATTGGTGAAGACTAGAACGTTCTATCTTTCCTATTAGTCGAGTTATGAGTATTTTTTGTTTTGAAAAGTGGATTTTCGAAAATTTCATGACTCTATTTTAAGGCGAAATAATGATTTTATCACAAAACTGATTGTGCCAGTTGATTTTTCGACCCAAAAAACCCATCTTTACGAATTTTTAGCATTTTTTATAATTTTTTTGTCGAAAATTTAGAACAAAGGGGGTAGCTATGGAAATATTTTGCGATACAAATTGATTTTTTCTAACTCCCTTAATCCTCGGAAATATGGACTCAAAATTCACTAAAATATGAAAAAATTGTCCCCTCTATCGATTGGTGAAGACTAGAACGTTCTATCTTTTCTATTAGTCGAGTTATGAGTATTTTTTGTTTTGAAAAGTGGATTTTCGAAAATTTCATGACTCTATTTTAAGGCTAAATAATGATTTTATCACAAAACTGATTGTGCCAGTCGATTTTTCGACCCAAAAAACCCCTCTTCACGAATTTTTAGCATTTTTTATAATTTTTTTGTCGAAAATTTAGAACAAAGGGGGTAGCTATGGAAATATTTTGCGATACAAATTGATTTTTTCTAACTCCCTTAATCCTTGGTAATATGGACTTAAAATTCACTAAAATATGTAAAATTGTCCCCTCTATCGATTGGTGAAGACTAGAACGTTCTATCTTTCCTATTAGTCGAGTTATGAGTATTTTTTGTTTTGAAAGTGGATTTTCGAAAATTTCATGACTCTATTTTAAGGCGAAATAATGATTTTATCACAAAACTGATTGTGCCAGTCGATTTTTCGACCCAAAAAACCCCTCTTTACGAATTTTTAGCATTTTTTATAATTTTTTTGTCGAAAATTTAGAACAAAGGGGGTAGCTATGGAAATATTTTGCGATACAAATTGATTTTTTCTAACTCCCTTAATCCTTGGTAATATGGACTTAAAATTCACTAAAATATGTAAAATTGTCCCCTCTATCGATTGGTGAAGACTAGAACGTTCTATCTTTTCTATTAGTCGAGTTATGAGTATTTTTGTTTTGAAAAGTGGATTTTCGAAAATTTCATGACTATATTTTAAGGCGAAATAATGATTTTATCACAAAACTGATTGTGCCAGTCGATTTTTCGGCCCAAAAAAACCCTTTTTACGAATTTTTAGCATTTTTTATAATTTTTTGTCGAAAATTTAGAACAAAGGTGGTAGCTATGGAAATATTTTGCGATACAAATTGATTTTTTTTAACTCCCTTAATCCTTGGTAATATGGACTTAAAATTCACTTACATATGTAAAATTGTCCCCTCTATCGATTGGTGAAGACTAGAACGTTCTATCTTTCCTATTAGTCGAGTTATGAGTATTTTTTGTTTTGAAAAGTGGATTTTCGAAAATTTCATGACTCTATTTTAAGGCTATGATTTTATCACAAAACTGATTGTGCCAGTTGATTTTTCGACCCAAAAAACCCATCTTTACGAATTTTTAGCATTTTTTATAATTTTTTTGTCGAAAATTTAGAACAAAGGGGGTAGCTATGGAAATATTTTGCGATACAAATTGATTTTTTCTAACTCCCTTAATCCTCGGAAATATGGACCCAAAATTCACTAACATATGTAAAATTGTCCCCTCTATCGATTGGTGAAGACTTGAACGTTCTATCTTTTCTATTAGTCGAGTTATGAGTATTTTTTGTTTTGAAAAGTGGATTTTCGAAAATTTCATGACTCTATTTTAAGGCTAAATAATGATTTTATCACAAAACTGATTGTGCCAGTTGATTTTTCGACCCAAAAAACCCATCTTTACGAATTTTTAGCATTTTTTATAATTTTTTTGTCGAAAATTTAGAACAAAGGGGGTAGCTATGGAAATATTTTGCGATACAAATTGATTTTTTCTAACTCCCTTAATCCTCGGAAATATGGACCCAAAATTCACTAACATATGTAAAATTGTCCCCTCTATCGATTGGTGAAGACTAGAACGTTCTATCTTTTCTATTAGTCGAGTTATGAGTATTTTTTGTTTTGAAAAGTGGATTTTCGAAAATTTCATGACTCTATTTTAAGGCTAAATAATGATTTTATCACAAAACTGATTGTGCCAGTCGATTTTTCGACCCAAAAAACCCCTCTTTACGAATTTTTAGCATTTTTTATAATTTTTTTGTCGAAAATTTAGAACAAAGGGGGTAGCTATGGAAATATTTTGCGATACAAATTGATTTTTTCTAACTCCCTTAATCCTCGGAAATATGGACCCAAAATTCACTAACATATGTAAAATAGTCCCCTCTATCGATTGGTGAAGACTAGAACATTCTATCTTTCCTATTAGTCGAGTTATGAGTATTTTTTGTTTTGAAAAGTGGATTTTCGAAAATTTCATGACTATATTTTAAGGCTAAATAATGATTTTATCACAAAACTGATTGTGCCAGTCGATTTTTTGGCCCAAAAAACCCCTCTTTACGGACTTTTAGCATTTTTTATAATTTTTTTGTCGAAAATTTAGAACAAAGGGGGTAGCTATGGAAATATTTTGCGATACAAATTGATTTTTTCTAACTCCCTTAATCCTCGGAAATATGGACCCAAAATTCACTAACATATGTAAAATTGTCCCCTCTATCGATTGGTGAAGACTAGAACGTTCTATCTTTTCTATTAATCGAGTTATGAGTATTTTTTGTTTTGAAAAGTGGATTTTCGAAAATTTCATGACTCTATTTTAAGGCTAAATAATGATTTTATCACAAAACTGATTGTGCCAGTCGATTTTTCGGCCCAAAAAACCCCTCTTTACGAATTTTTAGCATTTTTTATAATTTTTTTGTCGAAAATTTAGAACAAAGGGGGTAGCTATGGAAATATTTTGCGATACAAATTGATTTTTTCTAACTCCCTTAATCCTCGGAAATATGGACCCAAAATTCACTAACATATGTAAAATTGTCCCCTCTATCGATTGGTGAAGACTAGAACATTCTATCTTTCCTATTAGTCGAGTCATGAGTATTTTTTGTTTTGAAAAGTGGATTTTCGAAAATTTCATGACTATATTTTAAGGCTAAATAATGATTTTATCACAAAACTGATTGTGCCAGTCGATTTTTTGGCCCAAAAAACCCCTCTTTACGGACTTTTAGCATTTTTTATAATTTTTTTGTCGAAAATTTAGAACAAAGGGGGTAGCTATGGAAATATTTTGCGATACAAATTGATTTTTTCTAACTCCCTTAATCCTCGGAAATATGGACCCAAAATTCACTAACATATGTAAAATTGTCCCCTCTATCGATTGGTGAAGACTAGAACGTTCTATCTTTTCTATTAATCGAGTTATGAGTATTTTTTGTTTTGAAAAGTGGATTTTCGAAAATTTCATGACTCTATTTTAAGGCTAAATAATGATTTTATCACAAAACTGATTGTGCCAGTCGATTTTTCGGCCCAAAAAACCCCTTTTTACTAATTTTTAGCATTTTTTATAATTTTTTTGTCGAAAATTTAGAACAAAGGGGGTTAGCTATGGAAATATTTTGCGATACAAATTGATTTTTTCTAACTCCCTTAATCCTTGGTAATATGGACCCAAAATTCACTAACATATGTAAAATTGTCCCCTCTATCAATTGGTGAAGACTAGAACGTTCTATCTTTTCTATTAGTCGAGTTATGAGTATTTTTTGTTTTGAAAAGTGGATTTTCGAAAATTTCATGACTCTATTTTAAGGCGAAATAATTATTTTATCACAAAACTGATTGTGCCAGTCGATTTTTCGGCCCAAAAAACCCCTCTTTACGAATTTTTAGCATTTTTTATAATTTTTTTTGTCGAAAATTTAGAACAAAGGGGGTAGCTATGGAAATATTTTGCGATACAAATTGATTTTTTCTAACTCCCTTAATCCTCGGAAATATGGACCCAAAATTCACTTACATATGTTAAATTGTCCCCTCTATCGATTGGTGAAGACTAGAACGTTCTATCTTTCCTATTAGTCGAGTTATGAGTATTTTTTGTTTTGAAAAGTGGATTTTCGAAAATTTCATGACTCTATTTTAAGGCTAAATAATGATTTTATCACAAAACTGATTGTGCCAGTCGATTTTTCGACCCAAAAAACCCCTCTTTACGAATTTTTAGCATTTTTTATAATTTTTTTGTCGAAAATTTAGAACAAAGGGGGTAGCTATGGAAATATTTTGCGATACAAATTGATTTTTTCTAACTCCCTTAATCCTCGGAAATATGGACCCAAAATTCACTTACATATGTAAAATTGTCCCCTCTATCGATTGGTGAAGACTAGAACGTTCTATCTTTTCTATTAGTCGAGTTATGAGTATTTTTTGTTTTGAAAAGTGGATTTTCGAAAATTTCATGACTCTATTTTAAGGCTAAATAATTATTTTATCACAAAACTGATTGTGCCAGTCGATTTTTCGACCAAAAAACCCCTCTTTACGAATTTTTAGCATTTTTTATAATTTTTTTGTCGAAAATTTAGAACAAAGGGGGTAGCTATGGAAATATTTTGCGATACAAATTGATTTTTTCTAACTCCCTTAATCCTCGGAAATATGGACCCAAAATTCACTAAAATATGTAAAATTGTCCCCTCTATCGATTGGTGAAGACTAGAACGTTCTATCTTTCCTATTTGTCGAGTTTTGAGTATTTTTTGTTTTGAAAAGTGGATTTTCGAAAACTTCATGACTTTATTTGAAGGCGAAATAATGATTTTATCACAAAACTGATTGTGCCAGTCGATTTTTCGACCCAAAAACCCCTCTTTACGGATTTTTAGCAATTTTTATTTTCTTTTGTCGAAAATTTAGAACAAAGGGGGTAGCTATGGAAATATTTTGCGATACAAATTGATTTTTTCTAACTCCCTTAATCCTTGGTAATATGGGCTTAAAATTCACTAACATATGTAAAATTGTCCCCTCTATCGATTGGTGAAGACTAGAACGTTCTATCTTTTCTATTAGTCGAGTTATGAGTATTTTTTGTTTTGAAAAGTGGATTTTCGAAAATTTCATGACTCTATTTTAAGGCTAAATAATTATTTTATCACAAAACTGATTGTGCCAGTCGATTTTTCGGCCCAAAAAACCCCTCTTTACGAATTTTTAGCATTTTTTATAATTTTTTTGTCGAAAATTTAGAACAAAGGGGGTAGCTATGGAAATATTTTGCGATACAAATTGATTTTTTCTAACTCCCTTAATTCTCGGAAATATGGACCCAAAATTCACTTAAATATGTAAAATTGTCCCCTCTATCGATTGGTGAAGACTAGAACGTTCTATCTTTTCTATTAGACGAGTTATGAGTATTTTTTGTTTTGAAAAGTGGATTTTCGAAAATTTCATGACTCTATTTTAAGGCTAAATAATTATTTTATCTCAAAACTGATTGTGCCAGTCGATTTTTCGGCACAAAAAAACCCTCTTTACGAATTTTTAGCATTTTTTATAATTTTTTTGTCGAAAATTTAGAACAAAGGGGGTAGCTATGGAAATATTTTGCGATACAAATTGATTTTTTCTAACTCCCTTAATCCTCGGAAATATGGACCCAAAATTCACTAACATATGTAAAATTGTCCCCTCTATCGATTGGTGAAGACTAGAACGTTCTATCTTTCCTATTAGTCGAGTTATGAGTATTTTTTGTTTTGAAAAGTGGATTTTCGAAAATTTCATGACTCTATTTTAAGGCGAAATAATGATTTTATCACAAAACTGATTGTGCCAGTTGATTTTTCGACCCAAAAAACCCATCTTTACGAATTTTTAGCATTTTTTATAATTTTTTTGTCGAAAATTTAGAACAAAGGGGGTAGCTATGGGAATATTTTGCGATACAAATTGATTTTTTCTAACTCCCTTAATCCTCGGAAATATGGACCCAAAATTCACTAACATATGTAAAATTGTCCCCTCTATCGATTGGTGAAGACTAGAACGTTCTATCTTTCCTATTAGTCGAGTTATGAGTATTTTTTGTTTTGAAAAGTGGATTTTCGAAAATTTCATGACTCTATTTTAAGGCTAAATAATGATTTTATCACAAAACTGATTGTGCCAGTCGATTTTTCGACCCAAAAAACCCCTCTTTACGAATTTTTAGCATTTTTTATAATTTTTTTGTCGAAAATTTAGAACAAAGGGGGTAGCTATGGAAATATTTTGCGATACAAATTGATTTTTTCTAACTCCCTTAATCCTCGGAAATATGGACCCAAAATTCACTAACATATGTAAAATTGTCCCCTCTATCAATTGGTGAAGACTAGAACGTTCTATCTTTTCTATTAGTCGAGTTATGAGTATTTTTTGTTTTGAAAAGTGGATTTTCGAAAATTTCATGACTCTATTTTAAGGCTAAATAATGATTTTATCACAAAACTGATTGTGCCAGTCGATTTTTCGACCCAAAAAACCCCTCTTTACGAATTTTTAGCATTTTTTATAATTTTTTTGTTGAAAATTTGGAACAAAGGGGGTAGCTATGGAAATATTTTGCGATACAAATTGATTTTTTCTAACTCCCTTAATCCTTGGTAATATGGACTTAAAATTCACTCAAATATGTAAAATTGTCCCCTCTATCGATTGGTGAAGACTAGAACGTTCTATCTTTTCTATTAGTCGAGTTATGAGTATTTTTTGTTTTGAAAAGTGGATTTTCGAAAATTTCATGACTCTATTTTAAGGCGAAATAATGATTTTATCACAAAACTGATTGTGCCAGTTGATTTTTCGACCCAAAAAACCCATCTTTACGAATTTTTAGCATTTTTTATAATTTTTTTGTCGAAAATTTAGAACAAAGGGGGTAGCTATGGAAATATTTTGCGATACAAATTGATTTTTTCTAACTCCCTTAATCCTCGGAAATATGGACCCAAAATTCACTAACATATGTAAAATTGTCCCCTCTATCGATTGGTGAAGACTAGAACGTTCTATCTTTTCTATTAGTCGAGTTATGAGTATTTTTTGTTTTGAAAAGTGGATTTTCGAAAATTTCATGACTCTATTTTAAGGCTAAATAATGATTTTATCACAAAACTGATTGTGCCAGTCGATTTTTCGACCCAAAAAACCCCTCTTTACGAATTTTTAGCATTTTTTATAATTTTTTTGTCGAAAATTTAGAACAAAGGGGGTAGCTATGGAAATATTTTGCGATACAAATTGATTTTTTCTAACTCCCTTAATCCTTGGTGATATGGACTTAAAATTCACTAAAATATGTAAAATTGTCCCCTCTATCGATTGGTGAAGACTAGAACGTTCTATCTTTCCTATTAGTCGAGTTATGAGTATTTTTTGTTTTGAAAAGTGGATTTTCGAAAATTTCATGACTATATTTTAAGGCGAAATAATGATTTTATCACAAAACTGATTGTGCCAGTCGATTTTTCGGCCCAAAAAAACCCTTTTTACGAATTTTTAGCATTTTTTATTATTTTTTTGTCGAAAATTTAGAACAAAGGTGGTAGCTATGGAAATATTTTGCGATACAAATTGATTTTTTTTAACTCCCTTAATCCTTGGTAATATGGACTTAAAATTCACTTACATATGTAAAATTGTCCCCTCTATCGATTGGTGAAGACTAGAACGTTCTATCTTTCCTATTAGTCGAGTTATGAGTATTTTTTGTTTTGAAAAGTGGATTTTCGAAAATTTCATGACTCTATTTTAAGGCTAAATAATGATTTTATCACAAAACTGATTGTGCCAGTCGATTTTTCGGCCCAAAAAAACCCTTTTTACGAATTTTTAACATTTTTTATAATTTTTTTGTCGAAAATTTAGAACAAAGGTGGTAGCTATGGAAATATTTTGCGATACAAATTGATTTTTTCTAACTCCCTTAATCCTCGGAAATATGGACCCAAAATTCACTAACATATGTAAAATTGTCCCCTCTATCGATTGGTGAAGACTAGAACGTTCTATCTTTTCTATTAGTCGAGTTATGAGTATTTTTTGTTTTGAAAAGTGGATTTTCGAAAATTTCATGACTCTATTTTAAGGCTAAATAATGATTTTATCACAAAACTGATTGTGCCAGTCGATTTTTCGACCCAAAAAACCCCTCTTTACGAATTTTTAGCATTTTTTATAATTTTTTTGTCGAAAATTTAGAACAAAGGGGGTAGCTATGGAAATATTTTGCGATACAAATTGATTTTTTCTAACTCCCTTAATCCTTGGTAATATGGACTTAAAATTCACTAAAATATGTAAAATTGTCCCCTCTATCGATTGGTGAAGACTAGAACGTTCTATCTTTCCTATTAGTCGAGTTATGAGTATTTTTTGTTTTGAAAAGTGGATTTTCGAAAATTTCATGACTATATTTTAAGGCGAAATAATGATTTTATCACAAAACTGATTGTGCCAGTCGATTTTTCGGCCCAAAAAAACCCTTTTCACGAATTTTTAGCATTTTTTATAATTTTTTTGTCGAAAATTTAGAACAAAGGTGGTAGCTATGGAAATATTTTGCGATACAAATTGATTTTTTTTAACTCCCTTAATCCTTGGTAATATGGACCCAAAATTCACTAACGTATGTAAAATTGTCCCCTCTATCGATTGGTGAAGACTAGAACGTTCTATCTTTCCTATTAGTCGAGTTATGAGTATTTTTTGTTTTGAAAAGTGGATTTTCGAAAATTTCATGACTCTATTTTAAGGCTAAATAACGATTTTATCACAAAACTGATTGTGCCAGTCGATTTTTCGACCCAAAAAACCCCTCTTTACGAATTTTTAGCATTTTTTATAATTTTTTTGTCGAAAATTTAGAACAAAGGGGGTAGCTATGGAAATATTTTGCGATACAAATTGATTTTTTCTAACTCCCTTAATCCTTGGTGATATGGACTTAAAATTCACTAAAATATGTAAAATTGTCCCCTCTATCGATTGGTGAAGACTAGAACGTTCTATCTTTCCTATTAGTCGAGTTATGAGTATTTTTTGTTTTGAAAAGTGGATTTTCGAAAATTTCATGACTCTATTTTAAGGCTAAATAATGATTTTATCACAAAACTGATTGTGCCAGTCGATTTTTTGGCCCAAAAAACCCCTCTTTACGGACTTTTAGCATTTTTTATAATTTTTTTGTCGAAAATTTAGAACAAAGGGGGTAGCTATGGAAATATTTTGCGATACAAATTGATTTTTTCTAACTCCCTTAATCCTCGGAAATATGGACCCAAAATTCACTAACATATGTAAAATTGTCCCCTCTATCGATTGGTGAAGACTAGAACGTTCTATCTTTTCTATTAGTCGAGTTATGAGTATTTTTTGTTTTGAAAAGTGGATTTTCGAAAATTTCATGACTCTATTTTAAGGCTAAATAATGATTTTATCACAAAACTGATTGTGCCAGTCGATTTTTCGACCCAAAAACCCCTCTTTACGAATTTTTAGCATTTTTTATAATTTTTTTGTTGAAAATTTAGAACAAAGGGGGTAGCTATGGAAATATTTTGCGATACAAATTGATTTTTTCTAACTCCCTTAATCCTTGGTAATATAGACTTAAAATTCACTTAAATATGTAAAATTGTCCCCTCTATCGATTGGTGAAGACTAGAACGTTCTATCTTTTCTATTAGACGAGTTATGAGTATTTTTTGTTTTGAAAAGTGGATTTTCGAAAATTTCATGACTCTATTTTAAGGCTAAATAATTATTTTATCTCAAAACTGATTGTGCCAGTCGATTTTTCGGCACAAAAAACCCCTCTTTACGAATTTTTAGCATTTTTTATAATTTTTTTGTCGAAAATTTAGAACAAAGGGGGTAGCTATGGAAATATTTTGCGATACAAATTGATTTTTTCTAACTCCCTTAATCCTCGGAAATATGGACCCAAAATTCACTAACATATGTAAAATTGTCCCCTCTATCGATTGGTGAAGACTAGAACGTTCTATCTTTCCTATTAGTCGAGTTATGAGTATTTTTTGTTTTGAAAAGTGGATTTTCGAAAATTTCATGACTCTATTTTAAGGCGAAATAATGATTTTATCACAAAACTGATTGTGCCAGTTGATTTTTCGACCCAAAAAACCCATCTTTACGAATTTTTAGCATTTTTTATAATTTTTTTGTCGAAAATTTAGAACAAAGGGGGTAGCTATGGGAATATTTTGCGATACAAATTGATTTTTTCTAACTCCCTTAATCCTCGGAAATATGGACCCAAAATTCACTAACATATGTAAAATTGTCCCCTCTATCGATTGGTGAAGACTAGAACGTTCTATCTTTCCTATTAGTCGAGTTATGAGTATTTTTTGTTTTGAAAAGTGGATTTTCGAAAATTTCATGACTCTATTTTAAGGCTAAATAATGATTTTATCACAAAACTGATTGTGCCAGTCGATTTTTCGACCCAAAAAACCCCTCTTTACGAATTTTTAGCATTTTTTATAATTTTTTTGTCGAAAATTTAGAACAAAGGGGGTAGCTATGGAAATATTTTGCGATACAAATTGATTTTTTCTAACTCCCTTAATCCTCGGAAATATGGACCCAAAATTCACTAACATATGTAAAATTGTCCCCTCTATCAATTGGTGAAGACTAGAACGTTCTATCTTTTCTATTAGTCGAGTTATGAGTATTTTTTGTTTTGAAAAGTGGATTTTCGAAAATTTCATGACTCTATTTTAAGGCTAAATAATGATTTTATCACAAAACTGATTGTGCCAGTCGATTTTTCGACCCAAAAAACCCCTCTTTACGAATTTTTAGCATTTTTTATAATTTTTTTGTTGAAAATTTGGAACAAAGGGGGTAGCTATGGAAATATTTTGCGATACAAATTGATTTTTTCTAACTCCCTTAATCCTTGGTAATATGGACTTAAAATTCACTCAAATATGTAAAATTGTCCCCTCTATCGATTGGTGAAGACTAGAACGTTCTATCTTTTCTATTAGTCGAGTTATGAGTATTTTTTGTTTTGAAAAGTGGATTTTCGAAAATTTCATGACTCTATTTTAAGGCGAAATAATGATTTTATCACAAAACTGATTGTGCCAGTTGATTTTTCGACCCAAAAAACCCATCTTTACGAATTTTTAGCATTTTTTATAATTTTTTTGTCGAAAATTTAGAACAAAGGGGGTAGCTATGGAAATATTTTGCGATACAAATTGATTTTTTCTAACTCCCTTAATCCTCGGAAATATGGACCCAAAATTCACTAACATATGTAAAATTGTCCCCTCTATCGATTGGTGAAGACTAGAACGTTCTATCTTTTCTATTAGTCGAGTTATGAGTATTTTTTGTTTTGAAAAGTGGATTTTCGAAAATTTCATGACTCTATTTTAAGGCTAAATAATGATTTTATCACAAAACTGATTGTGCCAGTCGATTTTTCGACCCAAAAAACCCCTCTTTACGAATTTTTAGCATTTTTTATAATTTTTTTGTCGAAAATTTAGAACAAAGGGGGTAGCTATGGAAATATTTTGCGATACAAATTGATTTTTTCTAACTCCCTTAATCCTTGGTGATATGGACTTAAAATTCACTAAAATATGTAAAATTGTCCCCTCTATCGATTGGTGAAGACTAGAACGTTCTATCTTTCCTATTAGTCGAGTTATGAGTATTTTTTGTTTTGAAAAGTGGATTTTCGAAAATTTCATGACTATATTTTAAGGCGAAATAATGATTTTATCACAAAACTGATTGTGCCAGTCGATTTTTCGGCCCAAAAAAACCCTTTTTACGAATTTTTAGCATTTTTTATTATTTTTTTGTCGAAAATTTAGAACAAAGGTGGTAGCTATGGAAATATTTTGCGATACAAATTGATTTTTTTTAACTCCCTTAATCCTTGGTAATATGGACTTAAAATTCACTTACATATGTAAAATTGTCCCCTCTATCGATTGGTGAAGACTAGAACGTTCTATCTTTCCTATTAGTCGAGTTATGAGTATTTTTTGTTTTGAAAAGTGGATTTTCGAAAATTTCATGACTCTATTTTAAGGCTAAATAATGATTTTATCACAAAACTGATTGTGCCAGTCGATTTTTCGGCCCAAAAAAACCCTTTTTACGAATTTTTAACATTTTTTATAATTTTTTTGTCGAAAATTTAGAACAAAGGTGGTAGCTATGGAAATATTTTGCGATACAAATTGATTTTTTCTAACTCCCTTAATCCTCGGAAATATGGACCCAAAATTCACTAACATATGTAAAATTGTCCCCTCTATCGATTGGTGAAGACTAGAACGTTCTATCTTTTCTATTAGTCGAGTTATGAGTATTTTTTGTTTTGAAAAGTGGATTTTCGAAAATTTCATGACTCTATTTTAAGGCTAAATAATGATTTTATCACAAAACTGATTGTGCCAGTCGATTTTTCGACCCAAAAAACCCCTCTTTACGAATTTTTAGCATTTTTTATAATTTTTTTGTCGAAAATTTAGAACAAAGGGGGTAGCTATGGAAATATTTTGCGATACAAATTGATTTTTTCTAACTCCCTTAATCCTTGGTAATATGGACTTAAAATTCACTAAAATATGTAAAATTGTCCCCTCTATCGATTGGTGAAGACTAGAACGTTCTATCTTTCCTATTAGTCGAGTTATGAGTATTTTTTGTTTTGAAAAGTGGATTTTCGAAAATTTCATGACTATATTTTAAGGCGAAATAATGATTTTATCACAAAACTGATTGTGCCAGTCGATTTTTCGGCCCAAAAAAACCCTTTTTACGAATTTTTAGCATTTTTTATAATTTTTTTGTCGAAAATTTAGAACAAAGGTGGTAGCTATGGAAATATTTTGCGATACAAATTGATTTTTTTTAACTCCCTTAATCCTTGGTAATATGGACCCAAAATTCACTAACGTATGTAAAATTGTCCCCTCTATCGATTGGTGAAGACTAGAACGTTCTATCTTTCCTATTAGTCGAGTTATGAGTATTTTTTGTTTTGAAAAGTGGATTTTCGAAAATTTCATGACTCTATTTTAAGGCTAAATAACGATTTTATCACAAAACTGATTGTGCCAGTCGATTTTTCGACCCAAAAAACCCCTCTTTACGAATTTTTAGCATTTTTTATAATTTTTTTGTCGAAAATTTAGAACAAAGGGGGTAGCTATGGAAATATTTTGCGATACAAATTGATTTTTTCTAACTCCCTTAATCCTTGGTGATATGGACTTAAAATTCACTAAAATATGTAAAATTGTCCCCTCTATCGATTGGTGAAGACTAGAACGTTCTATCTTTCCTATTAGTCGAGTTATGAGTATTTTTTGTTTTGAAAAGTGGATTTTCGAAAATTTCATGACTCTATTTTAAGGCTAAATAATGATTTTATCACAAAACTGATTGTGCCAGTCGATTTTTTGGCCCAAAAAACCCCTCTTTACGGACTTTTAGCATTTTTTATAATTTTTTTGTCGAAAATTTAGAACAAAGGGGGTAGCTATGGAAATATTTTGCGATACAAATTGATTTTTTCTAACTCCCTTAATCCTCGGAAATATGGACCCAAAATTCACTAACATATGTAAAATTGTCCCCTCTATCGATTGGTGAAGACTAGAACGTTCTATCTTTTCTATTAGTCGAGTTATGAGTATTTTTTGTTTTGAAAAGTGGATTTTCGAAAATTTCATGACTCTATTTTAAGGCTAAATAATGATTTTATCACAAAACTGATTGTGCCAGTCGATTTTTCGACCCAAAAACCCCTCTTTACGAATTTTTAGCATTTTTTATAATTTTTTTGTTGAAAATTTAGAACAAAGGGGGTAGCTATGGAAATATTTTGCGATACAAATTGATTTTTTCTAACTCCCTTAATCCTTGGTAATATAGACTTAAAATTCACTTAAATATGTAAAATTGTCCCCTCTATCGATTGGTGAAGACTAGAACGTTCTATCTTTTCTATTAGACGAGTTATGAGTATTTTTTGTTTTGAAAAGTGGATTTTCGAAAATTTCATGACTCTATTTTAAGGCTAAATAATTATTTTATCTCAAAACTGATTGTGCCAGTCGATTTTTCGGCACAAAAAACCCCTCTTTACGAATTTTTAGCATTTTTTATAATTTTTTTGTCGAAAATTTAGAACAAAGGGGGTAGCTATGGAAATATTTTGCGATACAAATTGATTTTTTCTAACTCCCTTAATCCTCGGAAATATGGACCCAAAATTCACTAACATATGTAAAATTGTCCCCTCTATCGATTGGTGAAGACTAGAACGTTCTATCTTTCCTATTAGTCGAGTTATGAGTATTTTTTGTTTTGAAAAGTGGATTTTCGAAAATTTCATGACTCTATTTTAAGGCGAAATAATGATTTTATCACAAAACTGATTGTGCCAGTTGATTTTTCGACCCAAAAAACCCATCTTTACGAATTTTTAGCATTTTTTATAATTTTTTTGTCGAAAATTTAGAACAAAGGGGGTAGCTATGGGAATATTTTGCGATACAAATTGATTTTTTCTAACTCCCTTAATCCTCGGAAATATGGACCCAAAATTCACTAACATATGTAAAATTGTCCCCTCTATCGATTGGTGAAGACTAGAACGTTCTATCTTTCCTATTAGTCGAGTTATGAGTATTTTTTGTTTTGAAAAGTGGATTTTCGAAAATTTCATGACTCTATTTTAAGGCTAAATAATGATTTTATCACAAAACTGATTGTGCCAGTCGATTTTTCGACCCAAAAAACCCCTCTTTACGAATTTTTAGCATTTTTTATAATTTTTTTGTTGAAAATTTGGAACAAAGGGGGTAGCTATGGAAATATTTTGCGATACAAATTGATTTTTTCTAACTCCCTTAATCCTTGGTAATATGGACTTAAAATTCACTCAAATATGTAAAATTGTCCCCTCTATCGATTGGTGAAGACTAGAACGTTCTATCTTTTCTATTAGTCGAGTTATGAGTATTTTTTGTTTTGAAAAGTGGATTTTCGAAAATTTCATGACTCTATTTTAAGGCGAAATAATGATTTTATCACAAAACTGATTGTGCCAGTTGATTTTTCGACCCAAAAAACCCATCTTTACGAATTTTTAGCATTTTTTATAATTTTTTTGTCGAAAATTTAGAACAAAGGGGGTAGCTATGGAAATATTTTGCGATACAAATTGATTTTTTCTAACTCCCTTAATCCTCGGAAATATGGACCCAAAATTCACTAACATATGTAAAATTGTCCCCTCTATCGATTGGTGAAGACTAGAACGTTCTATCTTTTCTATTAGTCGAGTTATGAGTATTTTTTGTTTTGAAAAGTGGATTTTCGAAAATTTCATGACTCTATTTTAAGGCTAAATAATGATTTTATCACAAAACTGATTGTGCCAGTCGATTTTTCGACCCAAAAAACCCCTCTTTACGAATTTTTAGCATTTTTTATAATTTTTTTGTCGAAAATTTAGAACAAAGGGGGTAGCTATGGAAATATTTTGCGATACAAATTGATTTTTTCTAACTCCCTTAATCCTTGGTGATATGGACTTAAAATTCACTAAAATATGTAAAATTGTCCCCTCTATCGATTGGTGAAGACTAGAACGTTCTATCTTTCCTATTAGTCGAGTTATGAGTATTTTTTGTTTTGAAAAGTGGATTTTCGAAAATTTCATGACTATATTTTAAGGCGAAATAATGATTTTATCACAAAACTGATTGTGCCAGTCGATTTTTCGGCCCAAAAAAACCCTTTTTACGAATTTTTAGCATTTTTTATTATTTTTTTGTCGAAAATTTAGAACAAAGGTGGTAGCTATGGAAATATTTTGCGATACAAATTGATTTTTTTTAACTCCCTTAATCCTTGGTAATATGGACTTAAAATTCACTTACATATGTAAAATTGTCCCCTCTATCGATTGGTGAAGACTAGAACGTTCTATCTTTCCTATTAGTCGAGTTATGAGTATTTTTTGTTTTGAAAAGTGGATTTTCGAAAATTTCATGACTCTATTTTAAGGCTAAATAATGATTTTATCACAAAACTGATTGTGCCAGTCGATTTTTCGGCCCAAAAAAACCCTTTTTACGAATTTTTAGCATTTTTTATAATTTTTTTGTCGAAAATTTAGAACAAAGGTGGTAGCTATGGAAATATTTTGCGATACAAATTGATTTTTTCTAACTCCCTTAATCCTCGGAAATATGGACCCAAAATTCACTAACATATGTAAAATTGTCCCCTCTATCGATTGGTGGAGACTAGAACGTTCTATCTTTTCTATTAGTCGAGTTATGAGTATTTTTTGTTTTGAAAAGTGGATTTTCGAAAATTTCATGACTCTATTTTAAGGCTAAATAATGATTTTATCACAAAACTGATTGTGCCAGTCGATTTTTCGACCCAAAAAACCCCTCTTTACGAATTTTTAGCATTTTTTATAATTTTTTTGTCGAAAATTTAGAACAAAGGGGGTAGCTATGGAAATATTTTGCGATACAAATTGATTTTTTCTAACTCCCTTAATCCTTGGTAATATGGACTTAAAATTCACTAAAATATGTAAAATTGTCCCCTCTATCGATTGGTGAAGACTAGAACGTTCTATCTTTCCTATTAGTCGAGTTATGAGTATTTTTTGTTTTGAAAAGTGGATTTTCGAAAATTTCATGACTATATTTTAAGGCGAAATAATGATTTTATCACAAAACTGATTGTGCCAGTCGATTTTTCGGCCCAAAAAAACCCTTTTTACGAATTTTTAGCATTTTTTATAATTTTTTTGTCGAAAATTTAGAACAAAGGTGGTAGCTATGGAAATATTTTGCGATACAAATTGATTTTTTTTAACTCCCTTAATCCTTGGTAATATGGACCCAAAATTCACTAACGTATGTAAAATTGTCCCCTCTATCGATTGGTGAAGACTAGAACGTTCTATCTTTCCTATTAGTCGAGTTATGAGTATTTTTTGTTTTGAAAAGTGGATTTTCGAAAATTTCATGACTCTATTTTAAGGCTAAATAATGATTTTATCACAAAACTGATTGTGCCAGTCGATTTTTCGACCCAAAAAACCCCTCTTTACGAATTTTTAGCATTTTTTATAATTTTTTTGTCGAAAATTTAGAACAAAGGGGGTAGCTATGGAAATATTTTGCGATACAAATTGATTTTTTCTAACTCCCTTAATCCTCGGAAATATGGACCCAAAATTCACTAACATATGTAAAATTGTCCCCTCTATCGATTGGTGAAGACTAGAACGTTCTATCTTTTCTATTAGTCGAGTTATGAGTATTTTTTGTTTTGAAAAGTGGATTTTCGAAAATTTCATGACTCTATTTTAAGGCTAAATAACGATTTTATCACAAAACTGATTGTGCCAGTCGATTTTTCGACCCAAAAAACCCCTCTTTACGAATTTTTAGCATTTTTTATAATTTTTTTGTCGAAAATTTAGAACAAAGGGGGTAGCTATGGAAATATTTTGCGATACAAATTGATTTTTTCTAACTCCCTTAATCCTTGGTGATATGGACTTAAAATTCACTAAAATATGTAAAATTGTCCCCTCTATCGATTGGTGAAGACTAGAACATTCTATCTTTCCTATTAGTCGAGTTATGAGTATTTTTTGTTTTGAAAAGTGGATTTTCGAAAATTTCATGAATCTATTTTAAGGCTAAATAATGATTTTATCACAAAACTGATTGTGCCAGTCGATTTTTCGACCCAAAAAACCCCTCTTTACGAATTTTTAGCATTTTTTATAATTTTTTTGTCGAAAATTTAGAACAAAGGGGGTAGCTATGGAAATATTTTGCGATACAAATTGATTTTTTCTAACTCCCTTAATCCTTGGTAATATGGACTTAAAATTCACTAAAATATGTAAAATTGTCCCCTCTATCGATTGGTGAAGACTAGAACGTTCTATCTTTTCTATTAGTCGAGTTATGAGTATTTTTTGTTTTGAAAAGTGGATTTTCGAAAATTTCATGACTCTATTTTAAGGCTAAATAATGATTTTATCACAAAACTGATTGTGCCAGTCGATTTTTCGACCCAAAAAACCCCTCTTTACGAATTTTTAGCATTTTTTATAATTTTTTTGTCGAAAATTTAGAACAAAGGGGGTAGCTATGGAAATATTTTGCGATACAAATTGATTTTTTCTAACTCCCTTAATCCTCGGAAATATGGACCCAAAATTCACTAACATATGTAAAATTGTCCCCTCTATCGATTGGTGAAGACTAGAACGTTCTATCTTTTCTATTAGTCGAGTTATGAGTATTTTTTGTTTTGAAAAGTGGATTTTCGAAAATTTCATGACTTTATTTGAAGGCGAAATAATGATTTTATCACAAAACTGATTGTGCCAGTCGATTTTTCGGCCCAAAAAACCCCTCTTTACGGATTTTTAGCAATTTTTATTTTTTTTTGTCGAAAATTTAGAACAAAGGGGTTAGCTATGGAAATATTTTGCGATACAAATTGATTTTTTCTAACTCCCTTAATCCTTGGTAATATGGACTTAAAATTCACTAACATATGTAAAATTGTCCCCTCTATCGATTGGTGAAGACTAGAACGTTCTATCTTTTCTATTAGTCGAGTTATGAGTATTTTTTGTTTTGAAAAGTGGATTTTCGAAAATTTCATGACTTTATTTGAAGGCGAAATAATGATTTTATCACAAAACTGATTGTGCCAGTCGATTTTTCGGCCCAAAAAACCCCTCTTTACGGATTTTTAGCAATTTTTATTTTTTTTTGTCGAAAATTTAGAACAAAGGGGGTAGCTATGGAAATATTTTGCGATACAAATTGATTTTTTCTAACTCCCTTAATCCTTGGTAATATGGGCTTAAAATTCACTAACATATGTAAAATTGTCCCCTCTATCGATTGGTGAAGACTAGAACGTTCTATCTTTTCTATTAGTCGAGTTATGAGTATTTTTTGTTTTGAAAAGTGGATTTTCGAAAATTTCATGACTCTATTTTAAGGCTAAATAATTATTTTATCACAAAACTGATTGTGCCAGACGATTTTTCGGCCCAAAAAACCCCTCTTTACGAATTTTTAGCATTTTTTATAATTTTTTTGTCGAAAATTTAGAACAAAGGGGGTAGCTATGGAAATATTTTGCGATACAAATTGATTTTTTCTAACTCCCTTAATCCTCGGAAATATGGACCCAAAATTCACTAACATATGTAAAATTGTCCCCTCTATCGATTGGTGAAGACTAGAACGTTCTATCTTTCCTATTTGTCGAGTTATGAGTGATTTTTGTTTTGAAAAGTGGATTTTCGAAAATTTCATGACTATATTTTAAGGCTAAATAATGATTTTATCACAAAACTGATTGTGCCAGTCGATTTTTCGGCCCAAAACACCCCTTTTTACGAATTTTTAGCATTTTTTATAATTGTTTTGTCGAAAATTTAGAACAAAGGGGGTTAGCTATGGAAATATTTTGCGATACAAATTGATTTTTTCTAACTCCCTTAATCCTCGGAAATATGGACCCAAAATTCACTAAAATATGTAAAATTGTCCCCTCTATCGATTGGTGAAGACTAGAACGTTCTATCTTTCCTATTTGTCGAGTTTTGAGTATTTTTTGTTTTGAAAAGTGGATTTTCGAAAACTTCATGACTCTATTTTAAGGCGAAATAATGATTTTATCACAAAACTGATTGTGCCAGTCGATTTTTCGGCCCAAAAAACCCCCTTCCACGAATTTTTAGCATTTTTTATAATTTTTTTGTCGAAAATTTAGAACAAAGGGGGTTAGCTATGGAAATATTTTGCGATACAAATTGATTTTTTCTAACTCCCTTAATCCTTGGTAATATGGACTTAAAATTCACTAACATATGTAAAATTGTCCCCTCTATCGATTGGTGAAGACTAGAACGTTCTATCTTTTCTATTAGTCGAGTTATGAGTATTTTTTGTTTTGAAAAGTGGATTTTCGAAAATTTCATGACTCTATTTTAAGGCTAAATAATTATTTTATCACAAAACTGATTGTGCCAGTCGATTTTTCGGCCCAAAAAACCCCTCTTTACGAATTTTTAGCATTTTTTATAATTTTTTTGTCGAAAATTTAGAACAAAGGGGGTAGCTATGGAAATATTTTGCGATACAAATTGATTTTTTCTAACTCCCTTAATCCTCGGAAATATGGACCCAAAATTCACTTACATATGTAAAATTGTCCCCTCTATCGATTGGTGAAGACTAGAACGTTCTATCTTTCCTATTAGTCGAGTTATGAGTATTTTTTGTTTTGAAAAGTGGATTTTCGAAAATTTCATGACTCTATTTTAAGGCTAAATAATGATTTTATCACAAAACTGATTGTGCCAGTCGATTTTTCGACCCAAAAAACCCCTCTTTACGAATTTTTAGCAATTTTTATTTTTTTTTGTCGAAAATTTAGAACAAAGGGGGTAGCTATGGAAATATTTTGCGATACAAATTGATTTTTTCTAACTCCCTTAATCCTTGGTAATATGGGCTTAAAATTCACTAACATATGTAAAATTGTCCCCTCTATCGATTGGTGAAGACTAGAACGTTCTATCTTTTCTATTAGTCGAGTTATGAGTATTTTTTGTTTTGAAAAGTGGATTTTCGAAAATTTCATGACTCTATTTTAAGGCTAAATAATTATTTTATCACAAAACTGATTGTGCCAGTCGATTTTTCGGCCCAAAAAACCCCTCTTTACGAATTTTTAGCATTTTTTATAATTTTTTTGTCGAAAATTTAGAACAAAGGGGGTAGCTATGGAAATATTTTGCGATACAAATTGATTTTTTCTAACTCCCTTAATCCTCGGAAATATGGACCCAAAATTCACTTACATATGTAAAATTGTCCCCTCTATCGATTGGTGAAGACTAGAACGTTCTATCTTTCCTATTAGTCGAGTTATGAGTATTTTTTGTTTTGAAAAGTGGATTTTCGAAAATTTCATGACTCTATTTTAAGGCTAAATAATGATTTTATCACAAAACTGATTGTGCCAGTCGATTTTTCGACCCAAAAAACCCCTCTTTACGAATTTTTAGCATTTTTTATAATTTTTTTGTCGAAAATTTAGAACAAAGGGGGTAGCTATGGAAATATTTTGCGATACAAATTGATTTTTTCTAACTCCCTTAATCCTCGGAAATATGGACCCAAAATTCACTAACATATGTAAAATTGTCCCCTCTATCGATTGGTGAAGACTAGAACGTTCTATCTTTTCTATTAGTCGAGTTATGAGTATTTTTTGTTTTGAAAAGTGGATTTTCGAAAATTTCATGACTCTATTTTAAGGCTAAATAATTATTTTATCACAAAACTGATTGTGCCAGTCGATTTTTCGGCCCAAAAAACCCCTCTTTACGAATTTTTAGCATTTTTTATAATTTTTTTGTCGAAAATTTAGAACAAAGGGGGTAGCTATGGAAATATTTTGCGATACAAATTGATTTTTTCTAACTCCCTTAATCCTCGGAAATATGGACCCAAAATTCACTAACATATGTAAAATTGTCCCCTCTATCGATTGGTGAAGACTAGAACGTTCTATCTTTCCTATTAGTCGAGTTATGAGTATTTTTTGTTTTGAAAAGTGGATTTTCGAAAATTTCATGACTCTATTTTAAGGCGAAATAATGATTTTATCACAAAACTGATTGTGCCAGTTGATTTTTCGACCCAAAAAACCCATCTTTACGAATTTTTAGCATTTTTTATAATTTTTTTGTCGAAAATTTAGAACAAAGGGGGTAGCTATGGAAATATTTTGCGATACAAATTGATTTTTTCTAACTCCCTTAATCCTCGGAAATATGGACCCAAAATTCACTAACATATGTAAAATTGTCCCCTCTATCGATTGGTGAAGACTAGAACGTTCTATCTTTTCTATTAGTCGAGTTATGAGTATTTTTTGTTTTGAAAAGTGGATTTTCGAAAATTTCATGACTCTATTTTAAGGCTAAATAATGATTTTATCACAAAACTGATTGTGCCAGTCGATTTTTCGACCCAAAAAACCCCTCTTTACGAATTTTTAGCATTTTTTATAATTTTTTTGTCGAAAATTTAGAACAAAGGGGGTAGCTATGGAAATATTTTGCGATACAAATTGATTTTTTCTAACTCCCTTAATCCTTGGTGATATGGACTTAAAATTCACTAAAATATGTAAAATTGTCCCCTCTATCGATTGGTGAAGACTAGAACGTTCTATCTTTCCTATTAGTCGAGTTATGAGTATTTTTTGTTTTGAAAAGTGGATTTTCGAAAATTTCATGACTATATTTTAAGGCGAAATAATGATTTTATCACAAAACTGATTGTGCCAGTCGATTTTTCGGCCCAAAAAAACCCTTTTTACGAATTTTTAGCATTTTTTATTATTTTTTTGTCGAAAATTTAGAACAAAGCTGGTAGCTATGGAAATATTTTGCGATACAAATTGATTTTTTTTAACTCCCTTAATCCTTGGTAATATGGACTTAAAATTCACTTACATATGTAAAATTGTCCCCTCTATCGATTGGTGAAGACTAGAACGTTCTATCTTTCCTATTAGTCGAGTTATGAGTATTTTTTGTTTTGAAAAGTGGATTTTCGAAAATTTCATGACTCTATTTTAAGGCTAAATAATGATTTTATCACAAAACTGATTGTGCCAGTCGATTTTTCGGCCCAAAAAAACCCTTTTTACGAATTTTTAGCATTTTTTATAATTTTTTTGTCGAAAATTTAGAACAAAGGTGGTAGCTATGGAAATATTTTGCGATACAAATTGATTTTTTCTAACTCCCTTAATCCTCGGAAATATGGACCCAAAATTCACTAACATATGTAAAATTGTCCCCTCTATCGATTGGTGAAGACTAGAACGTTCTATCTTTTCTATTAGTCGAGTTATGAGTATTTTTTGTTTTGAAAAGTGGATTTTCGAAAATTTCATGACTCTATTTTAAGGCTAAATAATGATTTTATCACAAAACTGATTGTGCCAGTCGATTTTTCGACCCAAAAAACCCCTCTTTACGAATTTTTAGCATTTTTTATAATTTTTTTGTCGAAAATTTAGAACAAAGGGGGTAGCTATGGAAATATTTTGCGATACAAATTGATTTTTTCTAACTCCCTTAATCCTTGGTAATATGGACTTAAAATTCACTAAAATATGTAAAATTGTCCCCTCTATCGATTGGTGAAGACTAGAACGTTCTATCTTTCCTATTAGTCGAGTTATGAGTATTTTTTGTTTTGAAAAGTGGATTTTCGAAAATTTCATGACTATATTTTAAGGCGAAATAATGATTTTATCACAAAACTGATTGTGCCAGTCGATTTTTCGGCCCAAAAAAACCCTTTTTACGAATTTTTAGCATTTTTTATAATTTTTTTGTCGAAAATTTAGAACAAAGGTGGTAGCTATGGAAATATTTTGCGATACAAATTGATTTTTTTTAACTCCCTTAATCCTTGGTAATATGGACCCAAAATTCACTAACGTATGTAAAATTGTCCCCTCTATCGATTGGTGAAGACTAGAACGTTCTATCTTTCCTATTAGTCGAGTTATGAGTATTTTTTGTTTTGAAAAGTGGATTTTCGAAAATTTCATGACTCTATTTTAAGGCTAAATAATGATTTTATCACAAAACTGATTGTGCCAGTCGATTTTTCGACCCAAAAAACCCCTCTTTACGAATTTTTAGCATTTTTTATAATTTTTTTGTCGAAAATTTAGAACAAAGGGGGTAGCTATGGAAATATTTTGCGATACAAATTGATTTTTTCTAACTCCCTTAATCCTCGGTGATATGGACTTAAAATTCACTAAAATATGTAAAATTGTCCCCTCTATCGATTGGTGAAGACTAGAACATTCTATCTTTCCTATTAGTCGAGTTATGAGTATTTTTTGTTTTGAAAAGTGGATTTTCGAAAATTTCATGACTCTATTTTAAGGCTAAATAATGATTTTATCACAAAACTGATTGTGCCAGTCGATTTTTCGACCCAAAAAACCCCTCTTTACGAATTTTTAGCATTTTTTATAATTTTTTTGTTGAAAATTTAGAACAAAGGGGGTAGCTATGGAAATATTTTGCGATACAAATTGATTTTTTCT
Organism: Lochmaea crataegi; assembly: GCA_947563755.1. Classification (NCBI taxonomy): domain Eukaryota; kingdom Metazoa; phylum Arthropoda; class Insecta; order Coleoptera; family Chrysomelidae; genus Lochmaea; species Lochmaea crataegi. Next base: position 7,400,811 of record OX387433.1, on the reverse strand, counting down.
AACTCCCTTAATCCTTGGTAATATGGACTTAAAATTCACTTACATATGTAAAATTGTCCCCTCTATCGATTGGTGAAGACTAGAACGTTCTATCTTTCCTATTAGTCGAGTTATGAGTATTTTTTGTTTTGAAAAGTGGATTTTCGAAAATTTCATGACTCTATTTTAAGGCTAAATAATGATTTTATCACAAAACTGATTGTGCCAGTCGATTTTTTGGCCCAAAAAACCCATCTTTACGAATTTTTAGCATTTTTTATAATTTTTTTGTCGAAAATTTAGAACAAAGGCTATGGAAATATTTTGCGATACAAATTGATTTTTTCTAACTCCCTTAATCCTTGGTAATATGGACTTAAAATTCACTAACATATGTAAAATTGTCCCCTCTATCGATTGGTGAAGACTAGAACGTTCTATCTTTTCTATTAGTCGAGTTATGAGTATTTTTTGTTTTGAAAAGTGGATTTTCGAAAATTTCATGACTCTATTTTAAGGCTAAATAATGATTTTATCACAAAACTGATTGTGCCAGTCGATTTTTCGACCCAAAAAACCCCTCTTTACGAATTTTTAGCATTTTTTATAATTTTTTTGTCGAAAATTTAGAACAAAGGGGGTAGCTATGGAAATATTTTGCGATACAAATTGATTTTTTCTAACTCCCTTAATCCTCGGAAATATGGACCCAAAATTCACTAAAATATGTAAAATTGTCCCCTCTATCGATTGGTGAAGACTAGAACGTTCTATCTTTTCTATTAGTCGAGTTATGAGTATTTTTTGTTTTGAAAAGTGGATTTTCGAAAATTTCATGACTCTATTTTAAGGCTAAATAATGATTTTATCACAAAACTGATTGTGCCAGTCGATTTTTCGACCCAAAAAACCCCTCTTTACGAATTTTTAGCATTTTTTATAATTTTTTTGTCGAAAATTTAGAACAAAGGGGGTAGCTATGGAAATATTTTGCGATACAAATTGATTTTTTCTAACTCCCTTAATCCTCGGAAATATGGACCCAAAATTCACTAACATATGTAAAATTGTCCCCTCTATCGATTGGTGAAGACTAGAACGTTCTATCTTTTCTATTAGTCGAGTTATGAGTATTTTTTGTTTTGAAAAGTGGATTTTCGAAAATTTCATGACTCTATTTTAAGGCTAAATAATGATTTTATCACAAAACTGATTGTGCCAGTCGATTTTTCGACCCAAAAACCCCTCTTTACGAATTTTTAGCATTTTTTATAATTTTTTTGTTGAAAATTTAGAACAAAGGGGGTAGCTATGGAAATATTTTGCGATACAAATTGATTTTTTCTAACTCCCTTAATCCTTGGTAATATGGACTTAAAATTCACTTAAATATGTAAAATTGTCCCCTCTATCGATTGGTGAAGACTAGAACGTTCTATCTTTTCTATTAGACGAGTTATGAGTATTTTTTGTTTTGAAAAGTGGATTTTCGAAAATTTCATGACTCTATTTTAAGGCTAAATAATTATTTTATCTCAAAACTGATTGTGCCAGTCGATTTTTCGGCACAAAAAACCCCTCTTTACGAATTTTTAGCATTTTTTATAATTTTTTTGTCGAAAATTTAGAACAAAGGGGGTAGCTATGGAAATATTTTGCGATACAAATTGATTTTTTCTAACTCCCTTAATCCTCGGAAATATGGACCCAAAATTCACTAACATATGTAAAATTGTCCCCTCTATCGATTGGTGAAGACTAGAACGTTCTATCTTTCCTATTAGTCGAGTTATAAGTATTTTTTGTTTTGAAAAGTGGATTTTCGAAAATTTCATGACTCTATTTTAAGGCGAAATAATGATTTTATCACAAAACTGATTGTGCCAGTTGATTTTTCGACCCAAAAAACCCATCTTTACGAATTTTTAGCATTTTTTATAATTTTTTTGTCGAAAATTTAGAACAAAGGGGGTAGCTATGGAAATATTTTGCGATACAAATTGATTTTTTCTAACTCCCTTAATCCTCGGAAATATGGACCCAAAATTCACTAACATATGTAAAATTGTCCCCTCTATCGATTGGTGAAGACTAGAACGTTCTATCTTTTCTATTAGTCGAGTTATGAGTATTTTTTGTTTTGAAAAGTGGATTTTCGAAAATTTCATGACTCTATTTTAAGGCTAAATAATTATTTTATCTCAAAACTGATTGTGCCAGTCGATTTTTCGGCACAAAAAACCCCTCTTTACGAATTTTTAGCATTTTTTATAATTTTTTTGTCGAAAATTTAGAACAAAGGGGGTAGCTATGGAAATATTTTGCGATACAAATTGATTTTTTCTAACTCCCTTAATCCTCGGAAATATGGACCCAAAATTCATTAACATATGTAAAATTGTCCCCTCTATCGATTGGTGAAGACTAGAACGTTCTATCTTTCCTATTAGTCGAGTTATGAGTATTTTTTGTTTTGAAAAGTGGATTTTCGAAAATTTCATGACTCTATTTTAAGGCGAAATAATGATTTTATCACAAAACTGATTGTGCCAGTTGATTTTTCGACCCAAAAAACCCATCTTTACGAATTTTTAGCATTTTTTATAATTTTTTTGTCGAAAATTTAGAACAAAGGGGGTAGCTATGGAAATATTTTGCGATACAAATTGATTTTTTCTAACTCCCTTAATCCTCGGAAATATGGACCCAAAATTCACTAACATATGTAAAATTGTCCCCTCTATCGATTGGTGAAGACTAGAACGTTCTATCTTTCCTATTAGTCGAGTTATGAGTATTTTTTGTTTTGAAAAGTGGATTTTCGAAAATTTCATGACTCTATTTTAAGGCTAAATAATGATTTTATCACAAAACTGATTGTGCCAGTCGATTTTTCGGCACAAAAAACCCCTCTTTACGAATTTTTAGCATTTTTTATAATTTTTTTGTCGAAAATTTAGAACAAAGGGGGTAGCTATGGAAATATTTTGCGATACAAATTGATTTTTTCTAACTCCCTTAATCCTCGGAAATATGGACCCAAAATTCACTAACATATGTAAAATTGTCCCCTCTATCGATTGGTGAAGACTAGAACGTTCTATCTTTCCTATTAGTCGAGTTATAAGTATTTTTTGTTTTGAAAAGTGGATTTTCGAAAATTTCATGACTCTATTTTAAGGCGAAATAATGATTTTATCACAAAACTGATTGTGCCAGTTGATTTTTCGACCCAAAAAACCCATCTTTACGAATTTTTAGCATTTTTTATAATTTTTTTGTCGAAAATTTAGAACAAAGGGGGTAGCTATGGAAATATTTTGCGATACAAATTGATTTTTTCTAACTCCCTTAATCCTCGGAAATATGGACCCAAAATTCACTAACATATGTAAAATTGTCCCCTCTATCGATTGGTGAAGACTAGAACGTTCTATCTTTTCTATTAGTTGAGTTATGAGTATTTTTTGTTTTGAAAAGTGGATTTTCGAAAATTTCATGACTATATTTTAAGGCGAAATAATGATTTTATCACAAAACTGATTGTGCCAGTCGATTTTTCGGCCCAAAAAAAACCTTTTTACGAATTTTTAGCATTTTTTATAATTTTTTTGTCGAAAATTTAGAACAAAGGTGGTAGCTATGGAAATATTTTGCGATACAAATTGATTTTTTCTAACTCCCTTAATCCTCGGAAATATGGACCCAAAATTCTGTAACATATGTAAACTTGTCCCCTCTATCGATTGGTGAAGACTAGAACATTCTATCTTTCCTATTAGTCGAGTTATGAGTATTTTTTGTTTTGAAAAGTGGATTTTCGAAAATTTCATGACTCTATTTTAAGGCGAAATAATGATTTTATCACAAAACTGATTGTGCCAGTTGATTTTTCGACCCAAAAAACCCATCTTTACGAATTTTTAGCATTTTTTATAATTTTTTTGTCGAAAATTTAGAACAAAGGGGGTAGCTATGGAAATATTTTGCGATACAAATTGATTTTTTCTAACTCCCTTAATCCTCGGAAATATGGACCCAAAATTCACTAACATATGTAAAATTGTCCCCTCTATCGATTGGTGAAGACTAGAACGTTCTATCTTTCCTATTAGTCGAGTTATGAGTATTTTTTGTTTTGAAAAGTGGATTTTCGAAAATTTCATGACTCTATTTTAAGGCTAAATAATTATTTTATCTCAAAACTGATTGTGCCAGTCGATTTTTCGGCACAAAAAACCCCTCTTTACGAATTTTTAGCATTTTTTATAATTTTTTTGTCGAAAATTTAGAACAAAGGGGGTAGCTATGGAAATATTTTGCGATACAAATTGATTTTTTCTAACTCCCTTAATCCTCGGAAATATGGACCCAAAATTCACTAACATATGTAAAATTGTCCCCTCTATCGATTGGTGAAGACTAGAACGTTCTATCTTTCCTATTAGTCGAGTTATAAGTATTTTTTGTTTTGAAAAGTGGATTTTCGAAAATTTCATGACTCTATTTTAAGGCGAAATAATGATTTTATCACAAAACTGATTGTGCCAGTTGATTTTTCGACCCAAAAAACCCATCTTTACGAATTTTTAGCATTTTTTATAATTTTTTTGTCGAAAATTTAGAACAAAGGGGGTAGCTATGGAAATATTTTGCGATACAAATTGATTTTTTCTAACTCCCTTAATCCTCGGAAATATGGACCCAAAATTCACTAACATATGTAAAATTGTCCCCTCTATCGATTGGTGAAGACTAGAACGTTCTATCTTTTCTATTAGTCGAGTTATGAGTATTTTTTGTTTTGAAAAGTGGATTTTCGAAAATTTCATGACTATATTTTAAGGCGAAATAATGATTTTATCACAAAACTGATTGTGCCAGTCGATTTTTCGGCCCAAAAAAAACCTTTTTACGAATTTTTAGCATTTTTTATAATTTTTTTGTCGAAAATTTAGAACAAAGGTGGTAGCTATGGAAATATTTTGCGATACAAATTGATTTTTTCTAACTCCCTTAATCCTCGGAAATATGGACCCAAAATTCTGTAACATATGTAAACTTGTCCCCTCTATCGATTGGTGAAGACTAGAACATTCTATCTTTCCTATTAGTCGAGTTATGAGTATTTTTTGTTTTGAAAAGTGGATTTTCGAAAATTTCATGACTCTATTTTAAGGCTAAATAATTATTTTATCACAAAACTGATTGTGCCAGTCGATTTTTCGGCCCAAAAAACCCCTCTTTACGAATTTTTAGCATTTTTTATAATTTTTTTGTCGAAAATTTAGAACAAAGGGGGTAGCTATGGAAATATTTTGCGATACAAATTGATTTTTTCTAACTCCCTTAATCCTCGGAAATATGGACCCAAAATTCACTAACATATGTAAAATTGTCCCCTCTATCGATTGGTGAAGACTAGAACGTTCTATCTTTCCTATTAGTCGAGTTATGAGTATTTTTTGTTTTGAAAAGTGGATTTTCGAAAATTTCATGACTCTATTTTAAGGCGAAATAATGATTTTATCACAAAACTGATTGTGCCAGTTGATTTTTCGACCCAAAAAACCCATCTTTACGAATTTTTAGCATTTTTTATAATTTTTTTGTCGAAAATTTAGAACAAAGGGGGTAGCTATGGAAATATTTTGCGATACAAATTGATTTTTTCTAACTCCCTTAATCCTCGGAAATATGGACCCAAAATTCACTAACATATGTAAAATTGTCCCCTCTATCGATTGGTGAAGACTAGAACGTTCTATCTTTCCTATTAGTCGAGTTATGAGTATTTTTTGTTTTGAAAAGTGGATTTTCGAAAATTTCATGACTCTATTTTAAGGCGAAATAATGATTTTATCACAAAACTGATTGTGCCAGTTGATTTTTCGACCCAAAAAACCCATCTTTACGAATTTTTAGCATTTTTTATAATTTTTTTGTCGAAAATTTAGAACAAAGGGGGTAGCTATGGAAATATTTTGCGATACAAATTGATTTTTTCTAACTCCCTTAATCCTCGGAAATATGGACCCAAAATTCACTAACATATGTAAAATTGTCCCCTCTATCGATTGGTGAAGACTAGAACGTTCTATCTTTTCTATTAGTCGAGTTATGAGTATTTTTTGTTTTGAAAAGTGGATTTTCGAAAATTTCATGACTCTATTTTAAGGCTAAATAATTATTTTATCTCAAAACTGATTGTGCCAGTCGATTTTTCGGCACAAAAAACCCCTCTTTACGAATTTTTAGCATTTTTTATAATTTTTTTGTCGAAAATTTAGAACAAAGGGGGTAGCTATGGAAATATTTTGCGATACAAATTGATTTTTTCTAACTCCCTTAATCCTCGGAAATATGGACCCAAAATTCATTAACATATGTAAAATTGTCCCCTCTATCGATTGGTGAAGACTAGAACGTTCTATCTTTCCTATTAGTCGAGTTATGAGTATTTTTTGTTTTGAAAAGTGGATTTTCGAAAATTTCATGACTCTATTTTAAGGCGAAATAATGATTTTATCACAAAACTGATTGTGCCAGTTGATTTTTCGACCCAAAAAACCCATCTTTACGAATTTTTAGCATTTTTTATAATTTTTTTGTCGAAAATTTAGAACAAAGGGGGTAGCTATGGAAATATTTTGCGATACAAATTGATTTTTTCTAACTCCCTTAATCCTCGGAAATATGGACCCAAAATTCACTAACATATGTAAAATTGTCCCCTCTATCGATTGGTGAAGACTAGAACGTTCTATCTTTCCTATTAGTCGAGTTATGAGTATTTTTTGTTTTGAAAAGTGGATTTTCGAAAATTTCATGACTCTATTTTAAGGCTAAATAATGATTTTATCACAAAACTGATTGTGCCAGTCGATTTTTCGGCCCAAAAAACCCCTCTTTACGAATTTTTAGCATTTTTTATAATTTTTTTGTCGAAAATTTAGAACAAAGGGGGTAGCTATGGAAATATTTTGCGATACAAATTGATTTTTTCTAACTCCCTTAATCCTCGGAAATATGGACCCAAAATTCACTAACATATGTAAAATTGTCCCCTCTATCGATTGGTGAAGACTAGAACGTTCTATCTTTCCTATTAGTCGAGTTATGAGTATTTTTTGTTTTGAAAAGTGGATTTTCGAAAATTTCATGACTCTATTTTAAGGCTAAATAATGATTTTATCACAAAACTGATTGTGCCAGTCGATTTTTCGGCCCAAAAAACCCCTCTTTACGAATTTTTAGCATTTTTTTATAATTTTTTTGTCGAAAATTTAGAACAAAGGGGGTAGCTATGGAAATATTTTGCGATACAAATTGATTTTTTCTAACTCCCTTAATCCTCGGAAATATGGACCCAAAATTCACTAACATATGTAAAATTGTCCCCTCTATCGATTGGTGAAGACTAGAACGTTCTATCTTTTCTATTAGTCGAGTTATGAGTATTTTTTGTTTTGAAAAGTGGATTTTCGAAAATTTCATGACTCTATTTTAAGGCTAAATAATGATTTTATCACAAAACTGATTGTGCCAGTCGATTTTTCGACCCAAAAAACCCCTCTTTACGAATTTTTAGCATTTTTTATAATTTTTTTGTTGAAAATTTGGAACAAAGGGGGTAGCTATGGAAATATTTTGCGATACAAATTGATTTTTTCTAACTCCCTTAATCCTTGGTAATATGGACTTAAAATTCACTTAAATATGTAAAATTGTCCCCTCTATCGATTGGTGAAGACTAGAACGTTCTATCTTTTCTATTAGTCGAGTTATGAGTATTTTTTGTTTTGAAAAGTGGATTTTCGAAAATTTCATGACTCTATTTTAAGGCTAAATAATTATTTTATCACAAAACTGATTGTGCCAGTCGATTTTTCGGCCCAAAAAACCCCTCTTTACGAATTTTTAGCATTTTTTATAATTTTTTTGTCGAAAATTTAGAACAAAGGGGGTAGCTATGGAAATATTTTGCGATACAAATTGATTTTTTCTAACTCCCTTAATCCTCGGAAATATGGACCCAAAATTCACTAACATATGTAAAATTGTCCCCTCTATCGATTGGTGAAGACTAGAACGTTCTATCTTTCCTATTAGTCGAGTTATGAGTATTTTTTGTTTTGAAAAGTGGATTTTCGAAAATTTCATGACTCTATTTTAAGGCGAAATAATGATTTTATCACAAAACTGATTGTGCCAGTTGATTTTTCGACCCAAAAAACCCATCTTTACGAATTTTTAGCATTTTTTATAATTTTTTTGTCGAAAATTTAGAACAAAGGGGGTAGCTATGGAAATATTTTGCGATACAAATTGATTTTTTCTAACTCCCTTAATCCTCGGAAATATGGACCCAAAATTCACTAACATATGTAAAATTGTCCCCTCTATCGATTGGTGAAGACTAGAACGTTCTATCTTTCCTATTAGTCGAGTTATGAGTATTTTTTGTTTTGAAAAGTGGATTTTCGAAATTTTCATGACTCTATTTTAAGGCTAAATAATGATTTTATCACAAAACTGATTGTGCCAGTCGATTTTTCGGCACAAAAAACCCCTCTTTACGAATTTTTAGCATTTTTTATAATTTTTTTGTCGAAAATTTAGAACAAAGGGGGTAGCTATGGAAATATTTTGCGATACAAATTGATTTTTTCTAACTCCCTTAATCCTCGGAAATATGGACCCAAAATTCACTAACATATGTAAAATTGTCCCCTCTATCGATTGGTGAAGACTAGAACGTTCTATCTTTCCTATTAGTCGAGTTATGAGTATTTTTTGTTTTGAAAAGTGGATTTTCGAAAATTTCATGACTCTATTTTAAGGCTAAATAATGATTTTATCACAAAACTGATTGTGCCAGTCGATTTTTCGGCCCAAAAAACCCCTCTTTACGAATTTTTAGCATTTTTTATAATTTTTTTGTCGAAAATTTAGAACAAAGGGGGTAGCTATGGAAATATTTTGCGATACAAATTGATTTTTTCTAACTCCCTTAATCCTCGGAAATATGGACCCAAAATTCACTAACATATGTAAAATTGTCCCCTCTATCGATTGGTGAAGACTAGAACGTTCTATCTTTTCTATTAGTCGAGTTATGAGTATTTTTTGTTTTGAAAAGTGGATTTTCGAAAATTTCATGACTCTATTTTAAGGCTAAATAATGATTTTATCACAAAACTGATTGTGCCAGTCGATTTTTCGACCCAAAAAACCCCTCTTTACGAATTTTTAGCATTTTTTATAATTTTTTTGTTGAAAATTTGGAACAAAGGGGGTAGCTATGGAAATATTTTGCGATACAAATTGATTTTTTCTAACTCCCTTAATCCTTGGTAATATGGACTTAAAATTCACTTAAATATGTAAAATTGTCCCCTCTATCGATTGGTGAAGACTAGAACGTTCTATCTTTTCTATTAGTCGAGTTATGAGTATTTTTTGTTTTGAAAAGTGGATTTTCGAAAATTTCATGACTCTATTTTAAGGCTAAATAATTATTTTATCACAAAACTGATTGTGCCAGTCGATTTTTCGGCCCAAAAAACCCCTCTTTACGAATTTTTAGCATTTTTTATAATTTTTTTGTCGAAAATTTAGAACAAAGGGGGTAGCTATGGAAATATTTTGCGATACAAATTGATTTTTTCTAACTCCCTTAATCCTCGGAAATATGGACCCAAAATTCACTAACATATGTAAAATTGTCCCCTCTATCGATTGGTGAAGACTAGAACGTTCTATCTTTCCTATTAGTCGAGTTATGAGTTTTTGTTTTGAAAAGTGGATTTTCGAAAATTTCATGACTCTATTTTAAGGCTAAATAATGATTTTATCACAAAACTGATTGTGCCAGTCGATTTTTCGACCCAAAAAACCCCTCTTTACGAATTTTTAGCATTTTTTATAATTTTTTTGTCGAAAATTTAGAACAAAGGGGGTAGCTATGGAAATATTTTGCGATACAAATTGATTTTTTCTAACTCCCTTAATCTTCGGAAATATGGACCCAAAATTCACTAACATATGTAAAATTGTCCCCTCTATCGATTGGTGAAGACTAGAACATTCTATCTTTCCTATTAGTCGAGTTATGAGTATTTTTTGTTTTGAAAAGTGGATTTTCGAAAATTTCATGACTATATTTTAAGGCTAAATAATGATTTTATCACAAAACTGATTGTGCCAGTCGATTTTTCGGCCCAAAAAAACCCTTTTTACGAATTTTTAGCATTTTTTATAATTTTTTTGTCGAAAATTTAGAACAAAGGTGGTAGCTATGGAAACATTTTGCGATACAAATTGATTTTTTTTAACTCCCTTAATCCTTGGTAATATGGACTTAAAATTCACTTACATATGTAAAATTGTCCCCTCTATCGATTGGTGAAGACTAGAACGTTCTATCTTTCCTATTAGTCGAGTTATGAGTATTTTTTGTTTTGAAAAGTGGATTTTCGAAAATTTCATGACTCTATTTTAAGGCTAAATAATGATTTTATCACAAAACTGATTGTGCCAGTCGATTTTTCGACCCAAAAAACCCCTCTTTACGAATTTTTAGCATTTTTTATAATTTTTTTGTCGAAAATTTAGAACAAAGGGGGTAGCTATGGAAATATTTTGCGATACAAATTGATTTTTTCTAACTCCCTTAATCCTCGGAAATATGGACCCAAAATTCACTAACATATGTAAAATTGTCCCCTCTATCGATTGGTGAAGACTAGAACGTTCTATCTTTTCTATTAGTCGAGTTATGAGTATTTTTTGTTTTGAAAAGTGGATTTTCGAAAATTTCATGACTCTATTTTAAGGCTAAATAATGATTTTATCACAAAACTGATTGTGCCAGTAAATTTTTCGACCCAAAAAACCCCTCTTTACGAATTTTTAGCATTTTTTATAATTTTTTTGTCGAAAATTTAGAACAAAGGGGGTAGCTATGGAAATATTTTGCGATACAAATTGATTTTTTCTAACTCCCTTAATCCTTGGTAATATGGACTTAAAATTCACTAAAATATGTAAAATTGTCCCCTCTATCGATTGGTGAAGACTAGAACGTTCTATCTTTCCTATTAGTCGAGTTATGAGTATTTTTTGTTTTGAAAAGTGGATTTTCGAAAATTTCATGACTCTATTTTAAGGCGAAATAATGATTTTATCACAAAACTGATTGTGCCAGTTGATTTTTCGACCCAAAAAACCCATCTTTACGAATTTTTAGCATTTTTTATAATTTTTTTGTCGAAAATTTAGAACAAAGGGGGTAGCTATGGAAATATTTTGCGATACAAATTGATTCTTTCTAACTCCCTTAATCCTCGGAAATATGGACCCAAAATTCACTAATATATGTAAAATTGTCCCCTCTATCGATTGGTGAAGACTAGAACGTTCTATCTTTTCTATTAGTCGAGTTATGAGTATTTTTTGTTTTGAAAAGTGGATTTTCGAAAATTTCATGACTCTATTTTAAGGCTAAATAATGATTTTATCACAAAACTGATTGTGCCAGTCGATTTTTCGACCCAAAAAACCCCTCTTTACGAATTTTTAGCATTTTTTATAATTTTTTTGTCGAAAATTTAGAACAAAGGGGGTAGCTATGGAAATATTTTGCAATACAAATTGATTTTTTCTAACTCCCTTAATCCTTTGGTAATATGGACTTAAAATTCACTAAAATATGTAAAATTGTCCCCTCTCTCGATTGGTGAAGACTAGAACGTTCTATCTTTTCTATTAGTCGAGTTATGAGTATTTTTTGTTTTGAAAAGTGGATTTTCGAAAATTTCATGACTCTATTTTAAGGCTAAATAATGATTTTATCACAAAACTGATTGTGCCAGTCGATTTTTCGACCCAAAAAACCCCTCTTTACGAATTTTTAGCCTTTTTTATAATTTTTTTGTCGAAAATTTAGAACAAAGGGGGTAGCTATGGAAATATTTTGCGATACAAATTGATTTTTTCTAACTCCCTTAATCCTTGGTAATATGGACTTAAAATTCACTAAAATATGTAAAATTGTCCCCTCTATCGATTGGTGAAGACTAGAACGTTCTATCTTTTCTATTAGTCGAGTTATGAGTATTTTTTGTTTTGAAAAGTGGATTTTCGAAAATTTCATGACTCTATTTTAAGGCTAAATAATGATTTTATCACAAAACTGATTGTGCCAGTCGATTTTTCGACCCAAAAAACCCCTCTTTACGAATTTTTAGCATTTTTTATAATTTTTTTGTCGAAAATTTAGAACAAAGGGGGTAGCTATGGAAATATTTTGCGATACAAATTGATTTTTTCTAACTCCCTTAATCCTCGGAAATATGGACCCAAAATTCACTAACATATGTAAAATTGTCCCCTCTATCGATTGGTGAAGACTAGAACGTTCTATCTTTTCTATTAGTCGAGTTATGAGTATTTTTTGTTTTGAAAAGTGGATTTTCGAAAATTTCATGACTCTATTTTAAGGCTAAATAATGATTTTATCACAAAACTGATTGTGCCAGTCGATTTTTCGACCCAAAAAACCCCTCTTTACGAATTTTTAGCATTTTTTATAATTTTTTTGTCGAAAATTTAGAACAAAGGGGGTAGCTATGGAAATATTTTGCGATACAAATTGATTTTTTCTAACTCCCTTAATCCTCGGAAATATGGACCCAAAATTCACTAACATATGTAAAATTGTCCCCTCTATCGATTGGTGAAGACTAGAACATTCTATCTTTCCTATTAGTCGAGTTATGAGTATTTTTTGTTTTGAAAAGTGGATTTTCGAAAATTTCATGACTATATTTTAAGGCTAAATAATGATTTTATCACAAAACTGATTGTGCCAGTCGATTTTTTGGCCCAAAAAACCCCTCTTTACGGACTTTTAGCATTTTTTATAATTTTTTTGTCGAAAATTTAGAACAAAGGGGGTAGCTATGGAAATATTTTGCGATACAAATTGATTTTTTCTAACTCCCTTAATCTTCGGAAATATGGACCCAAAATTCACTAACATATGTAAAATTGTCCCCTCTATCGATTGGTGAAGACTAGAACATTCTATCTTTCCTATTAGTCGAGTTATGAGTATTTTTTGTTTTGAAAAGTGGATTTTCGAAAATTTCATGACTATATTTTAAGGCTAAATAATGATTTTATCACAAAACTGATTGTGCCAGTCGATTTTTCGGCCCAAAAAAACCCTTTTTACGAATTTTTAGCATTTTTTATAATTTTTTTGTCGAAAATTTAGAACAAAGGTGGTAGCTATGGAAACATTTTGCGATACAAATTGATTTTTTTTAACTCCCTTAATCCTTGGTAATATGGACTTAAAATTCACTTACATATGTAAAATTGTCCCCTCTATCGATTGGTGAAGACTAGAACGTTCTATCTTTCCTATTAGTCGAGTTATGAGTATTTTTTGTTTTGAAAAGTGGATTTTCGAAAATTTCATGACTCTATTTTAAGGCTAAATAATGATTTTATCACAAAACTGATTGTGCCAGTCGATTTTTCGACCCAAAAAACCCCTCTTTACGAATTTTTAGCATTTTTTATAATTTTTTTGTCGAAAATTTAGAACAAAGGGGGTAGCTATGGAAATATTTTGCGATACAAATTGATTTTTTCTAACTCCCTTAATCCTCGGAAATATGGACCCAAAATTCACTAACATATGTAAAATTGTCCCCTCTATCGATTGGTGAAGACTAGAACGTTCTATCTTTTCTATTAGTCGAGTTATGAGTATTTTTTGTTTTGAAAAGTGGATTTTCGAAAATTTCATGACTCTATTTTAAGGCCAAATAATGATTGTATCCCAAAACTGATTGTGCCAGTCGATTTTTCGACCCAAAAAACCCCTCTTTACGAATTTTTAGCATTTTTTATAATTTTTTTGTCGAAAATTTAGAACAAAGGGGGTAGCTATGGAAATATTTTGCGATACAAATTGATTTTTTCTAACTCCCTTAATCCTTGGTAATATGGACTTAAAATTCACTAAAATATGTAAAATTGTCCCCTCTATCGATTGGTGAAGACTAGAACGTTCTATCTTTCCTATTAGTCGAGTTATGAGTATTTTTTGTTTTGAAAAGTGGATTTTCGAAAATTTCATGACTATATTTTAAGGCGAAATAATGATTTTATCACAAAACTGATTGTGCCAGTCGATTTTTCGGCCCAAAAAAACCCTTTTCACGAATTTTTAGCATTTTTTATAATTTTTTTGTCGAAAATTTAGAACAAAGGTGGTAGCTATGGAAATATTTTGCGATACAAATTGATTTTTTTTAACTCCCTTAATCCTTGGTAATATGGACCCAAAATTCACTGACATATGTAAAATTGTCCCCTCTATCGATTGGTGAAGACTAGAACGTTCTATCTTTCCTATTAGTCGAGTTATGAGTATTTTTTGTTTTGAAAAGTGGATTTTCGAAAATTTCATGACTATATTTTAAGGCGAAATAATGATTTTATCACAAAACTGATTGTGCCAGTCGATTTTTCGGCCCAAAAAAACCCTTTTCACGAATTTTTAGCATTTTTTATAATTTTTTTGTCGAAAATTTAGAACAAAGGTGGTAGCTATGGAAATATTTTGCGATACAAATTGATTTTTTTTAACTCCCTTAATCCTTGGTAATATGGACTTAAAATTCACTTACATATGTAAAATTGTCCCCTCTATCGATTGGTGAAGACTAGAACGTTCTATCTTTCCTATTAGTCGAGTTATGAGTATTTTTTGTTTTGAAAAGTGGATTTTCGAAAATTTCATGACTATATTTTAAGGCGAAATAATGATTTTATCACAAAACTGATTGTGCCAGTCGATTTTTCGGCCCAAAAAAACCCTTTTCACGAATTTTTAGCATTTTTTATAATTTTTTTGTCGAAAATTTAGAACAAAGGTGGTAGCTATGGAAATATTTTGCGATACAAATTGATTTTTTTTAACTCCCTTAATCCTTGGTAATATGGACTTAAAATTCACTTACATATGTAAAATTGTCCCCTCTATCGATTGGTGAAGACTAGAACGTTCTATCTTTCCTATTAGTCGAGTTATGAGTATTTTTTGTTTTGAAAAGTGGATTTTCGAAAATTTCATAACTTTATTTTAAGGCTAAATAATGATTTTATCACAAAACTGATTGTGCCAGTCGATTTTTCGACCCAAAAAACCCCTCTTTACGAATTTTTAGCATTTTTTATAATTTTTTTGTCGAAAATTTAGAACAAAGGGGGTAGCTATGGAAATATTTTGCGATACAAATTGATTTTTTCTAACTCCCTTAATCCTCGGAAATATGGACCCAAAATTCACTGACATGTAAAATTGTCCCCTCTATCGATTGGTGAAGACTAGAACATTCTATCTTTCCTATTAGTCGAGTTATGAGTATTTTTTGTTTTGAAAAGTGGATTTTCGAAAATTTCATGACTATATTTTAAGGCTAAATAATGATTTTATCACAAAACTGATTGTGCCAGTCGATTTTTTGGCCCAAAAAACCCCTCTTTACGGACTTTTAGCATTTTTTATAATTTTTTTGTCGAAAATTTAGAACAAAGGGGGTAGCTATGGAAATATTTTGCGATACAAATTGATTTTTCCTAACTCCCTTAATCCTCGGAAATGTGGACCCAAAATTCACTAACATATGTAAAATTGTCCCCTCTATCGATTGGTGAAGACTAGAACGTTCTATCTTTTCTATTAGTAGAGTTATGAGTATTTTTTGTTTTGAAAAGTGGATTTTCGAAAATTTCATGACTCTATTTTAAGGCTAAATAATGATTTTATCACAAAACTGATTGTGCCAGTCGATTTTTCGACCCAAAAAACCCCTCTTTACGAATTTTTAGCATTTTTTATAATTTTTTTGTCGAAAATTTAGAACAAAGGGGGTAGCTATGGAAATATTTTGCGATACAAATTGATTTTTTCTAACTCCCTTAATCCTCGGAAATATGGACCCAAAATTCACTAACATATGTAAAATTGTCCCCTCTATCGATTGGTGAAGACTAGAACATTCTATCTTTCCTATTAGTCGAGTTATGAGTATTTTTTGTTTTGAAAAGTGGATTTTCGAAAATTTCATGACTCTATTTTAAGGCTAAATAATGATTTTATCACAAAACTGATTGTGCCAGTCGATTTTTCGACCCAAAAAACCCCTCTTTACGAATTTTTAGCATTTTTTATAATTTTTTTGTCGAAAATTTAGAACAAAGGGGGTAGCTATGGAAATATTTTGCGATACAAATTGATTTTTTCTAACTCCCTTAATCTTCGGAAATATGGACCCAAAATTCACTAACATATGTAAAATTGTCCCCTCTATCGATTGGTGAAGACTAGAACATTCTATCTTTCCTATTAGTCGAGTTATGAGTATTTTTTGTTTTGAAAAGTGGATTTTCGAAAATTTCATGACTATATTTTAAGGCTAAATAATGATTTTATCACAAAACTGATTGTGCCAGTCGATTTTTCGGCCCAAAAAAACCCTTTTTACGAATTTTTAGCATTTTTTATAATTTTTTTGTCGAAAATTTAGAACAAAGGTGGTAGCTATGGAAACATTTTGCGATACAAATTGATTTTTTTTAACTCCCTTAATCCTTGGTAATATGGACTTAAAATTCACTTACATATGTAAAATTGTCCCCTCTATCGATTGGTGAAGACTAGAACGTTCTATCTTTCCTATTAGTCGAGTTATGAGTATTTTTTGTTTTGAAAAGTGGATTTTCGAAAATTTCATGACTCTATTTTAAGGCTAAATAATGATTTTATCACAAAACTGATTGTGCCAGTCGATTTTTCGACCCAAAAAACCCCTCTTTACGAATTTTTAGCATTTTTTATAATTTTTTTGTCGAAAATTTAGAACAAAGGGGGTAGCTATGGAAATATTTTGCGATACAAATTGATTTTTTCTAACTCCCTTAATCCTCGGAAATATGGACCCAAAATTCACTAACATATGTAAAATTGTCCCCTCTATCGATTGGTGAAGACTAGAACGTTCTATCTTTTCTATTAGTCGAGTTATGAGTATTTTTTGTTTTGAAAAGTGGATTTTCGAAAATTTCATGACTCTATTTTAAGGCTAAATAATGATTTTATCACAAAACTGATTGTGCCAGTAAATTTTTCGACCCAAAAAACCCCTCTTTACGAATTTTTAGCATTTTTTATAATTTTTTTGTCGAAAATTTAGAACAAAGGGGGTAGCTATGGAAATATTTTGCGATACAAATTGATTTTTTCTAACTCCCTTAATCCTTGGTAATATGGACTTAAAATTCACTAAAATATGTAAAATTGTCCCCTCTATCGATTGGTGAAGACTAGAACGTTCTATCTTTCCTATTAGTCGAGTTATGAGTATTTTTTGTTTTGAAAAGTGGATTTTCGAAAATTTCATGACTCTATTTTAAGGCGAAATAATGATTTTATCACAAAACTGATTGTGCCAGTTGATTTTTCGACCCAAAAAACCCATCTTTACGAATTTTTAGCATTTTTTATAATTTTTTTGTCGAAAATTTAGAACAAAGGGGGTAGCTATGGAAATATTTTGCGATACAAATTGATTCTTTCTAACTCCCTTAATCCTCGGAAATATGGACCCAAAATTCACTAATATATGTAAAATTGTCCCCTCTATCGATTGGTGAAGACTAGAACGTTCTATCTTTTCTATTAGTCGAGTTATGAGTATTTTTTGTTTTGAAAAGTGGATTTTCGAAAATTTCATGACTCTATTTTAAGGCTAAATAATGATTTTATCACAAAACTGATTGTGCCAGTTGATTTTTCGACCCAAAAAACCCATCTTTACGAATTTTTAGCATTTTTTATAATTTTTTTGTCGAAAATTTAGAACAAAGGGGGTAGCTATGGAAATATTTTGCAATACAAATTGATTTTTTCTAACTCCCTTAATCCTTTGGTAATATGGACTTAAAATTCACTAAAATATGTAAAATTGTCCCCTCTCTCGATTGGTGAAGACTAGAACGTTCTATCATTTCTATTAGTCGAGTTATGAGTATTTTTTGTTTTGAAAAGTGGATTTTCGAAAATTTCATGACTCTATTTTAAGGCTAAATAATGATTTTATCACAAAACTGATTGTGCCAGTCGATTTTTCGACCCAAAAAACCCCTCTTTACGAATTTTTAGCCTTTTTTATAATTTTTTTGTCGAAAATTTAGAACAAAGGGGGTAGCTATGGAAATATTTTGCGATACAAATTGATTTTTTCTAACTCCCTTAATCCTTGGTAATATGGACTTAAAATTCACTAAAATATGTAAAATTGTCCCCTCTATCGATTGGTGAAGACTAGAACGTTCTATCTTTTCTATTAGTCGAGTTATGAGTATTTTTTGTTTTGAAAAGTGGATTTTCGAAAATTTCATGACTCTATTTTAAGGCTAAATAATGATTTTATCACAAAACTGATTGTGCCAGTCGATTTTTCGACCCAAAAAACCCCTCTTTACGAATTTTTAGCATTTTTTATAATTTTTTTGTCGAAAATTTAGAACAAAGGGGGTAGCTATGGAAATATTTTGCGATACAAATTGATTTTTTCTAACTCCCTTAATCCTCGGAAATATGGACCCAAAATTCACTAACATATGTAAAATTGTCCCCTCTATCGATTGGTGAAGACTAGAACGTTCTATCTTTTCTATTAGTCGAGTTATGAGTATTTTTTGTTTTGAAAAGTGGATTTTCGAAAATTTCATGACTCTATTTTAAGGCTAAATAATGATTTTATCACAAAACTGATTGTGCCAGTCGATTTTTCGACCCAAAAAACCCCTCTTTACGAATTTTTAGCATTTTTTATAATTTTTTTGTCGAAAATTTAGAACAAAGGGGGTAGCTATGGAAATATTTTGCGATACAAATTGATTTTTTCTAACTCCCTTAATCCTCGGAAATATGGACCCAAAATTCACTAACATATGTAAAATTGTCCCCTCTATCGATTGGTGAAGACTAGAACATTCTATCTTTCCTATTAGTCGAGTTATGAGTATTTTTTGTTTTGAAAAGTGGATTTTCGAAAATTTCATGACTATATTTTAAGGCTAAATAATGATTTTATCACAAAACTGATTGTGCCAGTCGATTTTTTGGCCCAAAAAACCCCTCTTTACGGACTTTTAGCATTTTTTATAATTTTTTTGTCGAAAATTTAGAACAAAGGGGGTAGCTATGGAAATATTTTGCGATACAAATTGATTTATTCTAACTCCCTTAATCCTCGGAAATATGGACCCAAAATTCACTAACATATGTAAAATTGTCCCCTCTATCGATTGGTGAAGACTAGAACGTTCTATCTTTTCTATTAGTAGAGTTATGAGTATTTTTTGTTTTGAAAAGTGGATTTTCGAAAATTTCATGACTCTATTTTAAGGCTAAATAAAGATTTTATCACAAAACTGATTGTGCCAGTCGATTTTTCGACCCAAAAAACCCCTCTTTACGAATTTTTAGCATTTTTTATAATTTTTTTGTCGAAAATTTAGAACAAAGGGGGTAGCTATGGAAATATTTTGCGATACAAATTGATTTTTTCTAACTCCCTTAATCTTCGGAAATATGGACCCAAAATTCACTAACATATGTAAAATTGTCCCCTCTATCGATTGGTGAAGACTAGAACATTCTATCTTTCCTATTAGTCGAGTTATGAGTATTTTTTGTTTTGAAAAGTGGATTTTCGAAAATTTCATGACTATATTTTAAGGCTAAATAATGATTTTATCACAAAACTGATTGTGCCAGTCGATTTTTCGGCCCAAAAAAACCCTTTTTACGAATTTTTAGCATTTTTTATAATTTTTTTGTCGAAAATTTAGAACAAAGGTGGTAGCTATGGAAACATTTTGCGATACAAATTGATTTTTTTTAACTCCCTTAATCCTTGGTAATATGGACTTAAAATTCACTTACATATGTAAAATTGTCCCCTCTATCGATTGGTGAAGACTAGAACGTTCTATCTTTCCTATTAGTCGAGTTATGAGTATTTTTTGTTTTGAAAAGTGGATTTTCGAAAATTTCATGACTCTATTTTAAGGCTAAATAATGATTTTATCACAAAACTGATTGTGCCAGTCGATTTTTGGACCCAAAAAACCCCTCTTTACGAATTTTTAGCATTTTTTATAATTTTTTTGTCGAAAATTTAGAACAAAGGGGGTAGCTATGGAAATATTTTGCGATACAAATTGATTTTTTCTAACTCCCTTAATCCTCGGAAATATGGACCCAAAATTCACTAACATATGTAAAATTGTCCCCTCTATCGATTGGTGAAGACTAGAACGTTCTATCTTTTCTATTAGTCGAGTTATGAGTATTTTTTGTTTTGAAAAGTGGATTTTCGAAAATTTCATGACTCTATTTTAAGGCTAAATAATGATTTTATCACAAAACTGATTGTGCCAGTCGATTTTTCGACCCAAAAAACCCCTCTTTACGAATTTTTAGCATTTTTTATAATTTTTTTGTCGAAAATTTAGAACAAAGGGGGTAGCTATGGAAATATTTTGCGATACAAATTGATTTTTTCGAACTCCCTTAATCCTTGGTAATATGGACTTAAAATTCACTAAAATATGTAAAATTGTCCCCTCTATCGATTGGTGAAGACTAGAACGTTCTATCTTTCCTATTAGTCGAGTTATGAGTATTTTTTGTTTTGAAAAGTGGATTTTCGAAAATTTCATGACTCTATTTTAAGGCGAAATAATGATTTTATCACAAAACTGATTGTGCCAGTTGATTTTTCGACCCAAAAAACCCATCTTTACGAATTTTTAGCATTTTTTATAATTTTTTTGTCGAAAATTTAGAACAAAGGGGGTAGCTATGGAAATATTTTGCGATACAAATTGATTCTTTCTAACTCCCTTAATCCTCGGAAATATGGACCCAAAATTCACTAATCTATGTAAAATTGTCCCCTCTATCGATTGGTGAAGACTAGAACGTTCTATCTTTTCTATTAGTCGAGTTATGAGTATTTTTTGTTTTGAAAAGTGGATTTTCGAAAATTTCATGACTCTATTTTAAGGCTAAATAATGATTTTATCACAAAACTGATTGTGCCAGTCGATTTTTCGACCCAAAAAACCCCTCTTTACGAATTTTTAGCATTTTTTATAATTTTTTTGTCGAAAATTTAGAACAAAGGGGGTAGCTATGGAAATATTTTGCGATACAAATTGATTTTTTCGAACTCCCTTAATCCTTGGTAATATGGACTTAAAATTCACTAAAATATGTAAAATTGTCCCCTCTATCGATTGGTGAAGACTAGAACGTTCTATCTTTCCTATTAGTCGAGTTATGAGTATTTTTTGTTTTGAAAAGTGGATTTTCGAAAATTTCATGACTCTATTTTAAGGCGAAATAATGATTTTATCACAAAACTGATTGTGCCAGTTGATTTTTCGACCCAAAAAACCCATCTTTACGAATTTTTAGCATTTTTTATAATTTTTTTGTCGAAAATTTAGAACAAAGGGGGTAGCTATGGAAATATTTTGCGATACAAATTGATTCTTTCTAACTCCCTTAATCCTCGGAAATATGGACCCAAAATTCACTAATCTATGTAAAATTGTCCCCTCTATCGATTGGTGAAGACTAGAACGTTCTATCTTTTCTATTAGTCGAGTTATGAGTATTTTTTGTTTTGAAAAGTGGATTTTCGAAAATTTCATGACTCTATTTTAAGGCTAAATAATGATTTTATCACAAAACTGATTGTGCCAGTCGATTTTTCGACCCAAAAAACCCCTCTTTACGAATTTTTAGCATTTTTTATAATTTTTTTGTCGAAAATTTAGAACAAAGGGGGTAGCTATGGAAATATTTTGCGATACAAATTGATTCTTTCTAACTCCCTTAATCCTCGGAAATATGGACCCAAAATTCACTAATCTATGTAAAATTGTCCCCTCTATCGATTGGTGAAGACTAGAACGTTCTATCTTTTCTATTAGTCGAGTTATGAGTATTTTTTGTTTTGAAAAGTGGATTTTCGAAAATTTCATGACTCTATTTTAAGGCTAAATAATGATTTTATCACAAAACTGATTGTGCCAGTCGATTTTTCGACCCAAAAAACCCCTCTTTACGAATTTTTAGCATTTTTTATAATTTTTTTGTCGAAAATTTAGAACAAAGGGGGTAGCTATGGAAATATTTTGCGATACAAATTGATTTTTTCTAACTCCCTTAATCCTTTGGTAATATGGACTTAAAATTCACTAAAATATGTAAAATTGTCCCCTCTCTCGATTGGTGAAGACTAGAACGTTCTATCATTTCTATTAGTCGAGTTATGAGTATTTTTTGTTTTGAAAAGTGGATTTTCGAAAATTTCATGACTCTATTTTAAGGCTAAATAATGATTTTATCACAAAACTGATTGTGCCAGTCGATTTTTCGACCCAAAAAACCCCTCTTTACGAATTTTTAGCATTTTTTATAATTTTTTTGTCGAAAATTTAGAACAAAGGGGGTAGCTATGGAAATATTTTGCGATACAAATTGATTTTTTCTAACTCCCTTAATCCTTGGTAATATGGACTTAAAATTCACTAAAATATGTAAAATTGTCCCCTCTATCGATTGGTGAAGACTAGAACGTTCTATCTTTCCTATTTGTCGAGTTATGAGTATTTTTTGTTTTGAAAAGTGGATTTTCGAAAATTTCATGACTCTATTTTAAGGCGAAATAATGATTTTATCACAAAACTGATTGTGCCAGTTGATTTTTCGACCCAAAAAACCCATCTTTACGAATTTTAGCATTTTTTATAATTTTTTTGTCGAAAATTTAGAACAAAGGGGGTAGCTATGGAAATATTTTGCGATACAAATTGATTTTTTCTAACTCCCTTAATCCTCGGAAATATGGACCCAAAATTCACTAACATATGTAAAATTGTCCCCTCTATCGATTGGTGAAGACTAGAACGTTCTATCTTTCCTATTTGTCGAGTT
This sequence comes from Lochmaea crataegi, assembly GCA_947563755.1. NCBI lineage: Eukaryota > Metazoa > Arthropoda > Insecta > Coleoptera > Chrysomelidae > Lochmaea > Lochmaea crataegi. The sequence continues at coordinate 7,377,731 of OX387433.1, read as the reverse complement.
ATGAGTATTTTTTGTTTTGAAAAGTGGATTTTCGAAAATTTCATGACTCTATTTTAAGGCTAAATAATGATTTGATCACAAAACTGATTGTGCCAGTCGATTTTTCGACCCAAAAAACCCCTCTTTACGAATTTTTAGCATTTTTTATAATTTTTTTGTCGAAAATTTAGAACAAAGGGGGTAGCTATGGAAATATTTTGCGATACAAATTGATTTTTTCTAACTCCCTTAATCCTTGGTAATATGGACTTAAAATTCACTAACATATGTCAAATTGTCCCCTCTATCGATTGGTGAAGACTAGAACGTTCTATCTTTCCTATTAGTCGAGTTATGAGTATTTTTTGTTTTGAAAAGTGGATTTTCGAAAACTTCATGACTCTATTTTAAGGCGAAATAATGATTTTATCACAAAACTGATTGTGCCAGTTGATTTTTCGGCCCAAAAAACCCCTCTTTACGAATTTTTAGCATTTTTTATAATTTATTTGTCGAAAATTTAGAACAAAGGGGAAAATGGAAATATTTTGCGATACAAATTGATTTTTTCTAACTCCCTTAATCCTTGGTAATATGGACTTAAAATTCACTAACATATGTAAAATTGTCCCCTCTATCGATTGGTGAAGACTAGAACGTTCTATCTTTCCTATTAGTCGAGTTATGAGTATTTTTTGTTTTGAAAAGTGGATTTTCGAAAATTTCATGACTATATTTTAAGGCTAAATAATGATTTTATCACAAAACTGATTGTGCCAGTCGATTTTTTGGCCCAAAAAACCCCTCTTTACGGACTTTTAGCATTTTTTATAATTTTTTTTGTCGAAAATTTAGAACAAAGGGGGTAGCTATGGAAATATTTTGCGATACAAATTGATTTTTTCTAACTCCCTTAATCCTCGGAAATATGGACCCAAAATTCACTAACATATGTAAAATTGTCCCCTCTATCGATTGGTGAAGACTAGAACATTCTATCTTTCCTATTAGTCGAGTTATGAGTATTTTTTGTTTTGAAAAGTGGATTTTCGAAAATTTCATGACTCTATTTGAAGGCTAAATAATGATTTTATCACAAAACTGATTGTGCCAGTCGATTTTTTGGCCCAAAAAACCCCTCTTTACGGACTTTTAGCATTTTTTATAATTTTTTTGTCGAAAATTTAGAACAAAGGGGGTAGCTATGGAAATATTTTGCGATACAAATTGATTTTTTCTAACTCCCTTAATCCTTGGTAATATGGACTTAAAATTCACTAACATTTGTAAAATTGTCCCCTCTATCGATTGGTGAAGACTAGAACGTTCTATCTTTCCTATTAGTCGAGTTATGAGTATTTTTTGTTTTGAAAAGTGGATTTTCGAAAATTTCATGACTCTATTTTAAGGCTAAATAATGATTTGATCACAAAACTGATTGTGCCAGTCGATTTTTCGACCCAAAAAACCCCTCTTTACGAATTTTTAGCATTTTTTATAATTTTTTTGTCGAAAATTTAGAACAAAGGGGGTAGCTATGGAAATATTTTGCGATACAAATTGATTTTTTCTAACTCCCTTAATCCTTGGTAATATGGACTTAAAATTCACTAAAATATGTAAAATTGTCCCCTCTATCGATTGGTGAAGACTAGAACGTTCTATCATTTTTATTAGTCGAGTTATGAGTATTTTTTGTTTTGAAAAGTGGATTTTCGAAAATTTCATGACTCTATTTTAAGGCGAAATAATGATTTTATCACAAAACTGATTGTGCCAGTTGATTTTTCGACCCAAAAAACCCATCTTTACGAATTTTTAGCATTTTTTATAATTTTTTTGTCGAAAATTTAGAACAAAGGGGGTAGCTATGGAAATATTTTGCGATACAAATTGATTTTTTCTAACTCCCTTAATCCTCGGAAATATGGACCCAAAATTCACTAACATATGTAAAATTGTCCCCTCTATCGATTGGTGAAGACTAGAACATTCTATCTTTCCTATTAGTCGAGTTATGAGTATTTTTTGTTTTGAAAAGTGGATTTTCGAAAATTTCATGACTCTATTTGAAGGCTAAATAATGATTTTATCACAAAACTGATTGTGCCAGTCGATTTTTCGACCCAAAAAACCCATCTTTACGAATTTTTAGCATTTTTTATAATTTTTTTGTCGAAAATTTAGAACAAAGGGGGTAGCTATGGAAATATTTTGCGATACAAATTGATTTTTTCTAACTCCCTTAATCCTTGGTAATATGGACTTAAAATTCACTAACATTTGTAAAATTGTCCCCTCTATCGATTGGTGAAGACTAGAACGTTCTATCTTTTCTATTAGTAGAGTTATGAGTATTTTTTGTTTTGAAAAGTGGATTTTCGAAAATTTCATGACTCTATTTTAAGGCTAAATAATGAGATTTTATCACAAAACTGATTGTGCCAGTCGTTTTTTTTTGGCCAAAAAAACCCCTCTTTATGAATTTTTGGCATTTTTTATTTTTTTTTGTCGAAAATTTAGAACAAAGGGGGTAAGCTATGGAAATATTTTGCGATACAAATTGATTTTTTCTAACTCCCTTATTCCTTGGTAATATGGACTTAAAATTCACTAACATATGTCAAATTGTCCCCTCTATCGATTGGTGAAGACTAGAACGTTCTATCTTTCCTATTAGTCGAGTTATGAGTATTTTTTGTTTTGAAAAGTGGATTTTCGAAAATTTCATGACTCTATTTTAAGGCTAAATAATTATTTTATCACAAAACTGATTGTGCCAGTCGTTTTTTTTTTGGCCAAAAAAACCCTTCTTTACGAATTTTTGGCATTTTTTATTTTTTTTTTGTCGAAAATTTAGAACAAAGGGGGTAAGCTATGGAAATATTTTGCGATACAAATTGATTTTTTCTAACTCCCTTAATCCTTGGTAATATGGACTTTAAATTCACTAACATATGTCAAATTGTCCCCTCTATCGATTGGTGAAGACTAGAACGTTCTATCTTCCCTATTTGTCGAGTTATGAGTATTTTTTGTTTTGAAAAGTGGATTTTCCAAAATTTGATGACTCTATTTTAAGGCGAAATAATGATTTTATCACAAAACTGATTGTGCCAGTCGATTTTTTGGCCCAAAAAACCCCTCTTTACGAATTTTTAGCATTTTTTATAATTTTTTTGTCGAAAATTTAGAACAAAGGGGAAAATGGAAATATTTTGCGATACAAATTGATTTTTTCTAACTCCCTTAATCCTTGGTAATATGGACTTAAAATTCACTAACATATGTCAAATTGTCCCCTCTATCGATTGGTGAAGACTAGAACGTTCTATCTTTCCTATTAGTCGAGTTATGAGTATTTTTTGTTTTGAAAAGTGGATTTTCGAAAATTTCATGACTCTATTTGAAGGCTAAATAATGATTTTATGACAAAACTGATTGTGCCAGTCGATTTTTCGGCCCAAAAAACCCCTTTTTACGAATTTTTAGTATTTTTTATAATTTTTTTGTCGAAAATTTAGAACAAAGGGGGTAGCTATGGAAATATTTTGCGATACAAATTGATTTTTTCTAACTCCCTTAATCCTTGGTAATATGGACTTAAAATTCACTAACATATGTCAAATTGTCCCCTCTATCGATTGGTGAAGACTAGAACGTTCTATCTTTCCTATTAGTCGAGTTATGAGTATTTTTTGTTTTGAAAAGTGGATTTTCGAAAATTTCATGACTCTATTTTAAGGCTAAATAATTATTTTATCACAAAACTGATTGTGCCAGTCGTTTTTTTTTTGGCCAAAAAAACCCTTCTTTACGAATTTTTGGCATTTTTTATTTTTTTTTTGTCGAAAATTCAGAACAAAGGGGGTAAGCTATGGAAATATTTTGCGATACAAATTGATTTTTTCTAACTCCCTTAATCCTTGGTAATATGGACTCAAAATTCACTAACATATGTCAAATTGTCCCCTCTATCGATTGGTGAAGACTAGAACGTTCTATCTTTCCTATTAGTCGAGTTATGAGTATTTTTTGTTTTGAAAAGTGGATTTTCGAAAATTTCATGACTTTATTTGAAGGCGAAATAATGATTTTATCACAAAACTGATTGTGCCAGTCGTTTTTTTTTTGGCCAAAAAAACCCCTCTTTACGAATTTTTGGCATTTTTTATTTTTTTTTGTCGAAAATTTAGAACAAAGGGGGTAAGCTATGGAAATATTTTGCGATACAAATTGATTTTTTCTAACTCCCTTATTCCTTGGTAATATGGACTTAAAATTCACTAACATATGTAAAATTGTCCCCTCTATCGATTGGTGAAGACTAGAACGTTCTATCTTTCCTATTTGTCAAGTTATGAGTATTTTTTGTTTTGAAAAGTGGATTTTCGAAAATTTCATGACTATATTTTAAAGCTAAATAATGATTTGATCACAAAACTGATTGTGCCAGTCGATTTTTCGACCCAAAAAACCCCTCTTTACGAATTTTTAGCATTTTTTATAATTTTTTTGTCGAAAATTTAGAACAAAGGGGGTTAGCTATGGAAATATTTTGCGATACAAATTGATTTTTTCTAACTCCCTTAATCCTTGGTAATATGGACTTAAAATTCACTTAAATATGTAAAATTGTCCCCTCTATCGATTGGTGAAGACTAGAACGTTCTATCTTTTCTATTAGTCGAGTTATGAGTATTTTTTGTTTTGAAAAGTGGATTTTCGAAAATTTCATGACTATATTTTAAGGCTAAATAATGATTTTATCACAAAACTGATTGTGCCAGTCGATTTTTTGGCCCAAAAAACCCCTCTTTACGGACTTTTAGCATTTTTTATAATTTTTTTGTCGAAAATTTAGAACAAAGGGGGTAGCTATGGAAATATTTTGCGATACAAATTGATTTTGTCTAACTCCCTTAATCCTCGGAAATATAGACCCAAAATTCACTAAAATATGTAAAATTGTCCCCTCTATCGATTGGTGGAGACTAGAACGTTCTATCTTTTCTATTAGTCGAGTTATGAGTATTTCTTGTTTTGAAAAGTGGATTTTCGAAAATTTCATGACTATATTTTAAGGCTAAATAATGATTTTATCACAAAACTGATTGTGCCAGTCGATTTTTCGACCCAAAAAACCCCTCTTTACGAATTTTTAGCATTTTTTATAATTTTTTTGTCGAAAATTTAGAACAAAGGGGGTAGCTATGGAAATATTTTGCGATACAAATTGATTTTTTCTAACTCCCTTAATCCTCGGAAATATGGACCCAAAATTCACTAACATATGTAAAATTGTCCCCTCTATCGATTGGTGAAGACTAGAACGTTCTATCTTTCCTATTTGTCGAGTTATGAGTATTTTTTGTTTTGAAAAGTGGATTTTCGAAAATTTCATGACTATATTTTAAGGCTAAATAATGATTTTATCCCAAAACTGATTGTGCCAGTCGATTTTTCGACCCAAAAAACCCCTCTTTACGAATTTTTAGCATTTTTTATAATTTTTTTGTCGAAAATTTAGAACAAAGGGGGTAGCTATGGAAATATTTTGCGATACAAATTGATTTTTTCTAACTCCCTTAATCCTTGGTAATATGGACTTAAAATTCACTAAAATATGTAAAATTGTCCCCTCTATCGATTGGTGAAGACTAGAACGTTCTATCTTTTCTATTAGTCGAGTTATGAGTATTTTTTGTTTTGAAAAGTGGATTTTCGAAAATTTCATGAATCTATTTTAAGGCTAAATAATGATTTTATCCCAAAACTGATTGTGCCAGTCGATTTTTCGACCCAAAAAACCCCTCTTTACGAATTTTTAGCATTTTTTATAATTTTTTTGTCGAAAATTTAGAACAAAGGAGGTAGCTATGGAAATATTTTGCGATACAAATTGATTTTTTTCTAACTCCCTTAATCCTTGGTAATATGGACTTAAAATTCACTAAAATATGTAAACTTGTCCCCTCTATCGATTGGTGAAGACTAGAACGTTCTATCTTTCCTATTAGTCGAGTTATGAGTATTTTTTGTTTTGAAAAGTGGATTTTCGAAAATTTCATGACTATATTTTAAGGCGAAATAATGATTTTATCACAAAACTGATTGTGCCAGTTGATTTTTCGACCCAAAAAACCCATCTTTACGAATTTTTAGCATTTTTTATAATTTTTTTGTCGAAAATTTAGAACAAAGATGGTAGCTATGGAAATATTTTGCGATACAAATTGATTTTTTTTATCTCCCTTAATCCTTGGTAATATGGACTTAAAATTCACTTACATATGTAAAATTGTCCCCTCTATCGATTGGTGAAGACTAGAACGTTCTATCTTTCCTATTAGTCGAGTTATGAGTATTTTTTGTTTTGAAAAGTGGATTTTCGAAAATTTCATGACTCTATTTTAAGGCTAAATAATGATTTTATCACAAAACTGATTGTGCCAGTCGATTTTTCGACCCAAAAAACCCCTCTTTACGAATTTTTAGCATTTTTTATAATTTTTTTGTCGAAAATTTAGAACAAAGGGGGTAGCTATGGAAATATTTTGCGATACAAATTGATTTTTTCTAACTCCCTTAGTCCTCGGAAATATGGACCCAAATCCACTAACATATGTAAAATTGTCCCCTCTATCGATTGGTGAAGACTAGAACGTTCTATCTTTCCTATTAGTCGAGTTATGAGTATTTTTTGTTTTGAAAAGTGGATTTTCGAAAATTTCATGACTATATTTTAAGGCTAAATAATGATTTTATCACAAAACTGATTGTGCCAGTCGATTTTTCGACCCAAAAAACCCCTCTGTACGAATTTTTAGAATTTTTTATAATTTTTTTGTCGAAAATTTAGAACAAAGGGGGTAGCTATGGAAATATTTTGCGATACAAATTGATTTTTTCTAACTCCCTTAATCCTCGGAAATATGGACCCAAAATTCACTAAAATATGTAAAATTGTCCCTCTATCGATTGGTGAAGACTAGAACGTTCTATCTTTTCTATTAGTCGAGTTATGAGTATTTCTTGTTTTGAAAAGTGGATTTTCGAAAACTTCATGACTCTATTTTAAGGCGAAATAATGATTTTATCACAAAACTGATTGTGCCAGTCGATTTTTCGGCCCAAAAAACCCCTTTTACTAATTTTTAGCATTTTTTATAATTTTTTTGTCGAAAATTTAGAACAATGGGGGTTAGCTATGGAAATATTTTGCGATACAAATTGATTTTTTCTAACTCCCTTAATCCTCGGAAATATGGACCCAAAATTCACTAACATATGTAAAATTGTCCCCTCTATCGATTGGTGAAGACTAGAACGTTCTATCTTTCCTATTAGTCGAGTTATGAGTATTTTTTGTTTTGAAAAGTGGATTTTCGAAAATTTCATGACTCTATTTTAAGGCTAAATAATGATTTTATCACAAAACTGATTGTGCCAGTCGATTTTTCGGCCCAAAAAAACCCTTTTTACGAATTTTTAGCATTTTTTATAATTTTTTTGTCGAAATTTAGAACAAAGGGGGTAGCTATGGAAATATTTTGCGATACAAATTGATTTTTTCTAACTCCCTTAATCCTCGGAAATATGGACCCAATATTCACTAACATATGTAAAATTGTCCCCTCTATCGATTGGTGAAGACTAGAACGTTCTATCTTTCCTATTAGTCGAGTTATGAGTATTTTTTGTTTTGAAAAGTGGATTTTCGAAAATTTCATGACTCTATTTTAAGGCTAAATAATGATTTTATCACAAAACTGATTGTGCCAGTCGATTTTTTGGCCCAAAAAACCCCTCTTTACGGACTTTTAGCATTTTTTATAATTTTTTTGTCGAAAATTTAGAACAAAGGGGGTAGCTATGGAAATATTTTGCGATACAAATTGATTTTTTCTAACTCCCTTAATCCTTGGTAATATGGACTTTAAATTCACTAACATATGTAAAATTGTCCCCTCTATCGATTGGTGAAGACTAGAACGTTCTATCTTTTCTATTAGTCGAGTTATGAGTATTTTTTGTTTTGAAAAGTGGATTTTCGAAAATTTCATGACTTTATTTGAAGGCGAAATAATGATTTTATCACAAAACTGATTGTGCCAGTCGATTTTTTGGCCCAAAAAACCCCTCTTTACGAATTTTTAGCATTTTTTATAATTTTTTTGTCGAAAATTTAGAACAAAGGGGAAAATGGAAATATTTTGCGATACAAATTGATTTTTTCTAACTCCCTTAATCCTTGGTAATATGGACTTAAAATTCACTTAAATATGTAAAATTGTCCCCTCTATCGATTGGTGAAGACTAGAACGTTCTATCTTTTCTATTAGTCGAGTTATGAGTATTTTTTGTTTTGAAAAGTGGATTTTCGAAAATTTCATGACTATATTTTAAGGCTAAATAATGATTTTATCACAAAACTGATTGTGCCAGTCGATTTTTTGGCCCAAAAAACCCCTCTTTACGGACTTTTAGCATTTTTTATAATTTTTTTGTCGAAAATTTAGAACAAAGGGGGTAGCTATGGAAATATTTTGCGATACAAATTGATTTTGTCTAACTCCCTTAATCCTCGGAAATATAGACCCAAAATTCACTAAAATATGTGAAATTGTCCCCTCTATCGATTGGTGGAGACTAGAACGTTCTATCTTTTCTATTAGTCGAGTTATGAGTATTTCTTGTTTTGAAAAGTGGATTTTCGAAAACTTCATGACTCTATTTTAAGGCGAAATAATGATTTTATCACAAAACTGATTGTGCCAGTCGATTTTTCGACCCAAAAAACCCCTCTTTACGAATTTTTAGCATTTTTTATAATTTTTTTGTCGAAAATTTAGAACAAAGGGGGTAGCTATGGAAATATTTTGCGATACAAATTGATTTTTTCTAACTCCCTTAATCCTCGGAAATATGGACCCAAAATTCACTAACATATGTAAAATTGTCCCCTCTATCGATTGGTGAAGACTAGAACGTTCTATCTTTCCTATTTGTCGAGTTATGAGTATTTTTTGTTTTGAAAAGTGGATTTTCGAAAATTTCATGACTATATTTTAAGGCTAAATAATGATTTTATCCCAAAACTGATTGTGCCAGTCGATTTTTCGACCCAAAAAACCCCTCTTTACGAATTTTTAGCATTTTTTATAATTTTTTTGTCGAAAATTTAGAACAAAGGGGGTAGCTATGGAAATATTTTGCGATACAAATTGATTTTTTCTAACTCCCTTAATCCTTGGTAATATGGACTTAAAATTCACTAAAATATGTAAAATTGTCCCCTCTATCGATTGGTGAAGACTAGAACGTTCTATCTTTCCTATTAGTCGAGTTATGAGTATTTTTTGTTTTGAAAAGTGGATTTT